>JACDJE010000135.1:1540517-1682830 GCA_016647715.1 Pavo muticus
ATTCAAGACCTGCCTGGACGCCCACCTGTGCAACATGGTGTAGGGAACCTGCTTTGGCAGGGGGGTTGGACTCGATGATCTCTGGAGGTCCCTTCCAACCCCTACGATTCTGTGATTCTGTGTCTGAAACCTCAGGTGTGAGCCCTTTTCCCATCTTTGCAAATGGGTCCACAGACATCATGTCTTCTTCAAAGAAGTTTTCTCCCAGGTGTTTTGTTAATAGAAATAAGCCAAGACTTAAGAGCTCTCGGAGTCTGACAGAAACTCCCTTCCCTCATTGATTTCCCTACTCTTCCATCTGCGCTGCCATGAGCTCTTCAGTCACCCTTGAGTCTGCCAGGCACAGGAGACCTGAATACCTAATGTGTTCAAGCAAGGCTTTTGGAAAAAGTACAGAATAATTAAGAAAAATAAATCTTTCTTGTCATTTTAATGTGGCAGAAAAGGGAACAGCCAAAAGCTCTTTTCTTCTTCCTTTCTGAAGGTTATGTTTACAGGAACTTAGGTACGATTTGAAATGTGATAGCCTTTATAACTGTCCTGCTTTATAGGTCTAGGTTTTGGGGAACAAGACTTTGATAGGCAAGGTGGGAGGATGTGTCCTAGCTGTGCCACAAACAGCGCTCCTGAATCTACCTTTGGTGGTTTTATTGTGTTTGAGTGGATGAATGGGTCCCCACTGGTGCTGATACCAGGGCTGAGTTTTGGTAAGAGTTCTTTTACGAAAGAAAGAGCGAAAGATGTGAGTAGAGGGACTAGTAAAGCTTGATTTCCTGTGGTTTTTGCTTCGTGGTTGAATTCCTGGGTATCTAATAAAGTGCAATCATTGCTTTTCCCTGACTGGGATATTCCCATGGTTGTCTTAAGGGTTACTTCTTTGGTGTTTGAGGTTTGAACAAACATTACACTCTTTTCCTGAGAAGCAGTTCTGTGCGGTGGGTGTCTCCTCTGCTTCTTCAGCTGTTTCATGAAACCAGGGAGAATTTGTTCTGAGACCACTATCAATCTCTCTGTGTTCATTTCCAGTTCTGCTTGCTTGTGTTAGGAAAAAAAAAAAAAAAAAAAAGCCATTTGGATCAGGTAGTTAAGAGAAGTTGTCTCCCCAGGAAACAAGTGATACAAGATCATGTATCTTATCAGGCTCCCAGTATGTTCTTTATTTGCATACCGTAGCTCCTCTGCATGAGAAATCTTGAGCCTTCAGTCTTTATAGGTGCTTGTGAGACGAGCTGTTATCTTGGTTGGTGCCGGAGAGAACAAACAGACACTTAGCAAGCTGAGCTTCAGGTGAGGAGCAGGCAGAGCTGTTGGCATTTCTGGATGGGAAACACTGGGTGTTTCCATTGTGCTGTGCCTTTCCCAGCCCCTGAGCACGCGGCAGCCAGCAGAGCATCTGTGCTTTCCTGGGCTGGTGTCTCAGCCTGCATCCGCTGAGGGCAAGCACTCGAGCAGCAAAGCAAGCGGAAAGCTTTGTGCTGGTCATTTTGCCATTTACCTACAGGGTGGTGAACGGCAGCTGGGAAGCTGACAGCTTTCAGCGCCTTTTGCACTCCGATGCAGTAGCAAAACAGGCACTGACGGGTAAAAAACGGGCTGTCTGTCTGGAGACCTGGGGACAGCAGCGTGTCATCTGTGCTTGGCTCTCGCTCAGAGGTTTCACCAGTAGAAGGCTGGAAGCACTATAAATAAAATCCTGGATTCTGCAGGAGTCGGTGATATTGATCCTGCACTGGAGACATAGTAGAAACTTCCTATTTACTAGTTTATTCTTGACTTATTTTCTTCGCTGTTTGTTTGTTTGCTTTAATGCACTACTTTGATACAGTGTGTTCCTTCAGATTAATGATAGCAGCACCAAAACCATCTTTATTTAATGGACAATTTATTTCCTGAATACTTAAAATTTAAAAGAGCCTCCTTGTTCAGCACTACAGAGTGTGTGGGATAGCCTGGAAAACCTGGAGCCCTGACCTCTAGAAGGCCTACAAGTACATTGCAAGACTCAGACCTACCAGCCCTCAAGTTGGGAGGCAGAATTCACAAAGGGCAGAATTTAGGACCTTTGGTCTTTGTGAGATGTGTTACTGACAAGCCATAAAAATAGTTAGAATATGTCATTTGTGCAGCAGGAACTACTGAATGAATCATTTCTGCCTGCCTGCCTGGCATTGGAGTGGCTGTCCTGGAGGCAGTGAGTAAAAGGATTTCTTTGCATACCTTACCAGAGCAGTGCAGAACTTCGTGGCGGAGAGCTGTCGTCATTTCCATCAGATGGTCCTAGTTTGCAACTTTCCCACCACTTCAAGAAGCCCTGTTTCCTTCTTCACCTCCTTCAAACATGGCACAGTTGGTAGGGAAAGCGGTGTCCCCTTCTGTAGCTGTGGGGGGTGCTGCTCAAATCCTGTAGGCAGTGCTCTGCAAGGAGAGCAACTTGGTGGTGGCTGTCTGCTGGTAGGGTGACAACCAGGGAGGTCAGCTGAAGTCTGAGAGAAGGGAAGGGCACTGGGTGTTTTGAGATGCCCAGACCAATGGGTTATAAAGAGAAATACATTTATTAAGAGGTTTCAATATAAAGATGCCCAACAGAAACACACACAGAAAATGCGTGTGCCAGCCTAGCTTTTGATTGCTATGCTGAAGCAGGAGAACAGCTGTTAACAGAGTCTCACTGCCAAGCACTTTGCTTCCTCTCTTCTTGTTCTTATCCCCTGTGTCCTAAATCCACCTGAGCTAGAAGAAGCTTGGAGCATGAAGAGCTTAAAGAGAAGAGGTGGCTATTGCTGCGTGTTTAAGAGGCAAGATGGTGGAAGTGCAGTAGAAAGAAACTCATTGGGAAAATGGATTTGCAATAGTGGATATTATTTGGATTTATCTGTGCAACCTTTCTGTGATTGCAGAAGTCTGTCAGCTATTTGGCTGAATTTGCTTGTTTTAATTCTGCTTTGTGCTGTCTTCAGTGCAGGAAGAGAGCAGGTGTCGCTCGTGGTTGGAGAACTTGGCCTCCATCCTGCAAGAGATGGACTGTGCCTTTCATTCATCACAGGGGTGCTAGCTTCAAAATAACAGCTCTGGGCTGCCAAGGCCTTGTTGGAAGAAGGCGGCTTGGAAATGTCCAGAAGGGCCAATGTCCTTTGTTCCAGCTCCAGAAATACCTCAACCTCATGCTGACTTTGTGGATTGGTAGACAGCTTACTGTCTGGTGAAGATGTGTATTTATATATTATGTTATAAACAATTTCCATGCTTTGAATGGAACTGTTAGAGAAAGAATTTCCAATTGTAGTTTCTAAGGGATCTTTTTGTTCTTCAATTTCAGAGCTTTTTGCATTCTGCTTATAGAATCGTTTGAGTTGGAAGGGACCCCTAAAGGCCCTCGAGCCCAACTCTGCAGTGGACAGGGACATCTGCAGCTCCATCAGGTGCTCAGAGCCCTGTCCAGCCTGACCTTGGATATCTCCAGGGATGGAGCTTTATCTGCTACCCTGTGTCTGTCAACAGTCTGCTTAGAAACAAACATGAAGATGTGATTCTGGTCTCTCCTTCCCTCTCCATGCAGCAGAAAGCCAGCACTTTTACTTTATCTTCCCTTGGGAACTTAAGACGTAGACAAGGGCTGAATAGAAATTAGGGCTGTAATGTAAATTAAAACCTAATTCTGTCCTTCCTTTGGTGCTTTGCTTGTGGGGACTGAAATGCTCTATTCTTGTGTGATCAGTAGGAAGGAGGGTTTTGGAGGGGATGGACAAATCAGGGCAGGATATCCAGGGCCAGCTTTTTGGAGGCATGCACTGGTTGCCCACCTCTGTTGCTGACATGTGCCTGCTGAGCCCCTGACGGGCAGGCACCGGTCTCTGCGCAGTCAGTTCCCACTTCTCTGCTCTTAGCTCTCAAGTGTTGTTAAGTAAAACACATCGGCTTAACCCTGTGTGAAAGAGGTGTGTGCTCTGCCCTTGTATTTGCAGTGGCTTAGGCTTGCATTAAGCTGCGGTGGCTTGCTGGTGGCTGCCCAGCTCAGGATCTGAGGGAGCGCTAAACCCTCAGCAAGGTGAGTTCTGGAAGAAGGATTTGGGAGCTGAGTCACCTCAGCTCCCTGCAGGAGGTCGTTGCCTCTGCTCCTGCAGCGCTGCAGCCATGGAGCATGACTGAAAAAAAAGAATGCATGTTTGAGGGGTTGGAGGTTTCCCTCCCTACTCTCTGTCTCTGCTACGTGCTTGGGCTCTTTGGAAACTTCTGCATCCTGAGCATCCCTGTCCTCAAGGCTGGCTCTAACAGTGCTTTGACTCATTTTTGCTTAATGTAGAAACAGTGACTTTCCCTGCTGGGTGCCACCTCCCCCTTTCACACACCACTCCCTTCTGGCTTCTCCGTTCTGTTTTCTTTTAATGAAGTCGCTTGAGCTTCTTCATCTCAATTAGCTGTCCTAATAACCAGATGCTCCTCAGGGTGCTTCGGGATTGGGTGTGTGGGGAGAGGCGAAGCAGCTGGCTGGCAGGAGCCTGCCCCTTGCTACTTTGGCTGACAGCAGAGGGGCTGCAGGGCATGGCAGAACATGGGCACCACCCCTGCATCAGGAGCAGCCAAGGGAAAGGGCACAAGCAACTCAGAGGAGCACTGGGCCCCACCAATTCACCTGGGGCTCAGCATGCTGCAGCTGAATGCTTCCCCAGGATGTGTTGGTGCATCCTAATGTGTGGCACATAGGGTGTGCTGGCAGGGAACGTGCTGCTGGCCAGGGTATGGCTGCAGCAGGACCAGGAGGAACTCGAGTGGTGGGTAGCGTGAGGCAGGGTGGGTGTGACTAACAGGCCCCACAGCACCAAGGGAGAAGTTCAGGCCCTGAGTCAGAAAGCTGAGCTCATTTGCAGTTCACAGGTCCTCCATCTGATTCTTTTCTCCCCTTTCTTCTACTTTCTTGTCTTCCGTGCCCTTTCCCGCTGTCTGTCTGAACTTGTCTGGCTGCTTTGAAAAAGCATTTCTGTCGCTGTAATCACTCCAGCCAGTCATTAATGTACAAACAAGGCTACTATTGTAATCTGGGGATTTATTGCTGCTGCTGTGAAACAACTGCCGTGCCATCTCACTTACTTAACTCTTCAGTTCCCCATTTGCCTTTGCTTGCAGCCACGTTGGTAGCAAACTGCCCTTTTAGGGAGCTGTGGGCGTGCAGGTTTGTTGCTTTCCTGCTTTCCTTGCTGAGTGCTACAGTGGTACAACTGCAGACGGTTGCAGTGTTTCACCATGGATTTCTTGGTGGAGCAACTAAAAGTGACTCTGGTTGGGCTTCTCATTCGAAGCAAGTCTTAAACGTTCAGAATGGGATTACAGACATGTTCTGACCGCTTTTCTTTGTACCACAGCACAAATGCTGCCTTTCCTGTCACAATCCTGAAGGGAATTCACCAATTTTAACAAGTACATGACTTCTTTTTAAAAGAGGTTTTAAAAATCAGTATTTTTTCAGCTGCCTTTTATTTCAAAGCTGCCTTTACCAATCCCTGCTTCTCAGACAAGACAATGCAGGTTGGGCTTTGCTGGAGAAAAGTAATCACCCCAAGCAGGCTGTTGAGCCTTGTGAATTTCCCATGTGGCACCAGGAACCCATCGCTACATGCTGCTAGGTGAGGAGAAGGACAAGTTTTGTCTGGAGACCATTTCTCATGCTCCCCCTGCTCTGTGCTGAAGGTGCCATGGATTTCTAGGTGGGATTTGAGAATAAGATGAGCGGAAGGTATTGTCAGTGCACTGTCTGCTTGGTTTTGTCCACCTGCAGAGGTGACATCAGGGGATCTTCATTCCTTTTGCAGCATATAGCATCACATTTTCTTCCTCTGAAGGCATTCCAGGTAGGAAGTGCCTGGTGTGCTGCAGCAAATATAGATCGGCTGCATGTGCAGCTAATTGCTGGGAATGAGGGCTGGAGTGGATTACACCACTAATCTAGGTATCTGTTCAGCCTTATCGCCACCCCTCTCTGCCGCCGCACACACGCGCGCGTATTTGGCTCCCGTAAGGAATGGAAATCAGGGCACCTTCTGCTGCCTCGGGGCGGCTTGGGTGGTGGGCTCCTGTCCTTTCTGAATTGTGTTACCATAGAATCACAGAGTCATTTGAGGTGGAAGGGACCCTTAAAGACCATCCAGTCCAACTCCCCTGCAATGAACTAGGACACCTACAGCTCCATCAGGTGCTCAGAGCCTTGTCTAGCCTGACCTTGGGCATCTCTGGGGTATCCACCGCCTCTCTGGGCAGCCTGTTCCTGTGTCTCACCACCCTTATTGTAAAAAATGTCTTTCTTATATCCAGTCTAAATCTCCCCCATTTCAATTTGAAACCATTTCCCCTTGTCCTATCACCACAGACCCTGCTAAAAGAGTCTTTGTCTCATTCCTTCTTACAGCCCCCCTTTAGATACTGACAGGCCACTCTTGGGTCTCCCCAGAGCCTTCTCTTCTCCAGGCTGAACAGCCCCGAACCGATGGTGCTGGCATCATGCTTTGTCTTGAGCAGCTTGTCTTGCAAACACAACCGGAGGGATGAGAAGGGGGTTGGTGGCACTGAGCTGGGATCCCTGTGGGGCAGCAAGATGTCACAGGGCAGATGGAGACATAACTCTTGCACTAATTCCTGTTAAAATCCAGAGCAGTATTTCTCAGCCAAAAGCACTCCCTAGGAGTAGGGAGTACACATATTTGTTCTTCCTAAGTAGTTCACACTTGACGCTTGGCAAGCTTAGCTCTATCCAGAAGGTTGGGACTGGGCAGTTGGGGACACAAAGTAGCACCATGCAGTGCCTACGAAGTGTCTTGGAGGGTAAAAGCAAGAATGAAACCCAAGGGAAGAAGAGGCTGGTGGGGCTTTGCTTGGCCTTCAAGATGGCCCTGCTGTGCTGGCTGCCCTCTCTAAGTAGCTTTACTCCTGAGGAGCCTGCAGTATAAGGCTGCCATAGAAATGAGTGATTGTTACCAGCCGGAGCCTCTGGCTCCCAGCCTGTTGCTCCTCGTGCATCGCTTAACAAAGAAATGGCATCCCCGCCAGGTTCACTGCCTTGCCTGGGAGCACATGAGATGTTAGTAGCTCTCTGATTTGTGGCTGGCACAGAACAGCTTTGCAGCCTACTCCTTGTGGGTGATTGAGGTTTGGATAGCCAAGAACAAACCAGAGCCTGCCTGGGGAAAGGGGAGACACTGGGTTTTCTTTGTCCTTTTGAGGTAAAGTTCAGGAACTGGGGCTGGTTTGGGGGTTTGGAAGAAAGTGTGTTGGAGAGCTTGAGGGGTGTAGGGAGTCCAGACCAGAGAACTCCAGTCTGTGCTCCTGGAGACTGTAAGCCAGTTCTTTATCCTGAAGAAAACATCTTCATTTGCAATCAGCCTATACTTCAGCTTTCTTCACGGGTGCTCCTCACTTGTGCCTTACTGAGGTGTGTGTGTTTGAGATGGGTTCGTCTGCAGCTTATGTGTGCAGCAGAGGTGTGCTCATGGGCATTCCTGGGAAGAGGGGATTGGGGAGCACAGCTGGGCTCCTTCCTCCTCTTCCTCCTGGCGGCAGGGCTTTGGGCCTGTCCCTGGCTGGGTCCCTGACACCCTCTAGTGGCAATATTGACATCTAATATTTCAGCAGCTCTTCAAACTTGGGGGTTGCAAACACCCCCTCTGCAGCAACTAGTGGCTCAGGGCTAATAGGAGATGCTGTGTTTCTTACCCTGCTGACTTGTGATAGCAGCAAGGGGTGGGCTAAGGGCTAGGCTGTGTGCTGGGGGAAGCATGGGGCAGGAGAGCGGAGAGACAGAGCTGCATGCTGGGTTTTCCTCCAGGACTGCATTTTGCAATAGTTACGGTGTGTAAGATGCTAATCCTCCCACCAGTTTATGACCTGGAAGTATGGAATCCAGCAGGCACAGCGGTGCCCGTGTCAGCCTGTAAACAGCTTGCAGAGTGGGATGGTGAGCAAGACATGGCTGTGGTCCTCCACTTTTCCCTTCCCACCATGGGAGCTGTGGGCAGCCACTGCCATGGGCTTTGCATGGGGAGAAGGCTTCCTCTCATTGCACTTGCAGGGCTTTCAAATCAAGGGAAGAAGGATGGGCAGAGCACTCCTTTCACCCATCCTTGTAGGGAGGCAGGTGTAGTAGGGAGCTCTGCATATGAAGCAGCCCAGTGGGAAAGTGACTCCAGAGAGATGACGGTGATCAGATTTAATTTATTTAAACAATCTAAGAAAAGTTATAAGAGTCCATAGCTGCAGGGCAAAGAGAAAGGAGCTGCGCTGCTCTGGAAATTATTCAGAAAGGTTTGAAATGAGAAATTGAAGTCTTCCATGTACGCGCAGTGAGCTGGTGAGTTTGGCTGCCAGCTGCCAGCCCTGCACTGCTGGGGCAATAAATTCCTTGGGAAATGCACACTTGGTCAAAGCAAATGCACTGGGCTGGGCTGGGCAAGTAAAGATTTCCCTCTTGTTTACTCCATCTTGTGGCTTTTTTCTTCCCTCTCTTTGATTTTGCTGCCATAAATAACGCCAGCGGTTGTCTTCATGGCAACTGATTGCTTTCCCTAGCAGTGCCTGAATGAAGCAGATGCAGCATTTGGCAGAGTAACCAATTTTGTCAAATCTTCCAGTGTTGTCAATGAAATTGAGCTGAGATGTGTTAATGATATTCCCCTGGTGCGTGGTGGAACCGTGGGCACTGACAGGTTCACTAGTGCTGGCTTGTCTGCAGACTTGAGGGGAAGGCTTGCATTGCTCCTTCTCTGTGATGTTTCCTGAGACAGCGAGGATTGGAAATACTTCCTTCTAAGAAAGCCTGTCTGCTGGTAATGTGTCCCTTTCTCTCCAGACGTCACTGCCTGCATCCAGAGGGCAGCCGTGCAGGTGCAGCGAGGTGACACAGCTGGGATGGGATGCCTCCCGGCCTCAGCTTGCACTGATGTGCCCACCTCTGAAACTGCTATGGAGAAGACATGACAGGGCTTTCTGTCCCATACCACGTCCCTGTTAGCACTTTGTGCCCTGTCCTGCTGGTTGTGTGACCCGTTGACTTTGCGGCAGCAGTAGTTCCCCTTGTGCCCAGGCTCCTTTCAGGCTGGGCTCCTGGCATTTTCTCCCTTTTCTCCTATTAATCAAAGTGCAGCTTGGCTGGCGGTTTTGTTAGTCAGTGCCTGGTTGTGTCTCTGTCCTAGCAATTGAGTTGCTGCCCTCACTGGAGACAGTTTTCTCTGAATGCAGGATTCAGTCCCTCCGAATGCAGAAACCCTTTTGCTTGGCCTGAGGGGGTCATTAAGATGTGAAAGGATATAAACAAAGGAGAGGGGAATTGCATCTCCTGACTTCTTTATGAGGGAAGATTAAAGGAGCTAAATATGTTTAGTTTGGCCAAACGGTGAATAAGGGGAGAAGGGCAAATGGGGGCATTGGAGTGGCTGAAAGATGTGGGCAGGAGGGGGTTGGGAAAGATGGGCTTTGCTCATGATTAATTACAGGCATAAAAAGAAACCTCTCCTTTAATGCATCCAGGTTGTGGTCCTGTCCCTGGGTCAGCGTTACAGTATCCGTCACCCTAACGCTCTGCTCCTTTGCTGCAGTGATCCCCGACTCTCTACGAGTGACCGCGGTCCCGCAGACGCTGCACAGAGTGGAGCGCGACTCCCTGGAGCTGAAGTGTGAGGTGTCCAAGAGCACGGCCCAACACAGCCACGTCTCCATCTCCTGGTACCGGCAGCGGGGCGGCGAGGCGCCTGTGGAGATCATCTCCCTCAGCCGCGACTTCGTCCTGCGGGCTGGGGGCACCTACGCCCAACGGCACGCCACAGGAGATGTGCGCTTGGACAAGGTTGGGGAAACCACTTCGAAGCTCACAATCTATAACCTCCACCCCTCAGACCAAGGCGAGTTTTACTGTGAAGCAGCTGAGTGGATCCAGGACCCAGACAAGTCTTGGTATGCCATGACCCGCAAGCGTTCTCAGGGCACCATTGTCAACGTGCAAGCCACCGGTCAGTGTCTCCTCCCTCTTTTCTTGCTTGGCTGGGTGGTGGGAGATAGCAGAGGAGATGGAAAACAGCGCCGTGTGTTGTTAGGTTTCCTTTCATCTTGCTGTTACTGGCAAAACAAATGAGTCTGCAGGGCCAACTGCAGAGCTCCCCTTGGTCTGAGTCACACTTAACAGTGGAGTTGGAGCAAGCCCTACAAATCCATGCATGGTCTGGGGCTTCACTGCCTCAGACTGTGGTTCTCTGTTGAGTGTCTGGTGGGATTTGTGGTCTCTGTCACAAGCCCAGCAGCCACTTGGGTGAACTCATAGACGGCAGCTGCTCCTGGAGGGGTTGCTGAAGTCCCTCACTGATGGTAACCCAAGCAGGGTAGGCCCACTTCTCTCAGCACCAGTGAGACGTGGACCAGTGGCATCTTCTACCACAGTCTACCCTTTTTTCCTGCCACTCCTGGTGCAGGGCAGCACAAAGCCATGTTTTGGAGTGAGGAGAGGGGTCTCCTTCTGCCTGGCCATCCTGACAGGTCCTCTGCATAGCCTTTGGAGGTGTCTGTGGGCGCCTCAGCCCAGGCTCCCTCCTCTGCTACATGACCTTGCTTGAGAGGAGCTGGCAGGGTGAAGGGCAGGGAGGATGCCAGCAAATAGCAACCAGGGAAGAATGAGGCAGCAAGGAGGCCTGATGGCCAACCCTACTGCCTTATGCAGCCAGTGATCTGGATTGAAAAGGGAGCTGAAGCATATACCTTGGGCTCTTGGTGCTAGCACAGGCAATGAGAATTTTGGGAAGTGAGGAGATAGGAGTGACAGAGCAGAAAATAAAATGTTTCTGTATTCCCTGAGGTCCATTTGCAAGTCAAAATCCTTCCACAGCCAGCAGCACAGGTTCCTGCTGAGGATCTAAAAACCTGGATGAGTGGTTTTTCCTCTCTGATATCCCCCAAAGGCCCTGCCTTTTGGCCCCAGCTGAACTGGTGAGCAGGATACAAGTAGAACCAGGCTCCAGAGCACATCCCTCTGTGCCACTGGATCCTAGCCTGACAGCAGAGCTGCTCCCAGGAGGAAGGGCTGGGAAAAAGGCGATTTGGCTGAGGAGGCCTTGCAACGTTTGGCTGCTGAGCAGCAAGCTGCCTCTCACAGCTGAAGCAAGCCACTTGGCCGTCCATGTTGTGGGTGCATGTGTCAGAGGAATGCAGTGAGTTGCAGCCACCTAACATGAGGTGTGCTGGCTCCCCGGGTTGGCTTTGCCAAGCTGACGAGCTGCTCTGTCTCTCCCCAGATAAGGAGTTCAGCGTCAGGCTGGAGACGGAGAAGCGGATGTACATTGTGGGCGAGCCGGTGGAGTTTCGGTGCATCCTGGAGGCGCAGAACATCCCTGACCGCTACTTCTCCATCTCCTGGGCCTTCAACAGCTCTCTCATCGCCAGTCTGGGGCCAAACGCTGTGCCGGTGCTTAACAACGAGTTTGCCCAGCGTGAGGCTCTGGGCCAGCTCAAGGTAGCCAAAGAAAGCGACAATGTTTTTGTACTGAAGATCTACCGCCTCCGCCTTGAGGACAGCGGCAAGTACAACTGCCGGGTGACTGAGCGGGAGAAGACTGTGACAGGGGACTTCATTGACAAGGAGAGCAAGCGGCCAAAGAACATCCCCATCACCGTCCTGCCTCTCAGTAAGTAGGGACCTCGCCACCCTCTCCCAGGATGCTGCCAAGGGCCCTGCTCTACTGGGCAGCCAGCTAGTGAGGCCATGGTGTGTCCAGCCCAAATTAGACTTTAGCGGGGGAAGGGGGAGAGTAAGAGTTTGCATGCTGCGGAGGCTTGAAATCCCAATTGGTAAGGCATTTTTCTAGGGAAGGGGACAGTAAAGCAAAGAGAATGTGTGCTGCTCTGGTTCATAGGTGACGAAACGTGCTCCCCACCTCTGTAATCACCCCAACCTGGCAGTTTTGACCATGAGCTGAAAGTGTGTGTGACTTGCTCTTTGCACCTCTCCCCTCGCATTGCCCTTCAGGGAGCCAGCTGCTCTGAAGCATTCAGCAGGTGTAATAGCAGGCTAGTCCCTGCTTTATCAAATTGCTGCTGAGCTCCTGCAGACCGTTCAGTGGCTGTTGTTTGGCTGTTGTATGGGGCACTGGGGTTTTGCCCTGCAATGGGAAAAACTAGGATTTGCCGCCTCCTCAAGCTCTGCTTTGCTCTTCAGCATGGAGCCCTGTCGTGGTCGCTGTGTATCTGCCAACCTTGGTGAAAACAGCCCTGCCAGAGGCTCGCCTATGTGCCTTTTGTTTTTATCAGGCAGATGTGATGGATAAGGTATATAGCAGAGTGAGAAAAGAAGGTCAACTGACTTGATTTGGTCTCTCTAATGCAGGTAGCCTTGGCATGGCAAATTAGGCAAGTGTTGCCCCAGTTACCCTGGCCAGGGGGTTGACCAAACAGACTGTAGGAGCCTGGGAGAAAATTTCCTGCAATGTTTGTCTCTTCTCACTTAGGCTTATAGGGAAGTGCAGCCCTTTCCTCTAGCTTTTTTTCTCCTCACTTCTCCAAAATAAATTCTCATTATTTTCTCTCTTACCAGTATTTGGTCTCATTTGTTTGGCACTGAAAATTACTCTAGTTAGAAATCCCACACTGGACAATTGTCTAAAATACAGTACTTACAGGCAAAGCCACCTTTCAGGCAGGTATAATTGCTGAGATTTCTTAAAACACCAGCTCTATGAACAAATGTGGTGATTTTTCAAGGGTGCTAAGTGTCCATAACTCCAACGGAAGACGACAGGAGTAACCAGCACTCAGTATCTCTGAAAAACTAGCCATAAAGCCTCACATCTCTGGGAAGCTCAGTGTTTTTGATGTTGCTAAACATTGATAGCTACCCCTAGCATTGGTAGCGATGTGAGCTTGTGGCAGCTTTGCCCAAAAGGTGTTGCAGAAATGGACATGGCAAGATGCTGATCAGATTGACACCAACTGAAAAGCCCAGGGAGTTGGAAGCTGTTTTTTTTTTGCAGAGCCGGTTGCATGCCCTGCATGTTGTAGCAACACAAATTCCCTCAAGCTTTGCTGAGACCCCAGCCTGGACCTGCGACCAGAAAACGTGGCAATGTCTCCTGAGCCATAGGCAGAGATTTTCCCCAGCTTTGGCCAACGCCTGCTTTGAGTGTGCAAGTCACCAGGAGCAGCTCGCTGCCCACAGGCTGGTTTTGGATGTGGTCACGCTTGAGCTTAAGACGTGCCTGGACCCAAATGCGTGGGCAGTTTCCTGCACCTGGTAGAATACCTCTCTGGCCGGCAGCGTCCTTCTTGCAGACTGAGAAGTGGCAAGTGTGTATCATCTCCCCTGTGTGTATGCGTTTCTCTCCTTAGAGACCAGCATCTCCTTGGAGATCATCAACAATGCCAGCAGTGTCTTGGAAGGGGAAAGCCTACGCTTTGGCTGCAATGTGCGCTCAAATGTGGGACCCCAAAACCGCCTCTCCATCGCCTGGCAGCTGGTGGACAAGCAGAACCGGCGAAGTGAAATTGTGCGCCTGGATCGAGACGGCACCCTGCAGCCCGGCCCGTTATATGCCGAGCGCAGTAGCTATGGCGGCATCCAGATGGAGCAGGTCCGGCCTGGCTCCTTCACCCTGGAGATCTTCAACAGTGTCAGGGCAGACGAGGGCCACTACGAGTGCCGAGTGGCCGAGTGGACGCGGACACTGGATGGGGAGTGGCAGATAGCTGGGGAGCGACACGCTGGCACCTCAGTGACCATCACTGCTCTTGGTGAGTACTCAAGATGTGGGGGCAGACGGGCTGTGCCCCCTAGGAGCCTGGCCCACCCCCATTGCCAGTGAAATGGAGGCACTGGCTGACCTGCAGCTTCTGGATAGATTGGTGCAAAACTTCTGCGTGTCCTGTGGTGCTTGAAGGCAAAATCTGAGGGGTAGCTGTGGCGGGGGTCAAGCAGAGGGTGGCTGAGGAAGGCAAAGTGGTTGTTGTCCTTCCAACAAAACAGACTGGCCATGCTGTGATTCATGCTGACGTGGTGCCCTACATCCCACCAGCCTGGGAGCTGGGCTGTGGGAAGTGAGGTGGTGGTGCTCCATCTGTGACCCACGGGCATCAAAACCTCTTTGTGTGCCCTGGGCAAACCTCAGCTCAGCTCCCTAGACCAGGAGAAGGAAACACCAGGTATCTGTTGGCCCACCCACCAGAAATCATGAGCATCTCCAACGGCATCAGAAGCCTACAGGAGCCACGTATTGGGACCGGTCCTCATTGCCTCTGCTGGGAGGCCCTGAGCAGCTGGCCCAGAACTGCACCATTGCTTGAAGCCAAGCCACATTAGAAGCCATAGTCGTTGAGTCTGGTACTCTGCTCTGCCAAAGAACTCATCTGTTTCAAACACAAATGACATCAGTGTAAGGGAGGGTAGGTAGGACGTTAGGGATTTTGCACAGACTGCATTACTTGGGCCCCGCTCAGGCCTTGCTATATCAAGTCCTGGATCGGTTCCCAAAGAGTTCTGCAGGAGACTGAAGAACTGATGACTGTTCCTGCAAGGCCACTGATTTACAGAATGCCAGAGCTATAAACAATTGGTGCGTGCTGTTGAAAAGTCAAGATACAATTTTAATTTTTTTTTATTCTCTACAGTATTAATCTTAAGTTTTGGCACGATGTGTGAGAGACCAGACTTCAAAGTCATATTAAAATGATTAAAATCTTGCTTTTTTTCTCCTTTCCTCCCCTTTGCTTTTGACCTTCTTTCAGAGGCTGTTCTGTTTAGAGCTAGAAAGCATTGCAGTAAAGCATCCAAAAGCAGTTAAGGACATTACTTTGTGAAGAACTCAAGGCAGGTTCTCAGCTGGCTTCGACAGTATCTTTGTCTTGGGGTCAGTGGCATCTGGCCTGCTGTACATCCATGTGTTGGTCATTCTCTTTATACTGCAACTTTGGAAGGTTTATGGGGGTGAAACAATGAGTAGATGAAGTTGAGATTTTAAAACGTATCACTTTTAGTCATGCTAAAATTTAAGATGCTGGAAATTGCCCAGCAGTTCCAAAAGATGGGATTGGAAGGCGGTTGTCCCTCTACCTCCATCCCTTGTCCCAGAGAAATTTCTGACTGTTGAGCACGTCCTGCCAAGTTCTAAGGTCTTCATTCTATAACTAACAAAGCTGAAGTAGCTCAGTAAGATTTAGTGATGAAAATACCAAATACTGTTTTGCTACTGCCGAATCTGATATTTTTTGTTCAGATTAATACTTTTGAAGTGTCTTCAGAAACTCAAATGAAAGGTGCTAAGAAAGAATAAGAGAGTTTTATTGCTACCAAAAAATGCTAGTAAAAAAAAATGCAGTAGGTTTAGTGACACTCACATTTCAAGTTAAGATCTAATCGCTTGCTAGTCTGCCAGGGTAAAAAACTATTTAGCTGAACCAGCACAGATGATGTTTAAATCCATAAATCTAGATACTCTGTGGTTCTGAAGCAACAGCCAGAAGAGAGATGTGCTTTCAGGTGAGACCACGTGCCCTTGGACTTCAGAGGCTCTCAAGTGCCTAGCAAGGGATTTCAGTCCCCAGCTGATGGGAAGGAGAGGGCAAGCAAGGTGAGAGAGGGGGGGAATACCAAAGCCTGCCTGGACCCCCAGCGGAGCCCTCCAGGAAGTGAACGCTTCTTGGAGAAGCTGCTGGCAGGGAACAAGGTCCCTGCTATATCTACAAGCTGTGCTGAAGTATCAGAACAGAAAGTATTTTCTCTCTCTAGCTCTGAACAAATGAGCAATGGAAATTCCCAGACCCAAAATGTAAGCCAGTTAACTGGGAATATATTATCTTCGTTATTTTCAAATTATTAATAGGCTGCTGGTTTGAAACTCCCCTTAACCAACAAAGTACTGCGAGTAGACAAGTAAAAATGTGTTGACTGGCTTATGGAGTAGTACATGTGTGAGGATAACTATACAAATCATAGAACCATGGAACTATAAAGCTATGATCTGGAAGAAAATGGAAAGCGTGCTATGTGAAGAAGTAACCAGCTTCTCTCTCACTCAAATTGCTGCCAGCCTGGGATCCCAGGATGGAATCTGCCAGGTCATAACCTCTCCAAAGTGTGGAAGAAAGCTGTTTCTTCTCACTTTCCCCCACCTTTCTCTCACCTGCAGTGACCCGCTGTGGACCTGGAGCTGGGAACAAGGGGGGAGGGTCCCTTGGCTGTGAATCATGGCATCATCTACAAGTGCTCACGCTTGTTCCTCATGCAACATCAAGCCTTGTGCTTCAAGGCCCTTTTCTCTCTTTTTGCAGAGGCTGGCTTTGCTGTCACAGCTATTTCCCGCACCCCCGGGGTAACCTACAACGAGTCATTTGACCTTCAGTGCATCATCAAACCGCACTACCCATCCTGGGTGCCGGTGTCAGTGACGTGGCGCTTCCAGCCAGCAGGCAGCAGCGAGTTTCATGACCTGGTCACCTTCACACGTGATGGTGGGGTCCAGTGGGGTGACAGGTACCTGGGCTTCCGGACACGTACTGCCATCGAGAAGGCTGAGTCCAGCAACAATGTGCGCCTCAGCATCAGCCGGGCAAGCGACACGGAGGCCGGCAAGTACCAGTGTGTGGCCGAGCTCTGGAGGAAGAACTACAACAGCAGCTGGACTCGGCTGGCAGACAGGACCTCCAACCTGCTGGAGATCAGGGTCCTACGGCCGGGTAAGTGCTGAGAATACACAGGGCGGTGGCTAGGAGATGCATCGTGGGATGGGTACGTGCCAGTGCTGAGGATGTCTGTCAAAAGGATGGACTCCTCTTGTGGCTGCAACTGATGTCAGACCCTTGGGAAAGACTTGGGTGGGACTCTGTGGTGGTGGATACGTTGGAATCTCTTTTTCCACCTGTGGGAACTGTGTCCTTTCTTTGCTCCTCATGTGCTGTTCTCAAGGTTTGCTGCTGGGAGGTGAGGTGGGTGAGGCGTAGTCAAGTCTGTGGGCTGTTCCTGTGAAACAAAGATGGCTTTCAGAATGCCTCCTCCATTCATCAGAGCGGACTCTCATAGAGAGAAGAGGGACAGGATCAAAGAAGAGTGATGCTTCCACCAGAGCCTGTATGTGCACACCTATCACAGGGGGCGTGCTGTAGCTCTTAGTAACTGGCCATATCTCTTGCACTGTTGGTGACATCTTCAAAAGCAGCTAGTGTTTAAAGAGCCTGACTTTCATCTCTGCTAGAAATTGAGCCCTGTCCAGCTGGAAGTCACCAAGTCCTTGGGTGCCCATGGGGAGTGTGCACCATCTAGGCAACAAGGATCTGGCTTGGCAGAGGCAGTCAAAAAAACTATGAGAAAACCTGTGCAGCCAGTAGTGTTAGGCACCTTCTGCAGGCTTTGTTGCTGACTTCTTGGTAGGTGGTGCCCCTTGTTCTCTGTGAAGGCTGCCAAGACATGAGGTCAGGGTAGCTGTGGAGCCCTGCTGAGCTGAATGATTTA
Source organism: Pavo muticus (assembly GCA_016647715.1). NCBI lineage: Eukaryota > Metazoa > Chordata > Aves > Galliformes > Phasianidae > Pavo > Pavo muticus. Next base: position 1,557,973 of record JACDJE010000135.1, read on the forward strand.
CTGCTGCTTCGGCCTTAGGGCTGGAGTTCCTATTTGAAGTGAGGCTTTTTGCACCTTCAAGACTCTTGGCTTAGGTCTTTATAACACTGTCAGTCCTGCCCTTGTGTTCCTGTGCAGAGGAATGCCTCCCTAGGGTTTGTCTTCTGGCTTGAGGGTTGTTTTTCTTCCCTCAGTGGCTTTTTTTGTACTCTTCCACCTTCTCCAACCCTCAGCATGTCTTTGCAAAAGTCAGGAGATGCTGCATGCTCCCTCATGAGTTCTCTACCTTCTTTCTCCCTCCCTCCCTCCCTCTTCTCTTGCCCTCATCTCCAGGTTAATCTTCTCTATTTGTCTTGATTATCCTGCCTTGTGAGACGTTTTGCTGCTCTCAAGGTCATGTTTCTGATGTTCATCATTTTAGCTTATTTCCCTATGAAACAGCAGCGACTGGAGATGGTCCCTGGAGTAACATGCTTCTTTATGGCATGTCTCTGTGCATGCGTATGTGTGTGAGACAGAGAGGAAGAGAGCCTCTGTGTTACAGCTCAGTGTGGCCAAGAGGACATTTAAACTATGCTCTGGCAGCCGGTTCCCCTTTACTGGTGTAGTAACCATGAAGTGGTTAACAGAACAAGTGACATAGGTCTCCATGGTTCTTAGCTCCTCTTCCTATCTCTCTTCAGAAGGGGTCGTTTGGGACCCTGAACAGAGTTGAGTGTCTGAGAATGCTGTCACAGTCCAAGCCTGTAGCCCCAGAAATCCCCTTAATCTGACATAACTTTTGTCCCAGTCTCCTTTCCTTTGCCACTAGCCCTAAGCCCCTGCCTTGACCCATATACCAGTGAGTTTGGGGTGAGCTATCTCCACTACAGATGTGTTAGGGGATATGCAATGAAGAAGGAATCTCTCGAGGTCTTTTGGCAAATTGAGCTAGCACACCTTTCCAGACTGCAAGTTAATGTTGGGATTCTGGTTTTCTCTTAAAACCTCTGCTCCCTATTTGTCAGAGTGACCTTTCTGTTTGACAGGTTCCAGGTGTTGAAGTGGCAGTCGATATATGTCTGCCTTTGAAGTGTGTTATGGTGAGAAAGGTAAAGCAGTGGCTGCCTGATTGCTTCATTAATCTCTCCGCTTTGTGATGTCCCAAATCCTCAAGGGATTAGGTGTTGGAGCTTCTCTTGGTGTGCTGGTTTGCTGTTTCAGCACTTTGGCCATCTCTCCTTGGCAGCCTTGCAGTGGGAAGTGTTTGAAACTGCAGGAATGGCGGCTCCTGTTCTGAATTGGTGCATGTTAACATGGCTGCAACATAATTTCACCTGCTGCTGTATCAGGTGGCCAACAGGTAACACTGAGGAAATGCAGCTTAAAACACTTGAGTACTTTCTCCTTCCCAGGAAGAAACAAAACGTGTAGCTCTGAAGGAGGAAGGGAATAAGGCAGGTAATGGCAGCGAGAGCCCAGCTCTGAACTGAAAGTCCGTAGGTGGAATGGCAGAAGTGTCTTGTGTGACATCTGGAGCTGGAGTTGACCTTTGAGTGTGGTGTTCCCAGTCCTTGGGGAATGAAGCTGTTAGATGGACTAGCAGCATGGAGAAAAGCCTTGTAGAGGTTGTGATCTGCATCTGTCAGAGCTTGTGGAAAAACAAGGTATTGAGAGGGCATGGCGTTTGTCCCTTGGTGATGCATGGATGCCCACCAGCAGCAACAGTAATACCTGAAGCTCCAGTATTTCTCTCTTTCATGGCTGACTTCCATGGTGTCAGGCTAAGGGGCACACTGCCACAGGCGGCTTCTGTGTGTTTTCAATGGAGAAAGTTGCACTGCCATAGAGTGAGTGCTGGGTTGTAGCTTCTATGGGCTGGTTCTGGGGTCTGGGAAGGATTTTGGGCCAGAGAGGTGAATGGCTAGATTGCCTGTGGCTGTTTCATGTCCTTCCAAGGCAGTGCTCTCCTTCCAGCTTGTGAGCTGCCTGTTGTTTCTTTCTCGGTGAGCTCATGTTGCAGCAAAGGGGGAGGAACAATATAAGTCGGCTCAGTTTGTGCCAGCTGCTTCCCCAAAGCCAAAGCTGGCAGGAGATCACGCAGAAGAGCGTGGGCTGAGCTTGGAGCAAGCCCCAAGTGCAGGGGTGAAGATCTCTTCCCACCTGCAACCTTTTGAGGGGCTTCCATTTTCCTGCTCTGCATTCAGCCCCTGAAGTTGGGGCTTCCTCTGAGGGTTCCTTGCCCCCCTGTTCTTGGAGGGGCTGGACATGGGAGCACTCCCTGATGCTGTGGTGTTAGAGGAAGGTGTGGTGCAAGTGGTTCCTTTTGAATCCAGGTGAAAGTGTTTGCGTTTATCAGTTCCTCACACATTGCTGGGAGAACACATGCCCTGTGATGCCTTATGGAGCCCAAGAGGGATGCAGGAGGTGTAGGAGGGACAGGAGGGAGGGCAGGCTTGCTTAGTTCGTGGCTCCTTCATGGATCTTGGTTCTCCCTGCTAAGTTTACAGAGGTGGAGCAGCCGAGACTGGGCAGACTACTTGCAAGCAGTGTGCAGCCTGTGGGACCCAGACAAGGGCAGCAGACAGTCCCTGGCAGCGCAGTAGGTGGTGGGGGCTGTGCTGTGATCTGGGCAGGCTAGGACGTCTGGGTATGATTCTTTTGGCAAGAAGGCTCAAGCAGATCTGTGCTGGTGTATTAAATTGCTATTGTCCTTGTGTGCATTCTCTGACTTATCTTTCCCCTGCAGCGAGTGTGGGGTGATTTGGGAGCTCTGGAGGTCTGATCACAGCTTCTTCACGGGAGCTGGCTCAGGGGAGGTGGGCTGGCTTCATTGCAGGGATCACTCTGTCCCCATCCCCATGTACAGCTCGACACAGCCCTTCTTGGCCCCACACTACAAGCTGCATGCAGACAGTTAGCCTCTGATAAATGCATGGCTACCTTGTGCCTGTAAGTTGATGTCTTTTGGCCATCTTCTGCCCTTCCCGTTCCTCCCTCGTGGCGTCATCTCTCCGCTGGCCCTTTCGTGACTAATCCTGTGGCTGGCACACAGGGAGAAGCTGCAGTCACCTCTATAAATCTGTCATCTTGCTACTGGGTTTTTTGACAGTAATGAACGTGGGAGGAGGGGTGGGGAGGAGTGAAGGGAGATGAGAACTGAGTAGACACCGGGGTGCTGGGCTCCTTGCTGCTTTTTCGCAAGCTGGGCTATGACAGATTGATTGACCTGGGAGCCATTGAGCAAACAAGATGTCAGGCTCTTCATTAGAGCATTAATTAGCTTCCAGGGTCTCTCCAGGGGCTTCTCCACAAAGTTTGGTTTACGAGAAGCTGTCTGGTTGAAACTTAACATGAAGGGGGAGGGAGAAGGCTCCTCAGCTGGCCTTGGAGTGGGGGGGAACAGTTGTGCCTTCACTTTCTTTGGGATCTGGATGAGACAGGGCTTTGTTGCCCCAGCTGTCCTGTGCCTGGAGGGATGCAGAGCTGTCGCTCTAAAGGTGACCCCTGGCAGCAGCCTCGCTGAGTTTGGGTGGCTGGAGAAACCTGAGGAGAGAGAAGAGGACCCTTGCCTTGTGGTCCAAACTGTCCCTGGTGGTTGCAGAGAGGCAGATCAGCATCCTACTCATCCTTCCCTCTAAAGACATAGTCAGCAGCCAAGCAGGTGGTGACCGTACAGACTGGGGATGCTGGGAGGACAAGAAGAACTGGAAAAATAAACTGCCTTATGGCATTCTTAACACTGGGAGAGGACTGATTTTTCAAACAGTTGCCAAGACACTTGCAGAGGTCTGTGAGACTTTCTCTAACTACTACCTTTCTTCCTTCTGATTTCTTAATAATGTCTACGTGCAAGGAGTCCTCCTGTGTTTGGATGTGGAAGAGGCCTTTTCTACATGGATGGCCAGTGGTGTACTGACCTCTCCCAGGCTCTTCAGTGGAGGCTCAAATGAGTGTGGACCACAAGATGCATACTTTAAAACCGAATGCTTTTGGCTGCTGGTGGAATCCAACAATAAAATTCAACAACGAAAGTTAATGAGGTGGAAACTTCCCTGCACAAGTGGAGTCTGGAAACTTATCTCAAGTTTGCTGCTTGCTTGATCTCAGAGTGGTTTTGCTCTGTAGAATAGCACTGCTTCCCTGCTTTAAAGCCTTCTGCTCCATCTGGCAAATAGCTGTGCTCTTGCTTGAGTGATGGAAGAGTTCAAGAGGCACTCAGCAGGGACAGGAGGCTGCTCGTCAGCAGCCGTGACTGTAGTGCAGAGCAGCCTCCTGTCCCCCATGTGCTCAGAGCTTCACTCTTTCCCCCGTGCTGCCCACAGGTGAGACCTGCTGTCCTGCTTCAGCGCTGCTGCTCCTCCTTTGCCAGCTTTCAGCACGCTGAGCAAGTGGGAGGAGGGGGCTCAGTGGTGTGTGATTCAGGTCTGTGCCTTTGTGCAGACCTGCATTAACAGCCCAGCTGGAGCCCTTTTTCTCCTCCACTTGGCACAGGTGGGTTTGCTTCCTCCACCTCTTTTCCCTTGGGCTCATACTCATGGCAGCATCTTAGCCTTGCACATTTGCCCTGGTTTGGGTGTCCTGGGGCAGCTGGACTTGCTGCTGCCTCTTTGGCACAGTTATTTATCCCGGACTGGTACCCTGTTGTGCTTTTTCTCCACACCTGCTCCCAGCACCCTCCTCTCCCTGTATTGTCATTGTCATATACCCGTGAGGACCCAATCTTCTCACTGCTATTATGGTGTGTAGCATACCGTCTGGTATCATAGAATCATGGAATTGTTTGAATTGGAAGGGACCTTTAAAGGTCATCTAGCCTAACTCTGCTGTGATGAACAGCTAGGTCAGGTGCTCAGAGCTCCGTCCAGCCTCACGTTGAATGTCTCCAGGGCATTGCTTTGTAAATACAGTTTTGAGGTGGAGTCTTGCCCGTGGACACATCCGCATGAGGAAGCTCCCACAAAAAGACTGCCATGTCCACATGAGCCCACTTGTGAGCAGGGGGAAGGAGTTCGTACTGGATGTGCTGCAACATTCCCGGTCCCGTGGCAGGGGTGCTGATGTTGGCCTTGTGGGATCAGAGCTGGGTTTCACCTGCCCTTGCCTTTGGTTTCTCATCGCTGATGTGGGAATGTACTTGGCTCCTCTGCAGGTTAGCTTGTGAACTGTTGCTGTAAGCTTGATGATCATATTGCTGACTGCAGTCAGTTAAAAATCAGAGCTTCCCTTGGGGCTTCAAGCCTGCAAAATGCACCCAAGGGCATAGCTCGAGAAGCTGGATTTTAAATGTGTGAAGCACCTCAGATGAAATTGATAAAGTTAAGGAGCTGGAATGTATCCTTGCACCTAGCAGGACTCTAACTCTGCTCAACCTGCTTCATGTGTGCCCACTGATCTTACTGAAGAATGTCTCGCTTCTCAGCCCCCAAACAAAACTGATGACATCAGGAGGTGTGAGCTGTGTGCAGAATACGCTGCTCTTTCAAATTAGTGCTGTTCCCAGTTACTTTTTGCACTTCAAATTTTTCACTTCCATTTCAGAGCATTTTGTGTTGCTCTCTCTCTGGTACCTCATGAGTGGCCTTCCACTGCTGCTTGGCGTATGCTTATAAGGAAGCAGAATATCAGCCTGTTTGCAGACTGCACCCATGAAACTTCTTTGATGTTGTCTTGAATGTCTTCTCCCCACCCTCCTCAGCTTCTCATTGATTTGCTGTTTGTTCTCCTTGGACTAAAATGTTCTGCAGTGAGCAGTCCTTCAGCATTTCCTCACTCTAAAGCTTTGTGCATTCCTCGTGTCCTTGAAGCCCTCAAAAGCAGCCATCGGGGTGGCCTGGGACTGCCAGCCCTTTGGGCAGAGAGCACTGGTTTCACTCTTCTCCTTTCCCCAGTCCGTGGAGCCTAAGGCCTTCTGCTGGACTCCATGAGATGAGTAGCCCAGTCCCAACTGCTGTGAATCCCCTGCTCTCTGCCTCTGCGAGTGTTGGTTCAACTGATGGACTGGGGTGTCTTCTACTTCAGGTGATGGCTTCTCAGCAACTTTGCTCTTCAGCACGCCAGTGCTAAACCACCTGCATAGTCAGGTGGTTTAGCAATGCCCATGTAAAGGAAATAACTTCAGTGAAACAAAGCTAGCCGTTTTTTCCAGCGGCAATTTTACCTGTGAAGCTAATGGCCCTATGTCAGCAGAACATATAAGGGCAATTTCTGTAGCAGTGCTTTTCAAGAACTTTGGTTCTTAAGGGACCGATTATTTTTGGTTTTCTGCCTGTCCTGACATTGGTTGAAGACTTAAATGCTAGGTTCATTGAAGCTGCAGTCTGCTTATGTCAAAATGGGAGACTATGGACATGTTAAATGCTTAGAGTCTTTTATCTTAATGTGTAACAGTTGTCTCCTAGGGCCATTGTACTTGCTTAAATAGGATTTTGAGATGCTGTCAAAGAAAATTCCTACAGTTTTCCCTGTCCCATATAATAGGGAAGCATAGAGTCCAGAGAATGATGGATCTGTAGACTATCCCGCTGTAATACTTCCTCTGTCCTTAAGAAGTTTAAGATGACAATGTGTTGAGAAATGTCAGATGGCTCATTTCTTTCAGTTGTTCTTCCACACAGTAGATGGATTCATCAATTAGTTTATGGAGGCAGCAGTATCATGAACTCATGAATCATGAGTTTAGGTTTCACAAGGCAAGTGGAGCTGATCTAGCACTTCATTGCTCAGAGGGAAATGATCCTTAGCCCTGGCACTTAAGCTGGCCTCATAGTCCTGTCCCATTCCTTGTGCCAGCATTGATACCACTGCAGCAAATTAACCTGGTGAAAAGAAATAATTAACGATGAGTGGAGTGAGTGAGCTCTTGTATGGATTTGGTTGTGTCTTCCCCAGTATCTGTGCACTGACAGCTAGGGCTAGCAGAGCTAGGGCAGGTAGTACGAAAAGCCTCACAATCCTATGCGAGGTCCGTCTGGGGGGCTTGCTCTCCGGATGGCAAGAAAATGGCATTTAATGTCACTCTTCACATCTCATCTCACTGTGTATAGCAGCCAGCTGTTCAGTGGGAGCCTCTGAAACAGCACAAGTCAAACATAGTGAGCAGGAAGAAGACAAATTGCAGTTACGGTTAGGGGGAGCAGCTCTATGCTAGGATGCACCTCGAACTTTTCAGGTGTCCTTCTGACACTCAATGAGGAATTGTGGCCATTAATGGCCAGACTCCAGAATGACATGGGAGTTTGTGCGTGGTGCTGCCTTATGTGTTGTAGCTTGCCCTTTGGCTATGTTTAATTACTTTTTTTTTTCCTAATTGACGTAGCACTCTTTTGTTTGAATTCTTTCTGATGAAGGATTGATTAAATATCTGTGTTTTCTTTTTTCCTTTCTTTATCCTTGGCGGCTGTAGCTTGGTACTGAATTTATCTTCTGGTGATCCTATCTCCATACCTTAATTTACAAGTGATCAGTGAGCCGTACGTTGTTCTCTGACAGCAGGCACAACTCATGCTGGGAGCCGTTTATTCCCTCCCCTCTCCTCTCCTGCACAACTTACACATTTATTTCAAGGTTTGACAGGAAGGTTTCTAATTTTAGAGCTGTGGGGCATTTTGATTTGGGTTATATCTGTGTTTGTTTTTATTCCTCCAAGGTAAATTGTCCCCGAGTCCTTGCTGTCCTGCAGGGAGACGTGGTTTCTCAGGGAGGCTGTGAGGTCTGTCCCCAGCTATAGCTGCAGGTCCTGGACCCCAGAGCCACTGGCTTCCCAGCTTCCTTCACATCCCTGCAGCAACACACACAGCATTCTCCAGCTATGCCTGAAGATGTGCAGCTCCTGGGTTTTAAGGAGACTTTCTAGGTCACAAATGCACGCTTCACCAAGGCCTGGCCCACCTGAGAAGGGGCAGCAGCTCCTCCAGAAAGGGTTAACATTTCCTCTCCTTTCCGTGGAGCTGCTCTCACAGTAATTCAATCATGTCAGCCTGTTTGCAGGCAATAATTCATTGTTATAGGAACACTACAGTAAAGTGACAAGTTAATAACGGCAGTAATAATGGCAGGCAAAGTCTAATGCTATTTCCCATTCTCCTACTCCTGTTGCGCCAGCAGAGGCCCATGTTGGCTAATGCAATTTGCAAACTCACTAATCCAGTTTCAGTAGGGATTGTGTTCTATTAAAAGAGAATAACAGCAGTCGGTAGCTATGCTGCCATGTTCCTGGCCCCTCCGGGAGACTGTGCTGGCGCTGGAAGTCTTTGTCTTTGTGGTGATTTCTGTGCAACACTTAAGCCTATCGAGCAAGCTCCTCGTAGGACCCATTCCTCTTTCTCCTTAATGTGAACGCCTTTCCTCTGGTTCCTCTCTTCTGCGAAAGGGCCACTTCTTGCAGGTCCTACAACTTCTCCTTTGTGCATTAACTTGCTTTCAGCTAGCCTGGTGAGCGCAAGGCACCCATCCCTCTTCATGTGGTCATTGTGCTGACGTGTGCTTGCTTGCTCCCATTGCCACTGTTCCCCAAGATCATCACTGTGTGCCCTTGCGACACACGAGAAGGCGGAGGAAGCTCTTCGTCTGTGTTTTATGGAAGAGGTGGCAGAGGTGCCAAGTGTTAAAGCATGTCTCAGCCTGTGGCAGAGCGGTCATCTGCATACAGGTCTCTTGGAGCCAGGCAAGTAGGATTTAGGGCACAGGGTGCTCTTGGGGAAATGATGAAGCACTTCTGGGTGCATGGCCATTGTCAGCTGTGCTGAAGTGTGACTAGTGCCCCTCAGGTCCTATGCGTGAACATCATCTCGGGGCTTCTGGAAATAGGTCTCTCCTGGCTGACCTGTTAGACACCATCCCTATTGTCAAACCCTGTGTGAGCTCAGGCTGGCTTGTCCCCGTTTCTTCTCTCCCTATAGCCCTCACCTCCAAGCAGCGAGATCCCAGTGGAGGCTTTTAGAAGTAGGGCAGTCCCCAGGAAAACTGTGCAGTACTTCACCAGTTCTCTCCAGAAAAGCACATCATCTGGAGGAGCGCTCCCCAGAGGGTCACAGTCTCCAAAGTGGGACACAGCAGTCCTTGCTGCCTCCCTGTGCCCACAGCAGGCTCCCTGGAGGCTCTGTGGGTTGCTGATGGCTGTCTCCATGCCCACCCCTTCTCCTTTGCAATGGGGGCACGTTGGGTTTTGTATGGTATTTTCTGTGATGGGGGGGGAGGGCGCCTTCAGCTACAGTTAAATACTGTCATTGCCATAACAGTGATAGCGGTCCCCACATGGAAGGTAAACTTTTAGCAGAGGGCTGCTGTTGTATTTTCTTGACAGCTATGAGGGAACGTGAAGAGTTTCGAGACAGAGCATCTTTGCATCAGAGCATTTTTAGTTACAGATCGCAAAGTGCTTTAATAAAGGTAAGTGTTGTAATCTCTGCCCTGATGATTAGCAAATAGAGGCAAGAAAGCCACCCACCTTAACCACTGCGAGGGCAGCAGCAGGACTGTACATCATGCCTTCTTTCTCTGATGGCTGGTTTCCCTTTCCCCGAATATCTGCATAACTTTGCTTGCCAAATGCTTGGCCTGAGGAGACTGCTTGCCTTGTGGTGTGCAGAAAACCCACACAGTATGTATTAGATTGCAGAGTACCTAGCTGTGGCAGGATAGTCAGGGACTCCATTGCTGGTGCAGAACGAAGACCTTTATTGTACGTGCTTACAACCTTTTATACCCGCGCAAGAACCCCTTGGTCACATGTACCAACCAGGCACCTCATGCGTGTTTACATCTGGAGCAAGTAGCTACCAAGCTTGTTTACTCATTTGCAAGGTAATGACTTTCTTCGTCCCACATCTCCCCCTTGTCTATTAATAAAAAAAAGAAGGCGCGGTTCAGAAACAATCCTAAAAGCAGCTAAACTAAACTTAACACAGTGAACTAACGACTGGTTCCTTAAAGTACAAACAAGAGTCCATTTTAACTGGTCCCAGTGATTCCAATTCTTATGGTTCCTTGGTGAGGCAGTTGACAAACGAAGTGTGTCTTGTCCTGTCTTGTTGTTGAAAATCCAAACCACTGATGAAAGTTCTGTGATCATGTTACAGCAGATGATGAGACGGATGACCAGACCCATTGTGCTGGGACCCATCTCGGACTTGTTCCTGTTAAGACACAAGCATAGCCTCAACGAAGGCCCCACATTATCATTGTCAAAAGATTTGAAAAATTGAGAGCAAAGCATGCTTTAGCTATTCTTTCCTGAGGGGTCATACCTGCACTCCCTGTGCAATCTCTCATTTCCATTATTTTGCAGGCCGCCTCCTGCACCTTTGTTATACTTGTTCCTATTGTTCCCCATTGCTCACCTCTGTCCCGCAGAAGTGATTCTGGCTGTGCAGTCTGGTCCTGCTTCCTTTCAGCAGTTTTTGGGTCCAATTTCCTTTCAGTGGCCCTTGGGCCGTGTTTCCTCTCAGCACCCTGATTTTTGCTTCCTTTCAGCAATTTTTTGGGTCCAACTTCCTTTGCTGGTGCAGAACGAAGACCTTTATTGTAGGTGCTTACAACCTTTTATACCTGCACAACAACCCCTTGGTCAGATGTACCAACCAGGCGCCTCATGCATGTTTATGTCTGGCGCAAGTAGCTACCAAGCTTGTTTACTCATTTGCAGGGTAATGACTTTCTTTGTCCCACACTTAGCCATGCTGTCACCTGCTGTGGCTGTTGGGTCGGCCAGGCCTGGACCCCAGCCCACACGTTCCAGGACCTCATAGAATCACTGGATATCCCAAGTTGGAAGGGACCCACAAGGACCATCGAATCCAGCTCCTGGAGAGTGATGTCTGAATGCTCCTTGAACTCTGGCAGCTTGGGGCTGTGACCACACCTATGGGGAGCCTGTTCCAAGGCCCAACCCTCAGCCTGGGAATTAATGTAAAGGGCCTGTAATGCTGGAGGACACTGTGTGAGGTGAGATGGCTAGAGAGCGTACAGACCTTCTGAGGACACCTAGAATCCTTGCCAGCCTTGCCACCCGAGCAGGGATGTAGCATCCTCATGTCCTGGCCAGGCTCCAGCTCCAGTCATCACTCATTTAGCCTCCCACTGTCCTTCAGCAGATGTGATGGGATGCCCATGCTGGTGCAGGACAGCATTTCTCTGTGTCACTGAGCAGCTGATATCTTCAGTCTTGGAGCTGACTTGAGGGCCCCAGCACTGTTGAAGAACTCTCTCAGTTTTGTGTGGCTGATTTATGAAAAATATGAGGGTTGTAACCGTGCCTTGTTGCCAGTGTAAATTGAGAGCCTCAACAGAATATGCAGGGCCAATTACAGCATGTCAAGGTGTGATATCCTCTTTACTGGCACCCTCTAGGGAGCTGGGAGATGTTGTGGCAACAGGATTATGGCTTGTCGATAATATGCAGAGTAGTTTCACCTAGACATGTGCACCTGTTTCCCTCCCTAAGCAGATGTTAAGGAGGCTGCTAAGAGAACATCAGCCTCCTGACAGCACAGCAGCAGCCTCCCGTAACCGTGGCAGCTGACACGGCTGCACCCACCACCTGGGTGCTCTGGGCATAGAATCACAGAATGGGTTGGGTTGGAAGGGACCTTAGAGATCATCTAGTGCCAAGCCCCCTGCTGTAGGCAGATATACCTCCCACTAGACCAGGTTGCTTAAAGCCCCATCCAGCCTGGCCCTCTGCCCAGGCACATCCCCAGGCCAGGAAAGGGAGTTTCCCAGTGTCAGAGGGCAAGGTTAGGCTGGCTGGGTGCCTGGGGTGTCAGTCTTCTTGCAGTCACATTCAGCAACTACAGTGATTTCCATGTCATGCGGTAACTTAAACATGACCTGGCAAGTCGCATGGGGCATGATGAGATCCGCTTTGCATTGAAGCAGTCTTAACTAGCAGGATGGCAGAGCTGTGGCTCCCTGCAGGGCCTTCTGTCCCAGGGGGAGCACTGCAGAAGTCATCATCCCATCGCTGCAGGCCTGGACGCTGGGGTAGCACCAATTCCCAACGCACATCTTGGTGCTGAGCAACCCTGCCACGCGCAGCATGTGTGTATATGCTGCATTTTAATAGATATAGGGCTACTGACTTAACATACACAGTTGCTATAGTAACAGAGGTTTCCTTAGTAACGGCTGCAGAAAATAATCCAGCACCAATTAAAAATAAACTGTTTGGAAAGGGGGCTGGGGGAGAAAGGAAGCTGCTGAGAATCACCTTCCACGTTATTGGCTCCTCTCTTGGGGACTCAGAAGATTGATTAATGCCTGAAATAACCTTCTTTAACCAGCAGTGAGCCCAGAAGGTGGGATGGGTGGGTGGCTGAGTCTGCTGTCCTGGGCTGAAACAAAGGGGATGGATGGATGGTGTGTGTTGGGCAGGGGGGTGCCACAGAAATAGAGTAATGTGATGCTAAATCTCTCCATTAAGTTGAAGTCTTTAAAGAGGAAGGACAAGGGGCTGCTTTCCCTCCTTCCCTCCCTCCACTGTCTGCGTGCCATGCCCGTAACACAGCCATCCAGGCTTTATTAGCATACTTATTAATGCCTTGGGCAAGGTGGGCTCCAGGGGAATGAGTTACCAGGATGCCTATCTCTGATACTGTATTGGAGCACAAAGTGTCACTGTAGCAGGAGGTTCTCCTTTCTGTTTGATGTTGTTTGTGTGTACCCTCTGTCTCCCTGGACTCCATCACTCATCGCTTGTGCTGGCAGGCATCTCAGACCCTGGGGTCCAGAGGAAGCTGGAAGAAAGACGGAACTCGAAGTGAGAGAGGAGGCAGCGTGTCTTCCTTGCAAAAATGGGATGCGTGGGCCGGGTTTCCAGGGCATGGATCTGCACAGCTCCCCTGGCAGATTTCAGTCTTCTGTGCCTGTAGCGCTGCGCTTCTGCCATGCTTCTGGTGCCCAGTGGGTTTCATTAAGAGATTTGCAAATTGTGCACGGGGACTCTTCATTCAGCAGCCCTCTGTTCGAGGGGCGCAGCCATGCGAGGTGGTGGTGGAGCTGGGAGAGGTCAGGATGGGCTGGCTGGAACAGCACAGTGCTGTGGGCCTTCTGCTTCTCAGCTATTGCAAACCATTATAGGGTGTTATTTCATCAGTTATGCCTGAATGTTGGCACTCAGGCAAAGGTGGTGGCAGAAGCTGCATGTCTCTTCTGCCCTTTAGCTGGTGTGCTTTCCTCCAGGGCATACCCAGTGCAAGTGTCACATGAGGGCGCCTTGTATCCTCTGCAAGCAGCAGCGCCTTTGGTCCACACTCACTGCAACTGCTTGAACACGTGCAGGGAAGGCTCTATCTGCTCCTACAGGGAGGGTGAAATTGGAAACCAGTGTCTCTCTCTCCCCTGCATGGACAAGACCTAACAATGTCCTTGATGCTGCGACCACTCAGCTAGCAGCGTGGGAACTGCCATCATACTTGGGAAGCAAGAGCAGTGGTGTGTCTGCGGCTTCTCTCAGGTTACACAATGCGTGATGGACCTGGGGCTGGCAGTCCTGACCACTTCCCTGACTGTAGCGTGTCTGTGGGTTACTTGTCCCACCAGTGTGACAGCAGTAGAGGCTCATTTAATTCGCTCTTCCCGGAAATGGTTTAAAAAAAAACTGGTCAACAGCTCATTGGTATGAGCTGCAAATTGTGTGATTTAGTCGTCAAAAAACTCACCCTTGCGTCTAGAGAACCATTGCCAAAACAGGGAAGTTGAGTCTGGGTGTAGCCTTCTTGCTATGTTTGGTGCCTGAGACCACAGTGAGTTGAAAGGGAGGATTTTAGAGGAGAAGCTATGAAAAAAGCAAGTCTCTTGCTGAAAGAACCTGGTGGGAGGATGCAGGAGTAGAAGGAAAGCAAAAAAAGAAAGGCTTTGGTGAGAGAACATCTAAATGCTTTTGTTCTGAAAGTCCAGTGCAAGTGGGACCCAGGCAAGACATGTGCAGCTAGGGGAGAGCTCTCGGGTCCTCCCCAGACAGGTGAGTTTCTCTTCCATGTTCATGCCCCACCTTTTCTCACCCTCCTCTGTCTCCCCCTGGCAGTGACCAAGCTGCAGGTGAGCAAGTCGAAGCGGAGCATCACCCTGGTGGAGAACCGCCCCATCCCGCTCAACTGCTCCGTGAAATCCCAGACCAGCCCCGACTCGCACTTCGCCGTGTTGTGGTACGTGCACAAGCCCTCCGACGCCGATGGCAAGCTCATCCTGAAAACCACCCACACTTCAGCCTTCGAGTATGGCACCTACGCTGAGGAGGAGGGGCTGCGGGGCAGGCTGCAGTTCGAGCGCTCGGCATCGGGAGGGCTCTTCAGCCTGACAGTCCAGCGGGCTGAGGTCCGCGACAGCGGCAGCTACTACTGCCACGTGGAGGAGTGGCTGCTCAGCCCCAACCACGCCTGGTACAAGCTGGCGGAAGAGGTGTCGGGACGGACCGAGGTCACCGTCAAGCAGCCAGGTACTGCGCAGCGCGCTGGTGGGGTCCTCTCTGGTTGATGGAGCGCTGGCTCCCCTGCACATCTCATGCTGAGCAGCTGGGGTCCCCTGCTCTTCTTGCCTCTCAGCTTTGTCACCCACTCTTCGCATCGTCATGCCTGTGCATCCCTGCACAAAGGGATGTTCTCCTAGCAGTGTGACCCTTCTTCACTTAGGCTGAGTTGATGTGCATTCCAGTGTCCCATGTGAAGGATGTCAGCCCCCCTCTATCAGAAGAGCCGCTGTAACCGACCTGGTTTCTTTATCTGCAAAGCATCATGTAGCAAGAGTGTCAGCTAACGACCTAATGAGAGAGAACTGCTGTGTGCCTGCCTAGGAAAGCATTGTCATGTTTTGCTGCACACAGTCTGTATCTTGGCAGGCATGGATAGTCTTATCTCTTTTCCCTCTGCACTGTATGCATGAGATGTGTGTAATGAGCTTAATGAGGTGGGGGAGCTGGCTGCCAGGAGGGGAGAAATCTGCTCAGGTGGTGGTTTCTGTGGTAAAGGACATCCCTGGTAAAGACAGGCCAGCATAAGCTGGGGACAGAGCCCTGATTTCATGCAAAGAGGGGAGGCAGAGGGGCAAAGACCATCCCTGAGAGCAGTCTGCACCCCATGCGTGCTGAGGCAGAGCGTCATTGCTTCACAAAGAAGCCTGCCATGCTGCTGCTTGCCACAGATGCCTGTTTCTGAAGAAGAAAATCCTTCAGGCAGGGAGGAAACAGCTGGGTAGCAGGACCAGAGTAAGATGCTAAGTGAATTTTCTCTTGTCTGGATTTGGCTAACTCAGTGTAGGCTGTCTGAAAGGGTGTGGGAAGGGTATTGGGTACAGTCCACAGCCAGTGCCCAAAGTGTTTGTTCTCCTGGTTGTGCAGAGAGCACAGTGTGCCAGAGCACACTGCTCATTGCTGGTCCCAGCTGCTTGTTTCCATCTGCAAGTTCCCGAGATGGCTGCGGGGCAGTCAGGGAGGGGAAAGCTGTGATCTGCTCCCTCCTCTGCATCACCCGCCTCTCACTGTGCAGTGCCCATTGCTTATTGCAGCAGCTGTACCAGGGAAGTCCAAGCTGTGCCCCTTCATTGAGGTCGTGAAGGAATTAGGAGTGTACCACACGTCATTTCGCATAAAAGAGCTGATTGCAATCACTCCTGCTGTATCAATGAAGTTATGGAGCAAAAACCAGGGGCATTCCCAGTGCAGCAAAACACTATGTGACTTTGCCCTTGTGCCACTTCTCGTTTTGCAGTGGTGTTTCCCTATAATCAGCTGTCCCTCCTCTGCTTTTTTTTCTCTTTTCCCACAGCAGGAGAGCTTACTGGTTGGGGTGTGACCAGGCTCGTGCCTTCCACAACAGGAAAATGTGAAAAGATCGAGGTGCGACCTCCCTTCACGAGGTTTCATGCACTCGGGACCCCCCAAGTCCTAGCAGGAGATGTGGGGTTTCCCACTTTTCCATCTGCCAAATGGTCAGAAGGCCCTGAAAAATGCCAGTCCCATTTTCTTTTCCTTCTCTCTTTCTTTTTTTCCTCCTTTTCCTCTTTTTCTTCATAACACCACAGGATTGTAGCCCTGAGGGAAGGCCATGTGAGGAGACAGAGGACCCTTGCAGCCTTCAGTCACCTTGCATTTGAGGGAAATGATTAGCGGGGATGGTGGTGATGAGTCGACAGCGGGACTAAATGACCATAACCTTAATGATTCTTTGTTTTCTTGTGGTCCTTTCCTTCAGATAACCGCCTGCACGTGAACCAAACCCACAGGAACATCACGGTGCTGGAGAACCAGTGGGTAACGTTGGAGTGTCAGGTCAGCAGCCGGACCAGCCCCTCCTCACAGCTCCAGGTGGAATGGTATGTCTGGCGGCCAGGCCACCCAGAGAAGGAAGCCGTGGCCCGGCTGAGCCGTCAGAGCACTCTGCGCTACGGGGACCTGGCAACACTGGGGAATATGCGGGGCCGGCTCCACCTGGAGAGCCCATCACCGGGCCTCTACCTCCTCTCCATCCAGAACGCCACCGTGCGGGACAGCGGGGCCTATGACTGCCGTGTGGAGGAGTGGCTGCTTGACCCCAGCGACCGCTGGTATAAGCGGGCAGAGGACCTCTCTGGACTCACCACCCTCATCGTGAAGCAGCCAGGTGAGGAGGGTCTTGTGCCGCTGGCTTTGGGCAGCTCTCTGCCCTCTTGGACCAATGCAGCAGGGCACCATCTGTTTGTCACTGGTGGTGGGTCTTGGCAGAGGATGGGACCACTATGCTATGGGCCATGACAGCACTTTCTTGGCTGTCTTCATTGCCCCCTTACTTTTCTGAAAGGAGCGTGCAGCAAGCCCTGCAGACATAACTTAGATAGATCTGGGATTTTGTCACCACTGCAGCTGTAGTTTTGGGGTTTTTTTTTAACAGCACATTTGTCAGATTCAGTAGAATAAACTTTAGATGTTATTCACATTTGGATTGAAAGTGAGGCCACATAAGCACTCTGTGCTTCCCAGACATGTGCCCAAGGTGCAGGGTCCTTGCATGGGAAGAAGGCAGCAGCGGAGTTGAGGCATTCACTGATGTGCAGACAGTTTGGCATGATGCTGCTCCCTGTTCCACAGGTAAAGAAGCACATGTAGGGCATGCAGCTCTATGGCTTCGTGGGTTGGGACCAGGCAACTGGTTAGTGGCTAGGAAGAGCCAGCCAGTATGAGCAAGTGGATAATTGGCGGCCAGGAGGCATGAGAGGCCCCTCTCTCAGCCATGATAGTGGTTCAGGTGGCTTCTGTTCCATAATACTACTGTTTTGGCCATGCCCAGACACAGGGAGGCAGGGATCAGGATGTTTTTCATTCTTTCCTTTGTCTGTGGAGGAAAAAGTGCTGAAGAAGTTCAAAGCAGGGAGGAAATTCCAGTTCTGTCATTTTTAATAATAGATAACAAGAGGCAAGGACAATTTGCCTTGGGAAATATGGATTCTCTAGCTTTGAGGCAAGTGACTCCATATTAAATGCCTGTTTGAAAGGTAGGCTGTAGGTTCAACAAAAGTTATAGTCCTGACTCGCTGGGTACCTCCCAGCTTTGAAAAAAAAAAAAACATGCTCTGCAAGTATCTTCTGGTGTTTTATGCTTGCACATTTCAGCAAGGTGTCAGCCATGTAGCTCTGCCACAGAGCTGGCAAAATAGTACGGTTCTGGGAAGATTTTAGCTATAATTCCTTGCAGAGAAGATTTATGCTGCAGAGCAGGAGTTGTCTCAAGGAATAGCCCAGCTTTTGTTCACTAAGTCCTTGCTCTCAAAGCTTTTCTGCGTGAGATGGCTTCAGCAGAGGGTCCCCTGAGCCCCTGCGCCTGTACCTCGTGTGCCTGCACAGTGTGAATGCAGCTCCTCGTTCAGGCTGAACATTGCCAGACTTAGTGGACGAGGGACTGAATATGAGGGGAAATCCTTTAGGCTCTTTCTGAATTCTGAGAAGATGTGGAGTGGGAAGAAGAGAATGAGTTGGGGGTGCACTAATTCAAGATACATAGATATGTATAAAATGTTTTGTTACTGTTTGTTTTTTCTTCATGGCAGGAGGTACCTAAAAAATGACTAAATTTAAAAATAGATAGCTTGTGACTCACATGTCATTAGTGAGGATCTCCATTCTCATTTTCCAGTACCACAGTTGTGAGCAAAGAGAAAAAAAAAGCCTCTCAGCATCTTGAGAGTGCAGTTCTCTTTCTGTTTAACTTGCTGAGGTGGGGGAGGCTGTTTGTTTTGACAAGCCATTTCCTTCCCTTCCTCCTTTTTACCTCAGAAGTCCCTGAAATCTCAAGGCTTACCTCATTCCTGTAGGAATCTCCTGAGAAAGATGGGAGCTGAAAATGCTTGTGTTGCCTGCAGCCTTAACAGCTCTGGCCTTAATGAAAATTTTCCACAGGGAAAACATGTAGGAAGGGTGCCGTAGTGCAAAGCCCATTCTCCTCCTGCTTGGGGAGGGCACCCACAGCCTGCAGACCTTACTCTGGGGCACAGCAGCACCTGATGTCCTCACCCACAGGGACACCTACCTGCAAGAGGTGGGGCTTGCCCTGCTGTCAGTGCTGGAGGAGAAAGGCGCCTCTCCTCAGCGAGCTGCTGCCTTGCCCTTTGTGCTGAACTTAAGCATTAGAAAGGGCTTTTTAATCTTTAAATGAAAGCTTAGATTTGGCTGATTGTGATCCCCAGAGTATGTGTTCTCTGGCAGGATGACTAAATCAGATGTTAATTGCTCCTGAAGTCAGCCTTTAATCAACTCATCTTAGGTTCTGGCCACTGTATCTCAGTTAGCTAAAAACATCTCTTTAGCCTTGCAGCAAGGAAAAAAAACAGAGAAACGTTAGGAAGCGTCCTTGCTGTTTCTGTTCTGCGGTCATTTCTGCAGAGAAGCCTGTTAACTAATTAACTTCCCAACTCACTGGAAAAAAAATCTGTCCTCACGCGCATTAGATTTTTCAAGTCCTTTGAGCAGTTTCAGGCACGCTAAGAGTGGAGTGAAATGCACTTTGCTCTGGCAGCTGAGCAGTAGTGATCACTCCTCAGTGCCCGCTGGTACCTCCCAGCACATCCTTTAGTGTATTTGTATGAGCTGCAGCAAAGCAGGGCCGTCAGTCATCTAGCTCCAGTTTGGCTCTGGGCCAGGCAGAGCACAGCGAGGTAAGGATGCTGCTTCTGGGGGGTTGGCTGCACAGGTGCTTGTGGGACTTGGCAGGTTGTGTCAAGCCTTTGGGTTTTGCCTGAGTAGCACCCGGCATTGCAACTGGTGGTTTTCAAGAGAAGGGTAGATGTGCCACTGAGAGACATGGTTTGTGGGCATGGTGGGAATGGGCTGATCGTTGGCGTTGGATATCTCACTGGTCTTTTCTGACCTTAATGATTCTGTGATTCTGACTGTGATGATGTGTTTGCGCTGGGAAAGGGTGGCTTTGCAGACAGCGTTTTGCTCCACACTCACCTCTCCTCTTTCATTATCTCAGAGCCCACCTTGCAGGTGGACACGGCCACTGCCAACCTCACGGTGCAGGAGAAGGAGTCCTTCCAGCTGGACTGCAGCATTCTGTCCCGCTCCAGCCCTGAGTCTCACTTTGCAGTGACGTGGTACAACCTCCGAGCCAAAGAGGCAGGTGGCCGTGCTGAGGAGGAGGAGGAGAAGGAGGAAGAGGAGGAGAAGGAGGTGGTGCTAAGCGTGGGCCTTGATGCCATCTTCAGCTCTGGGACGGGTCGCTGGCAGGACCGCCTGTGCTTCCAGCGGCTCTCAGCAGTGCTCTTCCGCCTGACGGTGCTGCAGGCCAGTGGTGCCGACACGGGCAACTACTCGTGCCGTGTGGAGGAGTGGCTGGCAGACCCCAGCGGCGTGTGGTACCGGCTGGCTGAGGAGGAGTCAGGCACAGTTGCTGTTCACGTGCAGGATACAGGTGAGAAGAGCCGATGTCCCTGAGCATCCCATACGTTCTCTAGGGAGTTCTCTAGCACTCATGAAACTCTTAGCGGGAGATAAACCTGAAACATGGCCTGTAATACCTTTTTTCTGCTGCTCTGTTTTCCAGTATTGATGTCTTTCTCATAGCACAATCTCCTGAATTGATATAGATTAATAAGCGTTTGGTTTTATGTTTCTGAAAGTTTATAGGCTGTTGCGTTGCAGAGAAGGTGTAAAATGTGACATCCTTCATCTTTTCAGGTTCCACCCTGCAGTCTGTCATCTGCTCCAATGACGCCCTCTTCTACTTTGTCTTCTTCTACCCCTTCCCCATCTTCGGCATCTTGATCATCACCATCCTCTTGGTGCGGTTCAAGAGCCGGAACTCCAGCAAGAATTCGGAGGGCAAGAACGGGGTTCCCTTGCTGTGGATCAAAGAGCCGCACCTCAACTACTCACCCACTTGCCTAGAGCCGCCAGTGCTCAGCATCCACCCAGGAACCATAGACTAAAGGGGCAGAGGCTCCCAGGGGGACATGCAGAGAGAGAGAGGCAGAGGCACGCCAGGAGCCCTGAGGAAGAGTGGTTCTTGTTGTTCTTGTTTCAGTTGTTTCAGCGTCTGTGCTCCGATGCGGCGGCTGAGCTCTGTGGAGCACGCAGCTGGCGTGGATGGGAAGGTCCAAGGCTTCTTCCAGCACCTGTGGGAACACACCCAGCCACCGAGACAGACCGGAGGTCTGTGCGTTTGCTGTACATAGCGGATATTCCTCTCGTTAATTTTTGATCCCATCAGTTGTTGTCCTTTGGGACGTTACTTTTTTGTCGTCGTTTCTGTTTAGTCTCCCAAAGAACTGTAGGCTTCCCCCTCTCTCCGCGGAGCAAGGAGTTCCCAGGGTGCTTTTGGTCCTGGGACCATCTCTTCGGAGGTTAATGTGTCTGTTTACCCAAACAGACCTTGTTTTTCCTCTCAATACTCTGTGCCATGGTGAAGAAGGTCTTTTTCCCAAGGTGTGCTGAGCCAGCTACTCCCTCTTCGACAGCAGATAAAGCCAGAACCGCGTCCTGATGGGCAAGTTGGGGTATTGGGAAGTCCATCTCAAAACTGGCTGTAGCCTCAACATCTTCCTGCCTCCAAATTACTGTTCTCTCAGGAGGAGGCAGTTCACCTTTTGGGAGCATTTCCTGGTATTGGAGAACCTGAATGCTCAGTGCACTTGCAATCAGGACAAAAGCAATTTTGTTTTCCTCCGGGAACTGAATGAGAGGATGGAAGGAAGATACCTGAAAGCTCTGACTTTGTTGGTTGCCAAGAGAGTCCTCTTACGGTCCTGCATACCAGAAATCGGCTTCTCCGTGTCTCCATGCTGCCACCTCTGACAAGGCAGCTCTGACAAGGTGTCCTGCTTGCCTGGGGTGGGTGGCTGGATCCGGTCTCTGAAGGCTTCAACTTGACCAAAGTAATGACTAAAGAAAAGGGGAAGGTACCAGAAGTTGGATTCCCAGGCCCAGGCCCAGTTGCAGCCACACAGTGAGGACATGCAGGTAACCTCGTGTCACCAGGGTTTCCAGCACCTTGCACTGTTCCCAGTGTGAGCTTGGACTGGATAAGGAGCCTGCAGCAGATCTACGCCTTGGGGGCTCCCATGTCCCTCTGGGTTGAGAGAAATCTCCGATGTGTGTGTCTGCATATGCCATCTCCAGGGCTTTAGGAGGAGAAACCATTTCACCACAAGCCCTCTCTTCTGGCAAAGTCATCTGCTCTTGTTGTGCGCAACCTCTGTGACAGGAAATGCTGTTCTTTCTGTGAAAGATATGGCTCTCACAAAGCAAACCGGGGCTCTCTCCACATGGGGCACCTATGCTCGAGTACCCCATACTGCCAAGTACCCCTGCTGTGTCCTGTGGAGGAAACCGCCTCCTCCCCGATACACCCTAAGCATTTTGTCTGGCGGAAGAAAATGTTTGCCAAAAATGGCCTTTTGTTGTCTTCCTTGATGTCTTCCTGGCAAATCCAGCCATTTCTTTTTTGCAGCATGGCTGAAGCCAACTGGGGCAGATGGGTGCAACCACAAGACCCCCTGCCTCGTCTGACAGAGGTGCCATGCCTACAGCTGTGGTCCTCTTCAGGAGGGTCAAACAGCTCTTTGAGAAGAGAAGGGAACCTCAGCAGATGCTCTGTAGCACTCATGGGTTGATCCCCTGATGCCTTGATATTTTGGAGGTGGTGAAGCCTCGGGTGGGAGATCTGCACAGCACATTCTCTAGAAGATGAGCTACAAGAGGAGCTTGCGTCTTCCCACGTGGATGCAGATGGTCCCATTCCAGCGATGGGAGAGCCCGCCAGACCTTTGATGTGGGCCACTTCTACTCCTTCATAGGAATGGTATTTGGTTCTTCTGCTGAGAAGCCCAAATTTCACTCATCCCTCTGCAAAGTCTCTCTCCTTGAGACTTAATTGCTTACTGGCCCCATATGCATAATTATGCATAATATCACAGTCCTATATATATAAATATATATATATATACATACCACGCACCCACGCACTTGTCTTTCCTTTCTGGATAAGAAGTCTGCAAAGAGAGGAGTGGGATGAAAAGTGAATGGAACTGAAGAACCATGACACGAACAACAGCAGCTGCAGCCAGTGGGTATTGTCTCATAAATGTAGTGTCTCTTGTACATACTGCTTCAGGGCAGGAACTGCAATTCATTTCAGCTTTAAAGGAAAAAGAAAAAGTCAGCAGGAGCTCTTCTTCCTTGGAGAGCATGCTCTGCATCTGAACCGAGCTCCTCCTCCCAGCCTGCCGCCCCAGCAGCACTGCCCAGACCAGAGCTCTGGTGGAGGGCTTTCCCCTGGCCACCTCCCCATTGCCAAAACTGGTCCCTCCCCAGCCCAGCAGCTCTTGCACCGAGCCCAGGCTTTGCCAGGAAGCAGCGCCTGTGATGGTCCCAGAAGGTACCTTGCCAGTGACATTTCTTCACTGTTCTGGCAGTGTGTTGCCCAATCTCAAACGTCTCTGTTTTTATAGGCGAACTATAGTGAGTTTCAACATGATGCTTTTCAGACCACTCTCTCTGCTGTAACTTTCTGTTATGAACCCAAGATGAAAGAGAGATAGCTTATCCATGCATGATGTCGGAAAAATGTTTGGGATTTTTTTTTTAAAGAACAAAAAAACTTTGTACTATGTTGCACTAAAACATGTTTTATACAACACACCCGAGAACTGTAGTAAACTGTGTTGAAATTGTGATTCATACTGCTGCTGGTGTTTGTCTGATCTGGGCTTTCATTGCGCCTTTATGCACAGTCTCTGCATAACGGTGTGCTGAATTCCGGAGCCAACTCCCCCCATTGGGCAGCCTCTCCCTCCAGCCGTGTTCCCCACTGCACCAACTCCGTCCTCCCCAGCAGTCCTTCACCACTCATCCAGGTGGAGCCTGTGGGCACCGTGCCCCCTCTGGCTCTCCCAGCATACTCCCCCTTCCCATCCCTTCCTTCATCCCATCATGGAAAATAGCGTTTAACAGAGACACTCCAGGGCGATGTATTGAATGGGACACGCTGTTTCTGAAATTGCTCTTGAAATAATCAGTATTTTGCTGTGTAATAGTCTGGATTTGAAGAAACATTTTTTAATAGAATAATACATGATAAGTGGTAAGCAAATAACCATTAACACAAATAATCGTTGCTGTAAGCGGATAAGTATAATTGACTACAGAAGCTACTGAAGTTGATGTAAAATGCAACCTCCTAATGTTCTCTTTATACCCACCCTTATCTTCCATACAGGTGTGGTCAGTAGGGCTTATGTCCCCTGTTAACTGAAGCATGGAGTGTGATGCATTCCTACCCATAGAGCAAAAGTGCCACGAAGCTGCACAACGCACTTTTGAGATGCAGCAGCCAGAGGTTTTGTTTCTTTCTACGCTCATACAAACCAAAAAAATGCTATCTGCTGAAATAATCACATAAGAAAGCTTTCTTGTTCCTGAGGGAGCTGGCTGTTTGCTCCCTCCCCTAGCGGGCTGTCTGGGGCAATATCTGTTATAATCACTGTGCAGAGCTGGAGAGCTTTTAGAGCTGGTGACAGTTCTCACGGACAGTACAGTACAAGGTGATGAGCTTGTATTAGCCATTGCTGATTTACTGCAAGGCATCTCTGCCAGCCCTTTAGTTATGCATGAGAATCCCTGACCCTCTCTGGCATGCTTAGAGTGGCAGGACCCTGTTTTGGGGCAGCTTGTGTGCATTTTGCTGCCTGTCCAGCTGCTGGAGCATTGCTGGCAGAGCTGCAGTGGGTGGTCCTCCTCCGCTTGAGACTCAACCACTGTGTAGAGAAGGAGGGAAGTCTCAGCTCAGCTGCTTGCAGGTTGGGTGCACTGCTGCATGCTCCCATCAAACCACCACCAAGCCCTCAAACGGTCTCCCTGCTGAAGCGAACATGCTGACAGAAAATGCAAGCGTGGCCTACCCTCAAGTACATTAAGCCTCAGAAATACGGTACAACTTCTTGGCCACCTGCTCCAGGCGCTCCCTGTATTCCAGGTCGGCGTAGAGGGAGGCAGCAATGCCACGGAAGCCATGCATGGCCCCCCACCAGCAAGCTGCAATGGCAGCAGTGGAGTCACTGTCTCCCCCGTGGAAGAAAGCACGGTGAGCCAGCTCTGTCCAGGAGTCCCCTGCACCCAGCAGCGCATCGTAGGCAATCATGGGGGCATCGTGCCCACTGCTGCCCCCCCAGCCACTGTAGCTGAGGGAGGTGTAAAAAGAATCCCTCTCTTCCACACCGTACTTGGAGGGGAAGGTGGGTGGTGAGACCCCATCCAAGATGCCTCTCTTTTTCAGATACGCTTTCCATTGCTCTTCAAAGTAAGACCTAGAATCACAGAATCATTACAGTTGGAAAAGATCACTAAAATCACCCAGTCCAACCACCAGCCCATCCCCACCATGCCCACTAACCATGTCCCTCAGTGCCACATCCACATGGCTCTTGAACACCTCCAAGGATGGTTACTCCCTCACCTCCCCGGGCAGCCTGTGCCACTGCCTCACCACTCTTTCTGAGAAGAGATGTTTCCTAATTTCCAACCTGAACCTAGGGTAAGAGGAGTCCTGCTGCCAAATCATACAGCCTGGCTGCCTGAAAACATGCCACCAAAAGAGCTCGGAGCGGCAGCTCAGCATCATGGCAGGCATCCCCTGTTGTTGGAAGGGACAGGATTTACAGTAAGAGGCACTGAGATTTCCCCTCTCTCCAGCCACATGGGCGAAGGCAGCCCAGCACCTGCCGCTGTCACCTCAAAGGATTCAAAGGCTCAGACCGAGAACTGAGTCATCCATAAGATTCAGAGTGCCTCTGTGCAGAGGCACACTGGGTGCACGTCCCCATTTGGTTACCACTTTCAGACTGAGCTCAGCCCCATGCCTGGTTCTGTTCCCCAGCCCTGCTTCTCATCATCATCATCAGATCATGGCTGAGATGAAAAGCCTGGCTGCCTCATATCGGGTCCAAAAAACGCTACATGACACTAAACCTGCCACTTGTATGTTAGATGTATTTTTCCCTTGAGACTTTCTAAGCCAACTGGATCCCATGGCAGGTATGTGCTGCACTAAGAGTCCACCATAACGTGACTCCTCAAGCTTAGCTATGAACGGAGCTGTCCCTCCTGTGCTCTAGGTTCACTTTGCTCCCCACAGAACCCATCCCAGCAGCTCACCAGTGCTTCATGTTCTCCTCCACGAAGGAACCAGCACCACGCACATAGTCATTGGCACTCGGCAGCACATCCAGCAGCTGCTTCCCCCAGGCCAGGGGCGGCACGCCATTCACCGCAAGCGCCGTGAAGAGGGCAGAGGCCAGAGAGCCCAGGTAGCCGGTGGGGTTGTGGTGAGTCATCCGGCCGCTCTCAATACTGACTTTCACCAGCGTGTCCAGCTCGGCAGCGCGGTGGAAACGCAGCCCGATGCACATGGAGCGCATGGCGGCCCCGCAGCCACCCCCCTTGGGGCTGAAGGGAGCCTTCCAGGTCTCTGGTCTCCCCGGGTCCAGATTCAGTGCGTTGTCCATACATGTTTCACCTGGGCAGGGAGAGAGAGCCGGTGCTGGTAATGCGCCCCTCCGTGCTGGAGCACAGCGCTGCCGGTGCTGCGTGCAGGGGGGTCTCCCGGGGACCATTACTCGGTGTGAGGGATTCAGGCTTTCCTGAGAAAACAGCTGCTGTCTCCTGCCTGAAATTGCCAGCGCACCCTGGGTATTCATTCCCAGGGAGAGCCAATCGTTCTGGTTTGTGAAAATAATTAAAAAGCCCAGCGGGGTAAAAACCAATCCCCTGCTGATTTATGTGTGTAACTGTTACTGTTAATATTTGCATTTTGTGTTTTTTGATAGCATCTATAAAGCACACATACTGTATATGCTAGGTATCTTATGCACACACAGATCTAGACACCTAGATGGACATAAACAGAAGGGAAATTTGGAGGGCCATCAGATCACTTTGATACCAACCCACTGCAAGAATGAGTACCTCTCCTTTTTTCCTGATAGATGTTCAACTCTTCCACAGGACCCATTAATGACAGAGAGCCACCAGGCTGCTCAGGAATCCTTCCCAGTGCCTTGCCACTAGGAAACGTTCTCTGCAAGAAACCCAGATCTCCCTCGCTGCAGTTTTGCTCTGTCAGAAAGTGATAAATTAAGTACTTGCCTCATTGCAGCAAGATTGTGCGTATCTGGCTTTGCTGTATTTCTCCTAAATCAGCTGAGGAACAACTGCACTACATCGGACCAAAAGTTTGCTCTCTCAGCAGAGCCACTAGCAGCTAACAGTGGGGAGACTGCAAAAGGTACAGTGAGCGCAGCACTTCCCCAGCAGCAGTGCCCAGCAGGCAGAGGAGCCTGCGTGGGTCAGAGCTCAGACCCAGAGGGCCACACGTACCATACATACCCCCATGGATATACCCACCCTGAACTGCTCTCCCCAGCTTGAGTCCGAGAGTGCTTTCAGGCATTAACATCCTATGGTAATCAGAGCCACGGTTTTGTTATGCAAAGTATTTCACAGAATCGTAGGAGTTGGAAGTGATCTCTGGAGATCATCTAGGCCAGCTGCCATTTAACAGTTTTCTTAAATTCCCTTCATATTTTTAAATTACAGAAGTGGTGACTGTCCATTCTCCACGCTATTCAAGCCTGCGAACACTTTGTCCCTGCTCCTCAGCTCTCTCCTGCTCCAGGCAGCCCCCCTGGCCCAACCCCAACCCAGCTCTGCATCTCCTCAGGTGGGATGGCACATGCTGACTTCTCTCTGCCCACCCCCATCCCTTTCTTATTTCTGCTATTCACTTTTCAAAGCAATGACTGCTTCTTCCTGTGCTGCACTTTTGGTAGCACATTAGTTAGCCCAACACATCTATAGGTAAAGCCACCTGCACAAACACATCCAAATTTCAGTGTGCAGCCACTTTCTTTGGCTCCAGCCATGAAACACTTTGGGAGTGCTAAGCATTTGGCTTGTGTGCAAGGAAGGGCAAAGAGGTTTCAAACATCACATTATATTTGATTCTTTTTTGCCTTGCCTTTTTTACCTAGTTTTCTCTTCTGGACAATTCTGAAATATTTCTCCTCCAGCAGAGAAGAAAGTCATGGGCAGATTTCAGGTAACTTCATTTAACTTTTTTAGTATGTTAGACAACAGCAAAGCTGGATTTGGAAGGCCGGGGTTCTCCCACCATTCTGTTCCTCGTACTCACTCAGAGAGCCAAGCTAAGTGAGAGAGAGTACCAAGGAAGAAGCTTGCTCAAGAAACTTCACCTTACCAGGCAATTCTGCTCTCTACTGTGCAGTTTGACCTCCATGGCCTGGGACCTTGCTAATCACAGTGAGACACTGCACTACATACTCTGCAGAACAGTTTGCTTCTTTACTTGCACACATAAGCTTGGCAGTACGACTTGGTATATGGCAGTCTATTTTACAGCTCCCTTGTAATCAAAATATGTCCAAATCCAAGCACAGTTCTAAGATTGCCTCCCAGCCATGTGCTAGCAGTAAATCACTGTTGGCTGCTGTCAGGAATAAGGTCACATGGATGATTTCACGGTCCTGATCTGAGTGTCTGTAGCATCCTTCTTTTCTGACAGAGTTGCTACATTACAGGCATATTAGATCGGTGTGGGATGCAGCTCTCTCTGCTCACTCGCTCTGAATGGTTGTCTCAAACAGAAAATGCAGCTTCACCCTGTTGCTTTCAGACTGTTCACCCAGCCAGCCTGTCAGCTGAAATGAACTTTGAGAATGGGAACAGCCTATGCAAGGGTTCCCCATAGGAAAAAAACAGGTTGCCGATCAGCACAGCCCACGCTGTCAGGCTACTTTCATTCTCATGAATTCCCCACAGCATGACCCAGGCACAAACCGGTGCTGCAATTTCACCAGCCTCAGCCACCGTGTGCCTACACGCCAGCCTCTTGCGTGACGCTTGTGTCACACACTGCCCAGTAGATGAGCCCTGCTGCTTTTGCTGGGCCACCCAAACCCTGGTTCTGCACTGATGTTCTTGATGCAACCTTCAAGGCCGGCTTGGATGAGGCCCTGGGCATCTGATCCACTGGGTGATAACCCTACCTATGGCAGGGGGTTGGAGCTGAGTGAGCTTTAAGGTCTCTTCCAACCCAAACCATTCTGTGATTCTGTGACCTGGCCTGCAGGTGATTTACAGAGTGAAAACTGCAGGGCCACATTTCTTGGCTGGAGGAAGTAATGGGCATGGTGTTTGATAAGGACTGGGCTCTGGCAGGGCTGATCTAACTGAACAGCTACCGAGGTTCCTTCTGTGATGTCTCAAAGTAGGCATGCATTCAAGCTTCTAAATAAGCTTTCTATGGAATGAGTTAGTTCAGTGCTGGCTGCTATGCATCAAAACTGCTAAGAGTGATACCAGTATAACTGCCAACTTTGTTAGGATTAACTGAAAATTGAAGCATTTTTCAAATCTAAATCTACTAAGTTTATACACCTATAAGAAGACCTCAAAAGATCCCATTGGACAAAACAATGATTTTTAAAAAAGCTGTGCCAATCATCCTATCGATGTGTCCTTAGTTAGATGGACCTCTCGGTGGGGAGAGAGAGCAAAGGAACCAGGGCAGCTTAAAATCAAAATCCGCCCAACAAAAGGAAAAAGAACTCTGCGATCCTGTTGGAACTGCAAGAGAAACACTTTGTCAGGGCATGTTTGGGCAGGTTGAGAGCAGGAAACAAAACAGTGCTTGAGAAGAAGCGAGATTGTTCTTTCATTAGCTGCCATGAAAGGAAAATGAGGAAGATGACAAGGCTTAAGCTGTTTTGCAATAACAAGCAGACAGTAGCTTGCACAATATACATATTACTTTAGGACATCACCACTAATAACCTGCAAACGAAAAGAAAAAAGTAGAACAAAGCAGCGTACAACAGTTTGGGCTCCCGAGATTTACGTAGTACTGTAAATTACTCTGCTTTTAAACAGTTAAAATGTTTCCAACTGCTCTTGGGCCTTTTGAAAACCAGATTTTGGAGGAACTGCTGTAGGAGTCTCTGAAACAAGAAACTCTGGAAACCTACCAAATCCTGGTTAGGAATTCACTAACAATGAGAACCAAAAAGTGACCTGAGGAGGGGACTGTTCCAGGGAAAGAAGAAATAGAAGCAGAAAGCAGTGTGTGAAGAAAGCTGGACTGAGAATGTTGCATGTACAACTAGATGGTATTTCTGGAATAGAATAACAGAGTCATAGAATGGCCTAGGTTGAAAAGGACTATAATGATCTAGGGTCGCCAACCACTAGACCATGCTGCCCAGAGCCACAATAGGCTTTCGTTCCATTTATCTAGACTCTTACATGAGCGCAGATGGTAAGTTGTTTAGGACTTCTCAGTACATATAACAAAGGTGGGTTAAAACAACCACGTAGCCATAGGTAGAAGACTTAGAAGCAGAATGAAAGGCAACAGTTTTGAAGAAGAAGGTTTACTGGAGATCTGTGCAGGCCGTGTAGTAGTATCATGAAAAAAGAAATATGGTCAGGGCTGTGGCACGTCACAAAAAGCCACAGTGGATGTAGGGATTAACTTGGCATTGAATTAAGACGAGATAGACGACCTTTGTCTCTGCTGTGACTGTCTGATGACTAATAAAGTTGTGGGAATCCCTTTATTAACATAGGTTTTGGTTTTCAGATCTGGATTCCCTTGTGTAGGTGAGCAATGTGACTTCCCCCCACCATTCTGGGGGAATCTCCTCTCTGTTGGTTGAAAAATGCAGCAGCAAATTTCCATTCTCAACCTTAAAAGCTGCAATTCCCCAGTGAGTATTCAATTTGTCCAGAAAAGCTTTATCTCAGGTTATGCTCTCAGTTATAATCTATTCTGAACTGCTGTAAGAAGTCACTGACAGGCAACTTCTATTGTTAGGACTTACCATTACATCATGGAGACCCTGGACTGCAGACAGCTTTTCAAGATACAAATTAGGCATTCCCTTTAGTAGTATGTTAGTGAGCATTAAACAGCTTGGTGTTAGATTTCAGCTTTCAGAGGCCAAGACCAGCCCAACTCCTTCCCTGCGGTTGCAGCAGAAGCACTCCTGAGTGCTGTTGCAAGAGCATTTTCAATAGACTTCCATTTTTTCCACATTAGTTTTCTTCCACTTCCAAAACATTTTGATGTCAGTGTCCATGGACATAGTTCCCACTAACTACGCTGCACATCTTTATTTAGCCAGCTAACCTGGCCTTTCCTTGTTACTCCAATTACTTGCCATAGCTCATTTATTTTGAAATCTTTCATTTCCATATGAGAACAGCTCATGGGCGCAGTTACCCACCGAAGGACTGCAGCATCAACCTTAGTCATTAATTACTAACATTTCAGTTTTAGACTCTTTTCAGCTCAGGTTTTAGTCACCAAGCTTAGATAGCGGAGGCAGAATTAGCTTCCACTTGTCTTACTGCCAGCTGTGGTTGCTCCATCTTGGCAGACCCCATCAGCTAGGGGACCTACATTCCTTTGCCTTAAGAGCAGTGATTCTGTTGAAATTTTAACCTGCTTATGGCTATTATCCTGGTAAGCATCATTACCCCCTCTTAAATATTTTATTCACTAAGCTACTCTGACAACAGAGATTATCCATCTTACAGAATGCTGATATTTGCATCCTTTACAGGAGGGTTGGGGGTGGCCATGCAAAGGTATGCAAAGTAAAAACCTGCTTGAATTTCTTACCTGGCTTACCGTAGAAATGCACAGCTCTGTCACACTACGCTCACTGACCCTAAAAAGAATAATGCAAGGTATTTTCCCAGGAAAACATCTTTAATGACATTCATGATATAGTTTGGCCTTTACAAATAGGCAAGTCTGCAACCTATTTCTTTTCATGGTATAAACTCTGCATTACATCGCAGCATTTGAGTGCTTCCTAGATAGTTTGTGCTGCCTGAAGTAGCCAAAACTAGCCCAGCCTCAATTGCTCATATTTAATTCAAGTATCTGGATTAAGCTGGGCCGTCTGCACAGAAAAAGGCAGGGTTGGTCAGCAGGCCTGGGTGAACCAGGGATGACAGGAATATATTGCATGCAGCTTGCCCACTGCAGCCTGTCCAATTTCCCAAGCTGCCGCACCGTGCACATTCCTGTTGTTTGTGGGCTGAACTTGGAACACTGCGTTTATGTGCAGAAACAGAACCTGGAGCTACATGGCTCAGAAAAGATAACTGTGACCTGACTGTTCAGCTGCAGAAAGTGGACATGTGGAGCTAGCCAAAAGTGGGCTTTGGGCTTAATAAACTTAATTATTCCAAGCAAGGATTTCTGCACCTTTAAATATATTTGTATATGTATGTATTTGTATATGCATAGCATTTATTACCAGAAATTCTATATTATTCTATATTTACATGTGCTGCCTTAAGATGGCTCATTCTACATCACGCTGAAATCACGCTTTTCCTTCAAGAGTGAAGGAAAAGACATGTTCCCAGTGCAAAACCTAGCATCCCTCCCCTGAGCTCAAGACTAGGCCTCAAACACCTGTAAGAATGTCTTGTAAATGTGGGCAAAATGTTATCTTCTCTCGTCTAGTTCTGAGAAGCCCAAACCACTTCAGCCTGTCTTTTTTCTATTCCCTCAGTTCATCCTGAAACTAGTAATGAGCGTAGAAAACTTTTGGCTGTGCGTGAAATACAACCAATGCAATCAATACACAAAAGCAGAGCCTTAAGGTGAGAAGCATGGCCAGCCTTGGCTCCAAGCTGCAGGAAAGTGAGAGATGTTAGCCACAAGGAGAGAGGAGGCAGAGCGCAGTCCTGCCAAGGCAACACAATGGAGAGGTAACCTGGAGCTCTGTTGTCCATGTCGTTCATGCACTCCTTGTAGTTCTTTGCAATCAGGGAATAGAGATGCATTAAATCTAGATTCTTCCCAGCAGCTACCAGGGCTTCGGCCGTGGCCAGGTGCATCACCGTGTCATCACTGACCCTCCAGCCTTTGATGCTGAAGTTGCCAAGTCCCCCCATGGCTGCCAGCTCCCTGTGGATGGCCGGGCCACTTTTCAGGAACTCCCATTTTGCATTGTAATAGCCCAGTGTGTCCCCCAGTGCGCTCAGCACCATTGACGCCACATAGTTTTCCATCGACTTAGGACACAGTTTTTGCCCCAGGACTGCTTCAGTGTAGAACGCACTACGAAGAAAAGGAAAAAAAGAAAGGAAGATATTAAAAAAAATTATTTCCCGGTTTAGTACAACTGCTAAACAGCTAACATTCAGCAGCCTGGACACCTGGCCCAGCACCTAAGGGAGTATATGCCTTCAAAGCGCACCCTTCTCTGGATATTGGCAGGCATGTGCAATGTGCAGGCATGTGTTGGTAAGTCCATGTGGGGCAAGCAGGGAGAAGGAGGGGATTGTCTCCCTCTATTCTGCCCTTGTAAGGCCCCATTTGGAGTACTGAGTCCAAAACTGGAGCTCCCAGTACAGGAAGGATGTGGAGCTATTGGAGTGGGTCCAGAGGAGGCCACAAGGATGATCAGAGGGCTGGAGCACCTCTCCTATGAAGGCTGAGGGAGCGGGGCTTGTTTAACTTGGAGAAGGCTCCACCAGAGCCTTGCAGACTTCTAATACTTGAAGGGAGCATACAAGTGGGAAGGAGGCTGACTTTTAACATCATCTGATAGTGACAGGACAAGGGGAACTGGCTAAACTAAAAGAAAGGAGATTTAGGTTAGGAAGAAATTCTTTACTCAGAGGCATTGGCGCAGGCTGCACAGAGAAGCTGTGGATGCCCCACCCCTGAAGTTGCTCAAGACTGGGTTGGATGGGGCCCTGAGCAGCCTGAGCTGGTGGGGGGGCAGCCTTGCCCATGGCAGGGTTTGGGGCCGGGTGATCTTTAATGTCCCCTCCAACCTAAGGCATTCTATGATTCTATGAACATGAAGATAATAAATGCACCTCCTTTCAATGTTTTTGCCAAAGGTAGCTCGCAGGAGTCAGGAGATCAGAACAGGCTCCCAGTGACTTTCATACCACAAAGATAAATTGAGAGTGAGCCTCACATTTACACATGCAGAGTGAGTCTGTCTGCCCTCCAGCAACATGGGGCAAGGGAAAATGGGCAGAGAGGGGCTCTGACCAACACTTGGCCCATACCCAGAGGCTGGCTATGGAAGCGTGCGTTGATATCCGCAGTCAGGCACCTGAGTGGGTATTGTAAACAACATTTCCCTTCCGGCCAAAACACTTTAAGTCTGCTGCTTTTTACTTCTGTCCTCGATGTGGCTAAAGAACCCATTAGTCTCCCTTTATCACTTGACTCAGGAAAAATGCCGAAAGAAAAACCACAGACGCAGCAAACATCTGAATTATTAATCGTCATTATGAGACTCGCTGGGGGAGAGCTGGCTGCTTCCTGACAACCAGCTTTGCTGCTACCCATCATCACTACTTACAGGGCCAGGATGGTGATCACGGGATGCCGGTACCTTGCACCGCCTCGCCCAACCATCTGGCAGGGTACCAGCTGATGTTACCAGCCCCTTCCCCGGGCCAGTGCAGATCTCCTGGCAGCTGACAAGGCCTCCAGGATGGCAGCGGCGGCGGCGGCAGCGAGTGCATGCGTCACTGTGCTGCGACAGCCCAGCCCAAGAAGGGGGGGAGGAAGGCGGGAGGCCTGCGCTGGCAGCACAGAGCTGGATGCTCTCAGCCATAGCAGCTGCGGTGGGGCCGCGGAGGAGGCCCCACAGCTGCCCTTGAGCGGAAGAAATCACAGTGGCCATGGCCCCAAAACAGAGAGGAAGGCAGAGGCTGCCCCAGCAGCAAGGTGGCAGCTGAGGGGAGCACTGACCCTCGCTGATCCCACCGACCCCACCACACTTCACACCCATGGCCCCCCTGGCCCCTCTGCCCCACTGCTTACACCCCTGGCTGCTCCTATGTTGGCCACTGCTTCCTCTTCTGGGCCTCCCTCCTTTCCTTTTCAGGATTCTTTCCTATCTCAGCACCTTCTGGAGCCATTGGGAAATGAAGTCACCATGTGGAAATAAATTCTTTTGTTTTACAAAAACATTTTCAGCATCCTCCCTACACTTCTACTGAAGCTGTGCACTGCTTTCCCAAGCACACGCACACCCCTTTTAGACTGACCCGCAGCCTCCTCCTGGCTGTGAGCACACTTCGGCTTTCAGGCCCTTCAAGCCTCCAGCATCTGCCTAGCAAGATGGCCCCTTGCTGATCCAGGCCTCCTCTGGGCTCATCCCTGCCTTGGCTTCTGGCAGCACTCTTGATGCCTTGCATCTCACAGAATCACAGAATCACAGAATCGCTAAGGTTGGAAAGGACCTATAAGATCATCTAGTCCAACCATCCACCAATCACCAATGGTTCTCGCTAAACCATATCCCTCATCACAACATCCAAACGTTCCTTGAACACCTCCAGGGTCGGTGACTCCACCACCTCCCTGGGCAGCCCATTCCAGTGCCTGACCACTCTTTTAGAGAAGTAGTATTTCCTAATATCCAGCCTGAATCTTCCCTGGCACAGCTTGAAACCATTCCCTCTAGTCCTATCACCAGTTACACGAGATATCTGGATACCACTGCCTCCTGTAAGTTCTACACTTCATTTTTTGTCCTGGTGGCAGCTATGTGGCCAAATGTGCACAGGTTACTGAATGTGCAGGGAAGGAAAAGAAGCAAGAAGCAGGAGCACGAAACAGGAATAAGCATGGCTTAGGCTACCACGTGCAGAGCCTGAACCTTCTCACCGGTGGTTGATCCCTCACATGTGCTGCGTACCACAACTTCAGAGCCTGATTCATGCAAGGAGGTACCAGCGGCTCTTAGACGTGGAAAAAAAAAATCCCCAATGCCTATGAGAGAAAGCATTGGTAGTTTTTGAGCTGCAGCCTTGGGGGATTTCAGTGCAATTAAGAGTGCAGCGCTGGGCGAGAGCAGAGTCCCTGGGGAATTTGGGGGCAAGTAAGAGCGCCGGCTGGAGCTGGGCCTGGGGGATTTCAGGTGGCTGAGAGCACTGAGCTGCGCTGAGCATCCAACCCGGCAACTTCATACTTAGTGTCCATTCAGACCTCTGCTACTACTCTGTACCCTGCTGCAAACGTGGAGATCTAGAAGCCTCTGGTACAGAAAATAGTAACAGAAAAGGAAGCGGGAAAAGAAGTTGCCAGTATGTCAGCAGAGCCAGCGGTGCCTGTTGACCTTTTCTGCTTCAGAGTGTTGTATACAGAGCAGCTCAGAATTTATTCGGGCTGCTGTGACACTTAAAAGCAGAGGTTTGTCTCCTAAGGTTTAGGCCGATGAGAGGGAAAACTCCTGCTTTTGGCTGGCTCTCTGTGAGGAAGGGCTTCTGCTGCAGCAGTAAGAGCAAAGTCACAGGGGTCCCCAAATGGCCAGGGAAATGGGAGAACTCCTCTGCATTAGCACAAAATGCCCATGATATCAAAATCTTTTGATGTTGCCATTGTTTCCTGGTACTTCATTTCCTTCAGCCTCCTAGAAACTGAAACCAAAATTTGCCTTGGAGTTAAGGACGTTTGAGATATGTCATCAAAATGCAGTGGGTGCTATTTGCCGAGCAGCTGCCAACCGGAGCCATCATCAGGAGCCTGAGAGCATGGGGTGGGGAGAGGAGCAGTTCTCAAGCTTGAATGCTTGCATTGATCCCAGAGGAGTTCCATGGGACACCATGAGGAGAGCTCTCCATCAGGCACACACAAGTCTGGGACAGCGCAGGGCAGCATTGCCCTAATTCACCCAACGGCATGGGGAGATGGGCACCAGCACACCCATTTGGCAAGGGCAATCTTCTGGTTTGGAGCCATGCAAAAAGTCACCATATTGCACCTTTCTGGGTTGTTGGGGTTTTTTTTTGCTGTTGCTGCATTTTTTTTAATGAAAATTTAGGCTGTGGTGAACCAATGGCCAGGATATGCCTTCTGGAAAGTACCACCTTGGAGCAGTTCACCGTGCCACGTGTTGGACACCGTGGTTAGTACTCGCTTAGACTCAGAATTTTCCTTCATGTTCATCTGGAAGAAAAAAGGGTAATTCTCTCTGACTAAGAAAAAATGTGCCTTTCTGGATGAGCCCAGGGTCAAGAGCCCGGTGTGGGGGGCTATGAAGAGCAGGCTGCAGGCTGCATGCCAGCTGAGACCCTGTGGGACATTTCTGCACGAGACCTTCAGGCCAAGAGCTGGGAGAAGGTGCAAATTAAAAGCACATGGTGGCAGCTCCAATTTGCTAGAATTTTCAGAATCTTTTCTTTCCCTCATAGGATTCATATGTAACTTTCCATGGCATCTTTTGGGCTACCATATATGTTCATTTTGGAGTGGGGCCAATATCTAACAGCCCATCATTCTTTTAACAGCTCTATTTTCTCTGTAATTTTTCTAATTGGGGAATACTCCTGGGCTTACCCTAATTCTCAGTCCCCAGGTGTGTGTCTTTGTCACTGACCAGTAAATAACAACACACAGAAACAAACGGTGACCGACAGTCAAAACAGCAGCGGCCGGACCACATGAGGACTGCTGGGAACCAGGAGAGCTTGCTGCAGCCACAGTGATCAATGACGAGGCAGCAGTGAATCACCCCAAGCGCACTGTGTGCTCACTGGACAGCTAATGTCAGCGGGTATTTCTGGCCCTGAACTTCCTTCACCCAAAGCATGGCAATGCACTTCCTGCCTTGGTTTCTCCATCTGGTGGGTCAATGACCCTCGCTTGCTGCTGTCTGCGGTCATGTCAGTGAGCGGCTCTCACCTCCCTGTGCTGTAAAAGAGAGCATGGCTGAGAAAGAAGGCAAGTGCCTCAAATCCAAACACAGACTGTGTGTGAGGGGAAGCCAGCACAAAGGCTCTTTTGCCCAGAAGTGGGATCATGCATGGGCATTTTTGTAAAGTGCCAAGAAAGATTTGGCTGAAGCAGCTTTTGGAGACGGCAGCAGAGGTTGTGCCTTTGAATCATAGAATCATAGAGGTTGAAAGGGACCTCTGGAGATCATCAAGTCCACCCCCACTGCTAAAAGCAGGTTTCCTACAGTACATTGAGCTGGAAAGCAGAGGATCATAGAATCATAGAATCATGGAATGGCCTGGGTTGAAAAGGACCACAATGATCATCTAGTTTCAACCCCCCTGCTATGTGCAGGGTCGCCAACCACCAGACCAGGCTGCCCAGAGCCACATCCAGCCTGGCCTTGAATGCCTCCAGGGATGGGGCATCCACAACCTCCTTGGGCAACCTGTTCCAGTGTGTCACCACCCTCTGTGTGAAAAACTTCCTCCTAATATCTAACCTAAACCTCCCCTGTCTCAGTTTAATACCATTCCCCCTTGTCCTATCACTATCCACTCTCGTAAACAGCCGTTCCCCTTCCTATTTATATATGCTCCCTTCAAGTACTGGAAGGCCGCAATGAGGTCTCCCCGGAGCCTTCTCTTCTCCAAGCAATGACTGACTTGGTTTCAGGTTTCAGCCTTAGTTTCAGCCTCTTACTCAGGAGACCAGGAGACCAGACCAGCAGTATCTGCCTCCTCCTTTCCAAGATCCTTCTTTCCAAGATACTTCCACAAACTGTCTAAATGAGCATCTGGCTAGGGAAAAAAGGAAACCAAATGACTAGTGTCATCTGTGCATTGTGGCACCTGCCATTCTCCTTAGTGTGCTTCTAAAATCCCACCTTACCATGCTTTGAAGAAATTAAAATAATTTTTAAAAAAAGAAGTCTGTTTCAAGCAACTGCAATTCTGCAGGGAAGAACATAAGATAAACAGGGAATAAGTTCAGCGGCTTCGTGAGAGTGAGGCATTGCAATGCCCACCTGGAAAAATCAGTGATGTTCTCTGTATGAGGGCAGCAGTCCTATCTGGTAAAAGAAACTGCAAAATCATTTTTACTACCCCTCCACTAGGTTTGTAGGTGACTTATTGGTAAATTGGAATGTGTGGGGACAGATATGTCCCCAGCAGAATGTATGCCCTGCCTGAAGAAGTCAGTGAAGCAATTGTGGTCAACTGCTGTGGATGCGGGGTTTGGCTCAAGCAGTGGATACGAGGAGCAACTAGCTGGCAGGCTTGTTGCTCCTTGATGTAAATAAAGTGACATTTTCATTTCCAGCTGTGTGCAAGTGTTGGCACTCTGTTCCCCACCTGCAGTGTGACAGCGTTTGCAGTCTGCTTTCTTTCCAGTCTGCTTTCTTTCCAGTCTGCTGGCAGCTGTATCTGTGTCCTTTCTGTATGTGTACTGGCTGGGTAGCACACTTGGAGGGGTGTCATGCCTGTGAGCATCAGCCTGTCTTGTGACCAACGCAACTCCCAGTCACTGGCAGGTTAATTTGAAGGTCCTAGCTGAGGGTCACCCACCTGCACTAAAGTGAGAGGAATCATTAATTCCCTCCAAGGCAGAGAGGCTTTACAGAGAGATGATGACAAACTGTAGGGTTGGACAATCACCAACTGCATGGCATTCAACAAGAGCAAGCTACGGATTTGGCACCTGGGACAAGGGCAACCCTGCCTCTAAGCACAGACTGGGGGATGAGGGGTTGGAGAGCAGCCCTACAGAGGGTGATCCAGGGGTCTGGCTGACAACAAGCTGTATCTGAGTCAGCAGTGTGCCTTGGCAGCCCGAAGGGCCAAACGCACCCTGGGGTGCATCAAGTCCAGCACTGCTACCGGGTGGGGGAGGGGTTGTCCCACTCTGCTCTAAAGGATGACTTTCCTCACCTTGAATGACTTAAACTGAGACTAGGCAAAATCCTAGATATGATAGGTTAGGAAAAGCCCTGTGGTGGCTTTGAGTTATTTGATTGGATGGTTGTTTTCCACCACAGGGATTTCTCTTATGCTGAATTGTGACGTGAGCCTCTCCTCTTGTCTTTTTCTTCTGGCTGTTTCTTCACCAGCTCCCTCCAAAACAGTGCTGTTCCTGGGAATGACTCTTGTTTTAACTGTATACCAAGGTGCATAGAATTAGCAGGAAAATGCTTAGCAAAATGGCCAACAAAGCACAACATTTAAAGCTTACTTCTGCATTTGATTCTTCATGAATTAGATTTCAGAGAATCAGGAAGTGCTGATGTGTGACAGAAGAGGAACGCGTGAACAAGACCACTGAATGCTCTGTTTTATCCATTAGTGTGACAAGGCTTAAAAATATCTGCTTCCTTTCTGTACTTACGCACTTTGTGTGATGCAATTCAGTGGTGATACCACCTTGGCGCATGAAGTCCTGCTGGAAGGAGGAGCAGGGAGTGGTATAAGCTGGCTGACAGTGTTGACTGCTGGCCTTCCCTCTTTGGCTTCACCCTCACCCTGTGCATGCACCCACACACTCACAGGAGAACATAGCCTTTGGAGGAAGCCACAAAAAGCATGGCTGTGCTGTCCTCACCATGGCCTTGGTCTGGCAGAAAGGGTGGGTGAGCTCCTGACAGCAATCACCAGGCAGAGGAAGCTGCTAACTATGAAACCTCTTCTTTTTAAAACTGAGATAGCATGTGGGATCAGGAAGGAGATGACCTGTCACTGATATGGCAAGTAGATGGGTGCGCAAAGCTGCAAGATAATGCAAGAGGATCTGGCTTGGGGAGAAAAACAAACATTTGATTGATGATGCATGTCAACCAGAGATTGTCAGAAGTCAGCTGAAAGTTAAGAATATTGCAAACCCAACAGATACAGGGAGGTGTGGGAATAAGGATGCTGCTCCTTTTGTAGGCCCAGTATTCCTGGGGTTCATACATCAAAACTACAGTGGATCTGCTGAAAAATTACTTCAGCACGGAACAGAGAGGAGAAAATATTCTGCATGGAAGTCCCTTTCCTCATAATCCAGCCCAAGGCCTCAGCAGTGGGAGCAGCAAACAGCTTCTCATTTGACATGGATGTGACAAGAGCATGAGCTCAGGGATCAGGCTTTGTGTCAGAGCAGGCGTTTGCTGAATGTAGGAAACACGCTGTCTCTGCTCTGTCAAAGCAGCCACAGTGCTGGAGGAGCTGGGGGCTGCAAGAGACAGAGGCGAGTGAGATCTTTTTGTATGCTGTTCAGTCATCTGTCTGCACTGGGACCGGTGTGCTGGAAATGAAATGTTGCTTATCCCATCCTCAGTCTCCAGAGCCTTCTCAGTTTTTCCACTGAATATCCCCGACATGCCAGCTGCTTTGATGTAACCTAGCCATGCATGCCTTAAGTTGTCTCGGCTGCAGTAGTGAAACCATGGAGGCTGCTCTAGGGCTGACACAAATGCATTCAGCCATAAATGAGGCTGGTATGAGGAACCTGTAGGTGCACTGGCCAAGAGGCAGCCAACAAAAGAGGTGATAGCACACCAGCTTGAAAGAGAACAGTTGTATGTGTAGGTGATGGTAGGGAGAAAGGAGGGGCAACATAACCCCCAACTTCAGGAACTGGCATGTGAAAACATACATAGTCCTGTAGCAAGAATTTCTGATACTGGGAGGGGCATAGCAAAAGTCATTCCTATCATTAACCAATGAAGACTGGAGAAGTATGTGAGCTGAGACCTCCAAACAGCCAACTAGCTTGACCTCAGTAAATGGAAAACGAGATAAAGTGCAAAATGAGTTTACCATGGCTATCTCATGCAAGGCTATTCTAGCAGTAGTCGTTGACTACGTAGATAGAAGACTTCAGAAAGGCAGCCCTTACAGTGCTAGAGGCAAACCCCCTAAGCTGGAGATATAGAGGATTAATGTGAGCATTGTATTTACCTAAAGAAAGGATGTCAGGAGGTTGTGTCTCAAGGGAAGCAAGCAGGGTGGAAAGAGGTTATTAATGAGGCTCCTCAGATAGCTGATCTTGTTTACCCAGAAGGAAAACAGGCTTTAATCAGATTTAGGCTGATCCAAAGGGCTGGTCACTGCAAAGATCGTTCAGGCTGCAGCACAAGGAGAGCTGATGGCACCAAGGACTGGAATAAGGACAACAGGATGAAAGTCAGCAGCAAAAGGCCACAGCTTATGCATGCAGAGACTAGCTGTAGGATGCCTTGCTTCCAGCTTGTCCCTGCCATTTGGAAATTAGAAGGGAAGGGGAACTGTAATTGATCATAAAATGAGGGGACCTCACCATGGTGCCACCAAGAAAGAGAGTGTAACCAAAAATGAGATCTTCCCAGACACTTTTGGATGGTTACAGAGATGCAGGTACCCCTCAGAAGGCATGGCAGTGGACAGGGCAGAAAGGACCAGACTGGAGAGAGAGCAAAACAGCATGGCTAGCTCAGCCCAGTGCTCAGAGGTATAAAGGGGCGTGGACATTGGGTTGGAGAAGTGCAGTGCTGAGTGAGACAGACTGCCTAGCATGATGCTCACTATACCCAGGGATAGATCTTTCCCATAGCAGCCAGGGACAGGGTTTAGGTGGGTTTTTCCAGGCCTATCTGCTTATTTCCAAAGGTTATCCCAGGGTTGTCGGCGATACCTAATAGTACTTCTATAAACAAGGACTCAGCCGTGCAACAACAGAGAAAGAATCTACAGCTCTACCTATGCATTAGCATGCCTACTGAATGGGTCAAGCATAGCACCTGTGCCATGAGATTGCCTTCTCTCCTCTCATGGATTTTCATGAGCACAGTTAGGTGTCAATCCTCCCCTCAGCCTGAGCCCTCTCCCAGTGGCATACATAGAAGACAAGATATATTGGTGGAGGAGCTGTAAAAGGGGGAAGTCTCAAGGCTTGCACTTACAGAAAATCGCTCTTTTTTAGGTTGGAAGGGAAAAGAAACAAACCGACGTGGACACCACGTTTAGGTTTGAGGTTCAAATGTTTTCAGGTTTGGTTCTTGTTTTAGGTTGTGGGGGCTTTTGGATTTATTTGTTTTCTCCTGAACTCCCCCTCCCACCTTCAAATGTCAACCTGGCAGGTTTCTGGAATTGAGTCCTTTTGAACTCTGCTTCCTGAAAACCTTGAGTTTGCGCTTTCCGTGTTGATGTCTGATTTGTGTGCACATTAGCACAATCTATGTCTGTGGATGCACCGGCAAGGATAGATACATAGCTGTCTCTGAACAAGTAAATCTGCCAAAAATGCTGCATTTGGCAAGAAAACTACTCTCACGTGACTAGTAGCCATTCTGCAGGAGGCCAGCATGACCATGCTGCACATGGACATTTTGGAGGCTTTTAGTAAAAGTCCCCCTACCGAGCACGTACAATTCTGCTCCTTGGGCCTAACTCCCATTAAGATCAGTGTTGCACGATATATACAAATCCATGTCAAAACAGTACTAGCACTGTTGTATAGGACAGAGCTGATTTGATGCCCTGCTTTTGCCAATTGGGAGCCATCCCTTGTCTCTAGCCTCAAGTCACCAAATCCTGCTGCCAGTACTGGTTCTAGGGCTCATCTGATATTCCAGCAAGTTGATGCATCTCACAGAGATGGCAAAGAAAAGCAAGTCTCGTTTATTTTGTTCTTCACTGTGTTAGCATGTTGAACTGGATGCCAAGGGAGTACTGAAGGGTGAATGTGCCAGGGTTCAAACCAGAAAGAAGTTTGTCCCCCTCTCTGATTGACCGCATGAAAATAA
Source organism: Pavo muticus (assembly GCA_016647715.1). Lineage (NCBI taxonomy): Eukaryota > Metazoa > Chordata > Aves > Galliformes > Phasianidae > Pavo > Pavo muticus. The sequence continues at coordinate 1,600,936 of JACDJE010000135.1, forward strand.
TCCTCAGGATTTTTTCAAGCCTGTGGCATAGAAACCAAGCACAATGCGAATTAACTGTGGATTACTAAAATCAAAGCACGATTCTAATGAACAAAACCGACTTGCAGGCTGTCAGCCCTTAGTCATATTGAGCAATTCCCCAAGTTGGCAGGACAAACGCGCAGCAGATGGCAGACCCAAAGAGCTACTTCTCAAACATGCTATCTTATACCTTAATTCATTCATTTTACACGTGCATTTTCATACCTGAGCATCACCAAGATGACACACATACTTAAAGGCTAACTTGCTTACATTTGCACTGTTCTAGTTTCTCACTGTCACTGTGGTTTTGTGATTAGAACAGCTTGAACTTCTGTGGAACTCTGCAAAATGAAGTCCTCGGTCCTGGCTGAATCAGAGCCTTACACTTTTTTGTCAAGCAAGCGTAAGGACTGTCTCAGTTCCACAGGTAGCACAGAGCAATACTGTCCTGTTGGGATAAGAACCAGATGGAAAATGACCTTCCATGTGACACAATCACTTGTGCCAAATAGCAGAATGCCTGATTAGGCAGGATCTACAGGGACCTGGCTGTCCTCAGCTGCACTCTGGCACTACTCATGCCCATAGCAGGGAGCACAGGGCTCCAGCAGTCCCCTGAGGTCAGGTAGGTCCCTTCTTCATGCCTGTAAACATTAAACAAAAATTCAGCCTGTGTTGTCCTCACAGCCTGCTGCTGCCAGGGCAGCAGCTGCTGGCAGAGAGTGCTGGTGTGGCCATTGCAGGCGGTGCAGCCTATTCTATGGATAACCAGGGTGTTTGCTGCTCTGCCTTCACTCACTGGCATGGAAACCAGTGAGTGAAAACAGAGATCTCCTTTACAAGGGAAGAGCCAGAAGGAGCTAGATAGGGGGTGGTGAGCGTGGCTGTGGGTGTTAGTTTGCATTCTGTGGGGCAGAGACCTGATCTCTTTTTCCAGCATGAACATGTACGTTGGGCTCTTCTGTGCAGTGGCTGCACGGATAGTGGTACATCGAAACAGGAGATCACAGAGACCGAGTTTGCTGCAAGGGTAACTGAAGAAGGTTAATCCCAGATTATTAAAACACCTTTGTTTTTGGCAAGAAGCCCTGGGGCTTTCTGAGCAGTAAGCATCATATTATCAACCCATTATCAGGACCCAATTTACACGCTGCTGAATAGTGTGGGTGCATTTTGCATTTGCCTAGTTTTAATTCATTTCCCTGTTTCTGAGTCATAAAATTCTGCTTTAAATTTAAATTTAAACACAACCGTATTTTCTGTAAACAAGACCATACTTAGACTCTAATCTCTGCTGAATTGAAGCTTCTTCAACTCCTGCCAGCTTTGTAGTCTGAAGGTTGGGGACGGCTAGGGGGAAGAACAGGACGAGAAATCTCTTGAGTTGTGTGTGGGGTTTTTGTTATTGTTGTTTTCCTTTGTAAGACGAAAGTGATTTTCTGTAACCTGAAACTGCTGGATTTTCCTTTCCTCACTAAGTGTTTTCCTTTGTTATTGCCATTGTGAGGGGACAGCCTACATTTGTCTGAGCAGCTTAATATCTCAAGGCATTTGGGCTTCTTTAATAAAGCTGCCTTCTACCTTTCTCTTGCGGGATAAAAAAGTGTCATTTACTTCCACTAATGAGCAGAGAAATGTTACCTGCTGATTCAGTTCATTACTCCACATACCTCTTATTCCATGTGCAAATATTGGAGACAACAAATACTGGGGGAAAAAAACCAAACTTCCTAAAAACATTAATCTGCTTTGCAAAGGAGGTTATTTCTCAGAAGAATATGTTTTTAGGTCACTTGCACAACAATATTTTGGCGATGTACTTCCCTATAAACAGCTTGGATACTTTCCATTCAGCCTGGACATGTCTGTATGAAAAGCACTCAGATGTGCTTATAATCTGGATGAATACAGGTGGGGATGTCTGTTCGCATTAACACCAACCAAATGGATCCCAGTGCTGTAAGAGGGAGTGTGGTTATGAATTCTCCTTGGAGAGCGGGTGCTATGTGCTGTTTTCCAGTATTCACTCCCTTCTGCGCTTTCTAACATATTTCTGCTGTGAGGTGGTGGCAGAAGTAGGAGGAGGTGGTGGCTTGGATGTTTTTGCTGATCACTACGTGTTGAAAATAGCCAAAGTCTGCTTGTGCTGTAGGCACATTCCTGCAGCGGTGGCTCTGCTATTTGGGAAAAGTGGGTGACGGCAGTGGGTTAGCAGAAGAAATCTAGCTGTGAAATATCTGGACAGCTTTCCATTGCCAAGGCTTTCTACCACAAGTGCTGATTAGCAAAGTTAATTTCCTCTACATAGCACATACGCTGCAAAATTTCACTTGCCTTTTCTGCTTTTTTTTCCTAACTGTTTTGTGTGAAAGCAAAGGAAAAATGTGGTACATGTGATGCTCTCACGTCTTCCTCTTTTCCAGAGTAATTATTTTTAGCAGTATTTTAAGGCCCTTTCTTATTAAACAGGAGCTTCCCTTTTCAAGCTACAGTGCTTCTTCCACCTGGACAAAATCGACCCTGGAGCACGTACAGTTAAAATGCTGAAGGCTTATTAAAGTGCACAAGAAAGCTTATTCCTATGGGGATTTCCCTGTGAATTGTTGAGTTTATAGTACCCGCTATCGTGCTCTTATCAAGGAGCCTCTTTTGAACAGGGACTTCAATGCGAGTCCTTCAACTTTGTTAGCACTCCTGACTAAGGATTCATAATACTTCTTCCCTTGAAGAGCTGCCTTCCAAGAATCAAGGACGTGTGCTCAGGGAAGCTTTAAGTGATGGGCAGATTATGACTTTTGCCTCTGATCAAAGCAGAACAAAGCATTTGACTGCTGTGCTCTTTCTGTTATTGTAATCTCCTTGCAATCGGGGAGCTCTTTGTATGTACTACAAGATACCGGCAGCCATGATACTTAAAAAAAGAGAAGGAGCTCTGGCCAAGAATGACATCCATGAGTTCACCTTTCTGTACCAAGTCTAGAGAGACGTAATGAAGCAATGAGCTGCTCCAGGTTACTCTGCAGATAAGGAGGGGCACGATGCTTCAGGTTGGTGGCTGATGGGAAGCCAGCACAAAGGCAGGGAGGCCAGGAGCAGGGCCTCTCAGTGCTGGGGAGCTCTGCTGCTTTCCCTGCTTGCCTAAGAGCAGGGTAAAACCTTAAGCAAGAAATGCAGATTTGGATGTAAAAAGCTGGGTTTTCCTTCTCGCTGTGATATACTAATAGCAAAAAAAAATTGATTTGAAACTTGAATTTAAAATGAAAGCAAGATGGTAAATTGCCCAGCTCTAACAGGCTTGCCAGTAACTGTATAACGAAGCAGGATATAGGTTTGGTCCCTGTTTGCCTAAAATGCTGCACAGCCGCATGGGAGGTGTGGGGAGGAGAGCTGGGGCTGTCACTAAAAGAAACAGCATATGTGCATGTTCATGGTTGGTTTGGGGTTTTTTTTTGTTCCCCAAGTATCATGAAAACACTTGTCTGTAAGTATTTGTATGGTCCTAGTGTCGTCGCTATTTTCAAACTGTGCTGATGCATGGGTAGAGCACAAATATACAGGATTGAATTCAGAGCCCAGATCACAAAACACAGGAGACCACACAGTGGATAGGCACGGAGCCCCACTCTGACTCACCAGCATGCTCTTTCATGTAAAATATTTATTTATGTGCAAAAGAAAAGGTGTAACCTGTTCTTGCTCTGGTATTTGATTTCTCTGTAGAAGTGCCACATGCTTGGTTATCTCATGTAGGAGTGTTCAGAAAATGGAGTTGAGCCATGACGTATGTCAAGAACTTTGTTAAAGCTGTCAAATCACCTCTGCATCCCCCACAGATACTTCGGGCAGGAGGAGGAAAGATTTATCAAAAACGTTCTTTGCATCTGAATGTGAGAAGCAGCACTGCCAGGAGATGTCTGACCACTCTGCTCTGCTTGGGATGGCCCTGCACTGCAAAGCCATGCAGCCAGCACGGTGCTGGCCTCCCTGTCCTGGGCACCAAGGGGAGCCCAGCCATGGCCCCACACCTAATGCTGTGAGAAGCTGAAGCCACGAGCCAGCTTGGAGCCAGGGCCTGCAGCGAGCAGGAGAGTGCCGAGGCCGTGGCCTTGGGTGTGCTCCCTGCTGGCACTCAGCCATGGCAGGAGAGGTGCTTTCCTGTAACACTCTTAACGAAAGCAAGCTTGATGACTGCTTGCCTGATTACATGCAGCTCAACTTGAAATTATTTGTTATTCTTATTTATTCCAGTTTTAATTTTATGGGATTATTCCCTGTGTAGCATCAGACGTCTAACTTCAACCTAACCTTCAAAGCCCATGGTACACGCCGTTGGGTGTACCATGCCTGCTACACCCAACACCTTCAGGAGCCCTTCCTTCCCTCCCAAGCCCTCCACCCTCCAGCCCCTATGTTTTGAGGACTGGGTGGCTCCCACACCCCAGCCAGCCCTACAGGGCCGTGGCCGCAGGCGCCCGCCCTCGCGCATGCCCCACGAGGAAGTTGCGGGTGGGCGTGAGTCAGCTTATCAGCACCGGCGCCCGCGCCCTGCCCGGCCTTTCCCCCAGCGCCTGGTGAGGAGTGAAAGTCCCACGGCCCAGCAGAGGCAGCCAGGAGAGTTTGGCGGTGACCCGTGGCTGAGTGCTGAGCCCCTGCCTCCTTCCCAGCACAAAGGTGGTGGCATCGCTCGCTCGGTGAAGCCCAAGGGGACGGAGGGGGAAGCAGACTCGGCGAGGCCTGTGCCGGTGGGTTCTTGAGGAGGAAGCAGGTGGCAGAAGGTGGCGGGTGCTCCGGCTGCTGGCCCAGCACTGCACGAAGATGGGGTGCCTGCCAGTGCCAGCCAGCTGGCCCCTGAAGAGATGGCTCGGGCTCGGGCTCATCGTCCTCCATTGCATTACTTTGGGTAAGTGAAGCATCCGCATCACTGCGTCCTCATGTGAGGGAGGCATGCTGGCTTAGTCAGGGCCAGCTTGGGCTCCTGGAGTTCCTCTGTCATGGCAGAGATGGCCGAGGCATTCCTATGGCCTCTCCCTGGCCGACACAGATGCTCCTGGCTGCTGAACGGCTGCTGTTGGGGTGGGAGGATGGAGAATGTTTGTGGCAAGCCTGCCTGGTAGGGAAGAAACGATGTGCTGGGTTTGGAGGGACAAGCAAGCTGCTGGCTCCTGGGCTCCTGTGGTCGAGCAGTTTCTGGAGTTTTTTGGGTAGCTGAAAGTGAGTTTGTAGTGGGGAGACAGGGCACGGCAGTGTGTTGTGCAGCAGCACAATGAGGGGTCCCTCAGGCAGCACAGCTCTGTGTCAGAGGACAGTGATGGCTGTCCCCAGTATGGGCCACAACACTCACCAAAGCCTACAGGTCACCCAGACCTCAAGGGGCTTGGGCTGATTCTTCTGAGATGTGTGAAATGCTTACCTTGTAAGCACACAAAGCTCACTCCTGAGCTGGGATTTGTGCTCACAGGCCGTGCTTACCAGCAGTCCTGGTGTTTCACTGCAGATAATGAAACTCTGGAGCAATCCGGGGCTGAACTGGGGCTTTGATTAAAAATCAAATGCCTAAAATAAGGTTTTCATGGTGGTGTTGTGAAACTGCAAGATATTTGATACTCTCCACTGGGTTTCATTTTGACTTTCAGTCTCAGAATCTTAAAACAAAACTCAGAGAATTTAGCAGGGATGAAATCGTGGGGCCAGCTGGTGAAAAAGCAGCTTCTGGACCCCCCTGTGAGCTCTCTGTTCTCACATCTTCCCCACACTCCTTCCCTGGCCTCTGTGCTTGCAAGCACACGTCAGGCATGGGCATATTTTGCCCATATTGCAATCAGCAAATAATTCATCCTGGGCAGAACTGTTTCTCCATCTGTAATTTAGGAGTTTCTGGGTTTGTGTTATGCTATTTATGTAATAATGAGTGCATTTATGCACTCATTTATGTTTATGTAGTAATCAGTCCCATAGGTTTACTAAAAAGGATGCTGATTCCAAGTCCAAAGACGGGCAATACTTAGATATACAGCCTGCTGCTAATCATCAGGGATAGAAATATGAGTTTGGTAATATCAGCAAGCTAGCAGTTCTAGTGGTTAGTGTACTTTTTCAGTATGTTTTACTAAAAGAATGCTCGTTCATCCTGCTGGCCGTCTCTCCAACTGTTTCTTAGACCCCTGCTCGTAACTTTTGAACTCCCTGCACAGTTTCCACCACTGCTGACAGCAAGGCAGAGCTGGCAGGGCTATAGCATGGATGCTGTAGGCCCCTCGTTGTGCCCAGCCAACAGCATCTGGAAGGGGCTGTAGCAGCACAGCAGCACTGAGGGGATGGGAATCAGCTGGAAGGCTGGGAGACACAGGACAAAACTGCATTGACTTTGGTTGCCCCGTTGCTGAGAAGAGTTACTTTTCTAAACCTGATTGATTACAAAATTGCAGGGTTTGATTTGGTGGTGGACAAAAAGCTGTTTTGGAAGCATTATGGCAGCTTTCGGGGTGCAGTTGTTAGATCCTTCCCACACAGTGAGTTTGTGGAATTCCTGGTGCTGGCTGATAAGGACAGCACAGCCGATGTGCTTTCTTTCTCCCTCTGTATGCATACAAACAAACCCTGCCACCTTTCTCTCCCAAAAGTGGTATTCCTTCACTGGTGATCCTTAAAACTCCATGGTACAGAATCACACGTGAGCTTTACCAGGACTTGCAGGTGATGCCTCCCCTAGGCCTCCCACAGGGATCACAAACACCAGCTTCTGACCTTCTCATGGCAGAGCAGTGCAGCCCTAGGAGCCACTATGACCCTGCCAGTGACTTCCCTGCAGCATTAAGCAGGGCATCAGGGCCAGCAACTTCAGAACTAATCCCACCTGATGGTATATGTATATAACTATCTATCTATGTATATGTATATAGATATAGATATAGATATATACATATAAATATGTATACCTATCTATCTATCTATATATAAATTGAATTTTCCTGCTCTGAGGTTCACCTGAGGTGACCTGCTGAAATATTGCTGTAATTTAGAGCTGCTCCTGAAATGTCATCTGCTGCTGGAGATGCTGATGCACACGAATGCCCTGCTGTCTCAGAGCAGTGGAAAAGCAGCAGAACAGCCTCAATTACAGCCTTGATTACAGCGCAAAGTTATTTATTTATGGTCTATTGCTGGTATCCCTGTGGGCTTGTTTTTCGCCTTCCACTGCACCTTCACACCTACCTACTGCCTGCAGGATGGCTGTGTCCTCCATCTCAGTATGTGCTTGTTATACTGGGAAAACATCACTCAAAGCAGCCCAGAATGACCTGTCCCTGCCCAATGTGCAAAGCTGGCAACAGTGCTGATGGCAGGAACCAGCCACCCCATGTCTGATCCATGGAGTATTCCTTTTTGGCTTCCCTGGAATCTTTTCAACTACCAGAGACTGTCCAGTTCTTGGTTCCTCCCAGTTGTAAAATTTTTGGGAAGTTTTGAGGGAAATCCCTACAGCTTTTCAGAGTTATTGCAGAGTTGGGGAAGGGAGGGGGGAATATTCACTTTCCTCACCATGGCAAAGGAATGTTTGCTCACAAGTAACTCACTCTGGAAATCCCCCTCACATCTTACCACAAGTAAGGAGCTCAGAGAGGACCTGGGTCTGGAGTACTGAGGGTAATTAAGACTATCTGTTTCATGGCCTCTCCTGAATATTGGCGGGCTGGTAATGAGCAGCAGGTGCTTTGTGCCTAATTGCAGTGCCAGCTCTGGCACGGGCTGTGCTGAGGGCAAATTGCGCGGCGGAGATGCCAGAAATTTTTCTTCGTGTACGAGATTTGCCCACTTCACCAGCGGATGCAAATGGAGTTTCTGTCTTATTGCTCTTGCTGTCCTCAGGTTTTTTTTTGTCTTTCTTTTTTTGGATGAGTGTCTGTCTCCTCCGGCTCCAGATATGCAGATAAGTCTTTGGTTTAAAAGCAACAGCAGCAGAACTGAGGAACTCCTGTTTCTGTCAGCCTGTCTGTCCAGAGCAAAACCTGCTGTAAAGCCTGCCTGAATAAACAGAAACCCAGCTAAGGGCTCCTGTTCTTCTTTATAGATCCCGTTCTGCTATTTCTGGATTTTCTGAATGAAACAGTTCTTTGGGGGAGGAAAAAATATTGAACAGACGAGCAAAATTCCTACACAGTCAAATCATAGTTACACGCATGCATGCAGTTTGCACAGGTCCAACATCTCTTTTACCCACATTGTGTCCTTTTCCCAATTAGATCAGAGTGAACCCAATTAACTCTGGTCATCACTCTGAGACCAATAACTTTTTCCTTTTCTTGGAGCACTGAGGCATTTGTAGGCTCTTTCTGATGTGAATGTCAGACATTCCCGCATTTAAACATGCAAAGTTTGGGGCTGAAATTTTTACACCCTGAGGCAGCCCTGCACGCCCTCACACCACTCCAGCTCACTGCTGCCTTGAGCTGAGCTGCAGCGTGGTCGGATGGCATAGGTGACCTGACACAAATCCTGCTCCCGTCCCCTCGCTCATGCTGGCTCTGGCCCTTCTCTGATCATGGAGTGAACTCATCCAGCTCCTAGCCTGCCAGAAAGGCTCTTTTTTTTCCCCTTGTTTCATGCCAACAGGGCACACTGACCCAGCCTGTAGGGAGCCCTGAAGAGAAAGCAGCGCAAGCAAATGGGGCTGGAAGGGAAGGGGGAGCCAGGTCTCCTTTTTCTGTGTGAGAAGGTTGTGAGATTGGGGCAAGTTTGTCATCCAGTTGCAGCTGGAGGCCAGGCTGGAGAAGAACTCGCATGCTCGGGGAAATCCTCCTTCCTTTCTAATGTGTTTCCTACCTGCGTGCCTTAAATGTGGTGTTCTTCATGATGATGTGGCAAGGCAAACACATTAGACTCACTTAAGCTTGGTGAAAAGAGGTTGGCTTTCTTTTTGTGGACATGAACTGTATGTTTGATTGTGGCCATTCTGTCCCCTTGGAGGGGCACCACTCTCAGGAGTCTTGGTAGGTCGTCTGAGAGTATGTAAATCTTTCCCAACACAGAAATGCCACGAGCTTTGCTTCTGCTTTTTCACTGTTATGCTTTTAAAACATCATTAGTCCCAGGGGACTGCCTGGCTGAAAATAAAAGTGCTGAGTGCTGGGTAATGGTGGCACCTCCAGATACGCTGTGCTCTAAAGATGCCTGTGACTTGGTGAGCCCCAGATGCTATTGTATGGTATAAGGGGCACCTGCATACTGCTGCTCTGTCTGTGGCAGGGACCCTGAGGTGTAGCTGTATGTGCCCAACAGAGAGGGCACACCTGCACAGGTAAATGGTGCTGTGGCTGTGGACAAGTACTTCAGAAAAAAATAAAAATAAAAATGATTTCTAATTCTGAGCAGGCTTACGTGAAAGGCATACTGCTTGCTTTTCCTGGTTGCTGGGCACATTCACCTCCTGTTAGTCTCAAGAGGGGCTGGCTGCATGGGGATTGTGTGAGGCAGTGAGGTTTAGTGAGCACTGAAGGAACCGGGGCCTTCGGCAGTGTGGAGACCTCGACTTCCAAAGCTTTGCTGTGAAGACAGCAGTATTTATAGTGGCAGCATGGGAAGAGGCCGTAGAATGATCTGAAGGCATCTCCAGCTGGGGGATAAATACAGAGGAATACAAAGTGGTACAGTCAGCGAGGGACATGGTCTCCGGGTAAAAAAAAATTAACAAGTTTATTTTTGTCTTCGTGTGCTACAAATCCCCCCCAAAGGCCTGTCTTACACAACTGCCACATCTAGTTTCTGCTGGAACTTGGGAATCATAAGAGCGCTCAGCCAGTTGCAGGAATTTGATCTCAAAAGGAACTAAAACATGCAAATCTTCTGCGGGCATCCAGATTCAGTATTTCCCCTGCCTTTTCCAATGGCTGGGTCACCCGCTCCTGGTGCTGGGAACGCAGAAGGGGAAGGCTCAGACAGACTTCCCTCTGCTCCTTTCCCCGAGTCAGACTTGTCCTTCCGTCCCCACGGCCAGTGTCCCTCCCAGTGCACACCAACAACACATGAGAATGCCCTCCACCCTTTCCTCCCCATGAAACACCCATGTGGAGGACTTCGCAGCAAAGGGGGAGATATTAGGAAGCTATTCAGTCAATGCCATCATTTCCCAAGTACTTTTGCAGCCCATCTCCAGCCCCTCGCTCAGAGGTGGCCCGGCTAGTGCCGAGGTTAGACATGTGCCAACTAACTTGCAATGAGAGGAGTTGCGGTCTTACTCATCTTGTAAGCAAAGCAGACTGGACATACCCAGGCGGTGGGCTTGTCCCAGCTCAGGGCCCGCGTGACTCAGAGAGTGGCAGATTTTTATCTCAAGAAGTTCCCAGACAGGGCTGGGGAGGGCAGGAACAAAGGGAGAAGGACCGTCTGGCTGTCGTGGCCCTGGTGCTGCTCTGAGCCCCTTCACCAAAGCATTTCAGATTCCTCCTTCTCTGTCACTAATCACAGATCATGGAAGTTTTCGTGATCGGCGGAGTTTCTCATTAAAGCCAGGTTTACGACAGAGTAGTGACTCAGTTACAGCGCAACCTCCCGTGCCCTTCTGGATGCTTTCATGGCATGGAAGGAGGGTGTGAAATGCCTGTAGATGCAGGAAGGTCTCCGGTTTTCACCACCTGAACCACATGATTTCAAGGATTTATTCTCTAAGGGCAGTTACTGCTCTGTTAGCAGGAGTGTGGCTGTGAAGACGGAGGAACACGGAGGTGGGGAGCACAGCTTACACTGCTGTTACACTGCAGAAGCAAGCAGAGCCAAACGTTTAGAAAACCTCTTCCATCCCTCTCCCTGTCTTGGGCCTGCCATGACATCACTGTAAACTAGGAACAATCCTCTCCTCTCATTGCTGTGGCACACTGACAAGTGTGAGCATGTAGGAGGAAATGAGACTGAATGGAGTCACAGCCAAATGAAGTGGGAGGCAGGTTTTCTTCAGAATACAAAGGAGTTCTCTGCTCTCCCACCACATCTGGGATGAGCAAATGAACGTGACCTGTTTGGAGGTCACTGTGACAGAAGCTAACCAAACTCAGACAGCAGCTGCTTTGCTTTGCCGGAGCAGTACAGAGCGGCTGGTTTAGCTTGAAGTATTTCTTCCAGTATTCACGTGTTGCACAGGACATTTGCTGTGGGAATCTTTGAAGGATTCAGATCCCTCACCAGTAAAATGGCCTGGGATAAAGAGCAATGGGGAGTGTTTAGCCCTTTAAAGATTCAGCTTTTTGAAATTTCTGAATGTTCAAGCTAATATAAATGCCTGACAGTTTGCCTGAGAGCTTTCTGCAGAAGTGCCAACTGAAGAAGTGTGCAGACGTGCTGCCTTATGTGCTGCCTCCAGAGGGGCAAAGGTTTCCAGGCCCACCAGGCAGGGTCTTTCCCTCTGCATGGGTTTGTTGAAGGTTTTGTGAAAGACTAAAGGTGTTGGTTAAAGACCCAAGGACCTTCCTGCTTTCTGACTCTCAGAGCATACAAAACCAATGCTTTTCCTGTAAGCTCACCTTTCTGTCCCAGTTAGCCCTGCTTTGGGGGCAGCTGCAGCACAGCAGCAGTTTGAATGGAGCATGCTTCTCTGCCTGGGGAAGAGGGTCAGCATCGGCCGCACACTGCAGGCTGTCAGCGAGGGAGCAACATGAGCACACAGTGAGGGAGAGGGTGGGCTTCACCAAGGGCAGGAGGGTAGCTTCTTTCTTTCTCTAGAAAAGTCATGAAAAATTATTTCCATGGTGGATGCCTCCCCCACAGCCTGGCTACGGAGAGCATTCAACACAGAAATGGGACAGAACTGAGTTTTCATTTTTGCTTTGCAGTTCACCTTTAAAGTGAAAGGGGACTTTTGTGGGGCTGAATGACTCTTCGTGGACTTTGATTCCTTCAGGCCCTCAGCGCTCAGGTTGCAGTTTCAAGGCTGCAGCGCCTTGTAAGGGTAGATGTGACATCAGCAGGAGTTTCCAGCCCTTGTATATGTACTGCCGCGGAGGTTTTTGTTCTCCTTTTGGCGACAAAGGAGACTCTTAGGGGCAAGGCGCAGAGAACCTCATGCAACCCATGATGTGCCGTCACATTGACATTTTCTGTACGCCTACTCTTCCCCTGCTGCTGCAGAAGGAAATAGAAAATAAATACATACTCAACTGCGTTATCATTTTCAGGATCCACGATCCCAAAGTTTCGCTGGCTGCTCTTGGAGGTCTTGCCAGCACAAGAGCTGAACCATGTGAAAAAGCAAAGATGTGGTCGAGGAAAAACACAAGCAGACACACACGCAATGCATGAAGACACACAGTGGGAGGAACTTCAAGAATCACAGCCCAGAATGGGTCGCTTGGAAGGCAAATGGAAAGAAGTGCTTTTTCACACAGTATGGAATCAAACCATGCAACTCACGGCCATTGGATGCTATGGAATCCAAAGATATGTGTGCATTCCCGAAGGGGCAGGGACTGCTCACAAAAGATAGCTACATCAGTAGTGACTAAGCTGCTGACGTCAAGAAGTCTGTCAATTTGACTGCCAAAGGTTAGCTAGGTGTGTCGCACCTTGGCCTGAGCAAGAACGGCTTTTTCTACCATTTTCTGCCAGTGACTGGCTGCCACAGGCCAGTGGGCTGAGTGGGCTGACACAGGTCAGTGAGCAGACACAGATCAGTGGGCTGAAACAAGTCAGTGGGATGTGGGATGAGTGGGCTCCTGGTCTGCCCCTGCCTGGCGGCTCTGGTCTGCGCTCATCATAAGAGGAAGTACAGGTAGTGGGGAAAATTGTGTCTGCATCTGTCAGACCTTTCCCTTTGGAAGATCAATGAGGTGGCTGAGTGGGGCGGGGGGGGGAGCAGCTCAGTGAGAATTTATTTACTTAGCTTCATGTTCAACTTTTCATAATGGGTATTAAGACATCCTATTCCATTTCCTACAGGTGGGATGTAAAGCATGCAGGCAAGACAGGGTGAAAACTCATTTCAGGTTCTGGTCTTGGGACTGCTAAACATCAGCATGCAACCCACAATGCTACCTGTAGTGGAAACACTAAGTCACGGCTTGAAACAGTGATTGAGCACCTGGTGGGAAGTCAGGGCCTACCCAGGGGAGCTCAGGTGCAAACAAGGCAGCTGAGTGACTGGAAGGGGTGGAGCCAAGATCCACCTCCTCCCAGGCCTCATTTAAGGGTTGGCAGTAGATCTAGAGATCCCTGCCTACCTGAGGCTTTCTGAAATTGAGCAACTTTTTTCCTTTGTTTTTGTGTCCAAAGCTGCTGCATTTGGGCTTTTCCTCACTTGCTGCAGCTTAGGGCTTTGCCGCCCCACTGTTATTGTTGTGCTTTCCATTGCATTGTAGTGTTACACTACCCAAAATTAGGATGTGCTGGGGCACTGCCTGTCTCCCCCCAGCACCTGGAGGCTTTCAGAGCACCTCCTCAGGCCCACCAGGCACAGGTCAGCATGCCATATTGCTGCTAGTTGTTTGTGGGCATCCCTGGGATCTGGGAGTTATCTCTGACTCCTGGAGGTAAGTGCCAACAGCATGAGGCCAAGGCAATCAGGACTAATATAAAACAACCCAATCTTCTGAACTGGGGTGTGCAGAGGATGAGCATCATCCCAGAAGCTGTATAGACCCAGGAAAAAGCAGACATGTCTGCCCTGGCCTTGCTGCAGCACAGGGCTGTGTATCAGTGCTGTGTTGGCAGAAGCTCCTGGCTGGGCTGCCCCCTTATACTTATGGTCCTGGCACTGGTGAGCACCCACCCACTGAAAAGAGGAAGGGAAGTGGGAAAGCAGTAATGCAGAATGGAGGATTACGGCTAAGCAGGTCAAAGTTGTCATAACTTCCCCCTTGCAAGGGTCCCAGATTGTTGTCATAAGCACATGCCTGTGTGCTGAGATATGGCACTGACACAGGCGTGGACAGTTTGGGAATGTCTGTGCTGGTTTGCATGTAATTCAAAAGGGGGCCGAAGGGGGCCCACAGGCCTTCAAAAATATGAGTTTGTTTTAGCTAGGTTATGCAAAATTGGTCCTTTCCTAATGCTGTGCTAATACAGTGATGAAAATGTGGCTCTTTCTGCTATTTATTACTGTAGGGTTGTTTCTGGGATCTTAAAAAGGTTGGTTTTCTGGTTTTTTGTTTTGTTTTTGTTTTTTACAAAACAAAAAAAAATCAAAGCCCACAATCTGTTTATCTACTGTGGCCCTGTCTGGAAGCAGGGAGTGCAAGAGAGTTAGGACACGGACTTGCTGAACACTGAGCAGAGGAGATAGCAGATGGGCCATGTGGTTTTTTTTTTATCCCTTCCCATGGCTATCATGGCAGTTCTTTCCTCTGAGGTGTGGTTTTCAAGGCCACCACAATTTCTGTCCAGGCAGGCAAGTCTCTTGCCTTTGCCTTCAGTAATTCACACTGAAATAGTTGTGTGCCCTAAGTCTTAAGAAGGACTGGAGCATCACATGAAAAGCATTTCCAAGGCAGTCCTCCCCTCAGCGCAGAGCTGAAGATGTAAACTGCTCAGCAGATGGAGGGCTGAGGTACGTTAACGGCTGCAGACCGAGCTGAAATAGGTGAGCTCTATGCAGCAGGCCTTGGCTTAAGGCCGTACCACTGTCTCAGTGCCTTTTGTTTGCCCTTCAACAGGCTGTGCACAGGAGAAGAAAGTGGCCAAAAGCAAAGTAGGGGAAGAAGTCGGCCTGCCTTGTTGTTATAAAATTCCCAGCTCGGAGAGCCTGCAAAACTACCGAGTGTATTGGCAGATGAACGTCACAGATGTGGTGCTGGCCTACTCAGGGGGGGAAAAGATGACTGATGAGCAGCACTCACGCTATGTCAACCGGACAAGGCTGGACTTCGAGAACCTCACCCTGTGGATCTCCAGCGTGGAAATCCTGGACAGCGGCCCTTACCAATGTATTGTTCAGAGCCTCCAGTCTTCACCGGACAAACCTGGATCTCATCTTTTGTGTGGAGAGCCCGTGACCCTCTTTGTCACTGGTAGGTGGGTTGCCTCCCCACATGGGAGGTTTTCTAGTGCCAACCTAGTGCCCTAGGGAGAAGGGACATTCCTTGAAGCTTTCAGCATAGTGTAACAGAGAGGCTTTCACCATGATGCCTGAAAGAGAGCCAGAGTTTGTGTTAAGGCCCCCATAAGGCTCCTCTGTGCCACAGTGGCACTTCCTGGGGGCTGGCCTGCACATGGACAGCACAGCAGCTCCGCAACCCGAGGCTGAGCTAGCTGGAGATTTGAGGCTTTTTATCTCAAAGAAACCACTCAAGTTCCTCATCCAAATTGCTCAAAATGAATCTGAATCTTTTCTTGGAGGCTACAAAAAGTTCCATTGACATGATTTTCCATTTGCACCACTGTTTTTGTGGTGGTTGGTTTCAGCCAAAAGCAGAGATACTGGTGAGATACATATATATTTATATATGCATTTGAATACCTTTAGCAGCAGAGAGTTCCAGAAATCCTCCAAACAAGTTGGTGAAGGAGCATTCTCCTCCCCCCCGCCTCCCCCCCCCCGAATGAAATTCCTCAGCAAAAATAATCCCAAGCTCCCGAGATCTGGCCACTGCTTGCTGACCTGAGTGAATGAATGATGAACATCTGTGCAAGGAGTCACATTCAGTTATCTTTATGGGAGCAAAGAAGAAAATAGGGAATTGAATTGTCAGAACCTTCTCTAGCCATGGAGGGGAGTATTACTGAGGGCTGAGAAGTTAACCACGTGAAAAATATGCAGCAACAAATCTCTTCCTCACCACAAATACTCCAATTTCTTGCCTTCTGGAAACCTCCTTTCTGTTTTATCAGAAATAGAAGATAGTCAATCATCTATAGTCTGTAGAAAAAGATGCCAGGACTGGAAGGAGAATGCTAAGACATAAGAAAGGCCAAACAGATTATGATAGTGGAGGGATGTCCCATAGGAGACTCTTTGCTTTGATCATGGGTTTTTAAATGTTTCCTAAATCTTTCTTTCATCAGCTGACTTCAGCAAGCCAAACATAGAAAGAGAAGTAACTGCTAGTTCATGTGAATCAACAGAAATGGTGGTAAGATGTTCTTCTCATGGAGGTTTCCCCAAACCCAAAATCTATGGCGTCCTCAACAACGCGTCTGTGGTGTTGAATACCACTTGGGAGTCCGAGTCCAGCGTCAGCCCATACAACGTCACTGGCACACTGTGGCTCAACGTGACCAAAGATATCAACTTCACTTGCTTCGTTGAATATGATGGCTTTGTCAGGTCCACCAGTTTGCTTCTAGGTAGGTTTTCATACTATGTAGGTTGCTCCAAAAATAATACCTCCTATTTATTTCTGTGGAAACTATAACAGATACAAAGAGCACAATAACACTAATCGATGGCTGAGAATTTGCTCTACAAAACACTATTTTTCAGCGTAGTCACCACTATTAGCTATGCACTGTTGCCAATGATGAACAAGAATCTGCATGCCATGCTCATAAAAATCTGCACCAGCAGAGGTGACCCTCTGTTTCACAGCTGCTATGACCAGCATAATTGCTGAAATGCACCACCCACTGCTTCTTTGTGTTTGTATACAGTTTGGTCTCCATAAATGTTCAGCAAGCATCGGCATTCATCGATGGCTGCAACTTTTTCTACATGGAGGAATTCCATGACACACCTTTGCTTCAAATGCACCTCCATGTCAGATGCCATCGTCTCAGACTGCCCCTCTGCTGCCATCTGTTGCATGGCAACAGCGTGTAATGGAATACTGGTGGGAAGGTTCAGGCTCTACTGCCATGATGTTGTGGGCCAACATCATATGTAGGAGGTATTACGTTTGGAGCAGCCCTTATAGTTTGTATTACAGAAGTATTTTCTTGAACCTGCCGAGTTGCCTCTTTGAGAAAGTGGTAGATCTCCGTGTATCTGCTCATATGAGGATGACCCAATGATTCCATGAGCAGCACACCAAGATAGTTCAATGGCTCTAAGTTGGAGGCGTGGGGGAGGCGGAGAGGTGAGTTACATCACTGGCTGATGAATGAGCAGATGGCTCAGGCTTCCCACTGCTCTATGGTGAATCACAGCTGGGCTGATAGGGCAGTTGGATCCTGCTGTGATAAGGTGCTGTCAGCCCCAGCAGCTCTCACAGGCTGGGGCTGCCACCACTCAGTGTTCCTCTGTACCAGGGTGGTCTCACTGCCAGTAGTGTGACACAGACCTGGTATTTGAATGGAGGGACTTGAGAAATGTGTGTGCATCAAAGGCTGTGATTACAAAGAATTTCCTCATTTCATAAGCATGTTTGTTCCTGCTTCAGTGACAGAAAAAGTTAGCTGGGGGTCTAGACAAAATACTGCTTTCATACACATTTAATATAGAGTTAACTCAAACAGATAAAATTCCGTCACAGTGTTTGGCTTAGAAGTGATAATGTAATAGCTAAGTCTGTCCCTTGAAAAGCTTGAGGGACAAGCGGAAACAGCATGAGGCAAGGCAGCACACTACGGTCTACATGTTTTGCAGCAGAAAGGGATTTGCAAAAAAATTCTTATTAAAAAAAGAATCCTTCTGGCTCTGTTATTGCCAAAGAAAAAGTATTTTAAACTATGTCTCTAGGTCTGAAGTTTTCACTGTAGAGATGCAGACATCTTCAAGGGAAGCTAGAAAAGTGCTGTGTTTCCCAGGAATTGTACCTTATTCATCAAGGTACTTTATTTATCAATCTTTCTAAAATCAAAGGGGCTTGTGAGGAGAAGTGCCATTCAGCTTCAGGACAAATGCCGGAAACCAGTGCTTCGTGAATATAGGTTATTGCTGGACATAGTGTGTAATCTGCCTAGAGATCATAATAGGACAAGAAGGTTATGAATATCATACTACAGAGAAAAAGAGAGTGACAAAAAAAAGTAGTAATAGTAACACACTGTTGTCACACATTTTCAGAGAAGGGTGCAATCAACAAGGAGAACACAGTCAAAAGCCCTTGCCTTTTGACTCTTAAGAACAGCAACCACTCCCACTTTGGCACAATGAAAATAGTCCTCCAAATAAGCCCTTCATGCATGTGTACTTCTGGACAGAACACAGCTTCTGGTAAATACAGCAGGCAAACTCTGCAGTGCGGGACAGGTGAGGCCAGATTGTACAGCAGGTCAAAGTAGCATCTTAGAAGCTGGATGATGCTTAATTGCGCTAAATGTAGATGATGAAAATCTGAAGACCTATGAACAGATACCCAGCGTGTCCTTTCCCTTAAATTAGGCTTGTCCTGTACTGTATACATGGTCTGTTATCTACTCGTATTTCCAAGTGGCAGAATAGTCATCCCCAGTGGTGAAAAGGCAAAAGATACAGACCCACTGACACTGAACTGTCTCCCAAGATCCTTTTCCTTCTGTGTTGAGAATGACACCTCCAGTCTATTAAATACATAGAATCATAGAGTTACCAAGGTTGGAAAAGGCCTCCAGATCATCCAGTCCAACCATCCACCTACCACCAGTGTTTCCCACTAACCCGTGTCCCTCAGTACAACATCTAAATGTTTCTTGAACACCTCCAGGGACGGTGACTCCACCACCTCCCTGAGCAGCCCATTCCATCACCTGACCATTCTTTTGGAGAAAAAAAATGAAAAGACATCTTGTTTTCCATCCCCTGTGAATCCAGAGAGGAAAAAAATAAGCATAAATCTGGATAAAACGGTAAGAGAAACTGTGAAATATATTTGAGAATGGAAATTTTCTGGATAAGAGCTCAGCCTTTTCCATCAAGCCTAACTAGTTGCTTTAAGAAGTACTTATAAGCCTGTCTCACTCCCATTCTGGACAGAGATCCAGCATTTTGGATTCTGTGGATGTGACAAAAATTTCAGAACACAGCACATGTAGGGGAAATGAAGGGCTTCTATAGATTAGGTGCCAGCGTTTTCTGTTTGCTTACCAAATAGGTGTATTTTCAGGCTGAATATCCCTGTTAGAATTTGGCCTGAACCACCATAATTGACATACCTGCTATCGCATGAAAATGACAAAATGTTGTTGGGCCCTATACTTATGCTTTGTTTCTTCTGTCTCAGCAAAAGCAAATGACTGCATTGTCTCTACTGCACTTCCACCCTATAATGTCATTACTGCTTCAAGTATCAGCATTATCACCTTCCTTTTGGCTGTCACCCTAGCAGTAAAATACCTCCCAAGGCACGGTAAGTACAGCTCCTTTTTCCAGAAACAGTTCCTTACTGCTTATGGATTAACTATGTAAAACATACGTTTATAGAAACTATACTGATACACTTAAGTATTTTTGTACCTTCTTCTCATTTCTTTTTTCGTGCAGCATCTACTGTCACAAAGTCTAAGTCTGGCTCAGGACTTTCCTGTATTTTGTGTGCACACAGCACTAGGGTTCCGGGTTGAGACTCCCATTGTCTTGGGAGTTCTGACAGAAGGTCAGACTGTTTCCAAAGAACAAGGGTATACAGAGATGTATTCAGAAAGGTCCCTTTTCATGCATTAGGACGCTTGAAGATGTCAAGAATCTTTGTGAGCATCATCAACACAGCTGAACACTAACAGTTTCAAAATGAGATCTGTCTATACACCCTCCTTAGACAATCTCTCAGAAATGTCAGAGAGCCAAAATTGCAAGAACGTGTAGTGCTAGGGCTACGGAATAGACATGAGCACTGCAACTTGAGCACTTATAGAAAAACCCCAGTCATCAGGATACATGTATTTGTCTTCTTTGTTGGTCCCAAAAGAGCAGAGGTGAAGTGCCCTGTCCAACACTATGAAGTCTTCGGTAATTCAGACACATCCACAAGTTTTGTGATTGCAAACAGGACCTCAGGCACCTCAGGGTTAGGTGGCAACTCGCTAGATCTCATCAGGTAGCTGCTGCTCCTAGTCATGTCTAAGCTGGCCAACCAGAAAGCCCCTGAAGATGTGGGCATCTAAATCTAATGGATTTACAAAGGCTGGTAGGCATCCAGCCAGTACTAAAAGTCAACAGCAATATATGTCCTCTCTGCACCCTGTTGGTAGCTTGGAAAAGCAGCCCTACAGAAAGACAACAGGCCTTGCAACACGTTATAAATATCACCCAATCAAGGTCTGTCAGGCCACTGGAGAAGTGAAGGCTGAAGACAAACTGAGCGTGCTCTGTGTTCAGCACACTTACACCAAAAGCCACTGGGCTGAGTGTATTAGCTCATCATGGCCACAGTGGTATCCCCCGCTGGAAACAGGTTCATTTGTTAGGCAGCAGGGACTTGGCTCGCTCAAGAACACTTGTGAGTTCATCATCCTCGTATCTCCTGTTAACTCTATTTCAATTTCAAGCAAGGTCACTTGCAAGTCAGAGTATGGAGGTGGCATTACTGTGTTTCTTCCCCTCCTAACCAACCACGGCCTTTCAAAAAACTATGTGATCCTTGCACCAGGCTGGGCTGATAACCCCTCTGTGCTTTATCACTAAGAAAGGAAGCACCTGGGGAAGGCAGAGACCCTTAGAAACACCTGTGCACCTCCTCATTTTCCACTCATGTCCCTCTGTGACACCAGTGCTGGCTCCTCCCTGTTGTGCCCTGGAGCTGTGTTGATGGGAGAGCAGTAACTTGTTTGAAAACATGAATGTCATGACCAAGCAGCCTGTGCTGTTAGCTGCACGGGTAATGAGCTTCTAATTAAAGACAAGTGGAATTCAAAGATCTGGCTCTAAACAAATACAGGCTTGGAAATCAAAAGGTTCCCTAGCATTAAAGGAGTAAGATTCTGGAGTATTCTGAGATACCTTTTCTATTGAGACCAGACTGCTTTTAAGATGTAGAAAGCATACCAGTGTGGTGGAATGGGATCACCTGCAACAGCAATGGGCTTAGCTGCATAAAATGGAACTTCCCTTTTAGTCCCATTTTCCTTATATGCACATGGAGTGGATCTGCTGAGTCAGGTGGTGCTGCTTTGTACAGTCACTCTGCAGACTGGGTGTAAGCTGTAAGGAACCGAAGCTGGCGTTTCAGACCAACTTCCCAGTTTGTACGCTTTGGTGCTGCTGTGCATTGCCACCTGTTTGGGAAGGGAAATGTCTGTCTTTCACGTGCTTCCTGCTGGCATTGCTGCAGATCGCCAGTCAAGAGGTACTGTGGGAGCTCAGAATACGTCTTAGAGTATTTCTGTTGCTCTCACATAGGGAAAGCTGGACCAAGAGCTGCCTTGAAGCTCAGTCATTTCTGAGCTCAAAAAGCCATGCTTCAAGTAGCTGAAGTGTGGGAGGGAATAGAAAAGATAGAGCAAAACGGAAATAAGGGTTCTCAGATGTGTGATTGTTGTGGTGATCAAAACATGTAGGTGCTTTGTTGAGGTTCACATCCCCTAATTTGAGGAGCTCACAGCCTAACCAGCTCCTCTTCGTAGTAATTTAAGAACGAAAACTCTCTGGGTAATTTTTTCATCCTTCCAATTAATTTAACCAAAAACACAGTGTTTAATAGTCTGTGCAATTACAATTTACTGTAGTAGGACAGGGATCCAGCTTGAATTATAAAAACAAAAGGCAATCTTAGATGCAGAGACGCAAATGTTTCTCAAAGACCTCAGAGGGTTTGTTGGTTCCTTATGCTAACACCGCCGTTCTCTCACTCAGTTGGTAAGCTGCACGTAGTAGTAACATGTAACTTTTACCATTATTTCCCTGCTGACCTTATCTCAGCATGTGGTTGGTCGCTTGTCTTTGTGTCAAGCTGGAGTTCTAACTCCCTGCTAACGAGTACAGTTTTATCCATATGGCACTACACAGATAGCATCTGTGTAAGATGGACCAGGTCAGGCTATGACTACGGGCTAGTCATGTTCGGATATACTACAGGGATGAGTCCCACCAAGGAAAAATAGAAGTAACTAGATCTAAAAGACTTTTTTCTTTACTGTCTGAGATTTTCTTCTCTCTACTCTTCTCACTCTCAGTTATACTTTACTTTGTTGAAGAAGGCATTTGGATCAAGCACTTTCACATATTCTGGAGCTCCAAGTACTAATGAGGGATCTTCTCTTTCAGCCTGTTCCCACTGTTCTAAGAATCAAGCTTCAGCAGAAGATGATGTGAAAGAAATTATGAACCAACCCCACAGCTGTAAAGTGACATGTGAAATGTCATCTCTATGACCAGATCACTTTTGCAGGTACTTTATTGCACCACTCCTGTCTTGGCAAAATAGCCTCTCAGCTCAGTAGGGCCCTATTGCCAACTGTTGTGGAAATGCTGAGTCACAGCCTGAAGCAATGATTGAGCACCTGGTGGGAAGGCAGGGCCAACCCAGGGGAGCTTAGGTGCAAGCAGTGCAACCGAGTGACTGAAAGGTGTGGAGCCTGGATCCACTCCTTCCCAGACCTCATTTAAGGATTTAAGAGGTGAGGGCATCTCATCTGGAGATCCCTCCTACCTGAGGCCTTCCAAGGGTAAGCAGATTTTTTTTCCTTTGTTTATGTATCCACCGCTGCTGCACAAAGCATATCCTCACTTGCTGTAGCCTAGGACTTTGCTATTCTGCTATTGTTGCTGTGCTTTCCATCACATTATAGCATTACATCAACTCAGTCCCATGATATTTCCCAGGCATGGGATGAGGCTTGTATTGCTTGTGGGGCATTGCTTTCTTAAGGTTATTTCAAATTTCTAGAAATTAATCCAGTGAAAAATGTTACAGGACCTAATTTCCCAGGCTTCTGTGGCCTTTTCTCCCTTGAATGGACCCTACGCAGATGGTACACAAGTTTTTATGGCATTTACTTCTGTAATTAAGTCATTTCTAGTGACCAGGTGGGAGTGAAGTGAATGAGAAGAAAGGAAATGAACACTTGACAGATTTGACTGTTAGTGTTTCCTCTGAAACTGTATAGGGACACAGGCTAATATCTGAAGGGCGGGCTGTATAGCAAGGTAGTCCATCTACTGGGATTTGCAGTGACATCCCCTGCCACCGGGTGAGCCCCACATTTTACAGGCCTTCCAGCTAAGAACTGGGCACTCTTTTAGTTTCTGTCCTACTGGACTCATTTGCAAGTAGCTCATCACCTGCTAGTCTCACAAGGTTGCTTCTGACTGATGGCCTGCAAGCCACATGCCTCATCTGATGCATAAACATGGGAACATCAGCAATCAGATAAATGAAGGATTGACCCAATAGCAGTGAAGGAGAAGTGAACCAAGTGGTAACAAATCTGGTTTTCCCAATAAGATGACCAATACCAGCCCACTTCTGAGCTGTCTGCATTCCCTTCAGCACCTAGAGGAATGGGTAGAAGGAAAAATTTCTTCTCTGAGTCCTGTGCAGGAAACATCTGCATTTTAAAAGGAGTTACTTTTGATATGAGGTGTTGTAAACGATGGTGTAGGAATGGCTGGGGAAGAGTCTGGCTTGCCAAAGGTTTATGACTTTGAAGCATCGTATACATTTTAGCTTGAAAGCTGGAATGTTCAGAGCTGTGTCCTCCAAAGACGTTTTCCAAGTCAGGAGACTTAAGGAAAGATTAACAGCTAACAGTTACTTCTTGTCTCATTATCCAGGTGTCTGTATTTTTCTGGTCTCACCAGAGCATGCTGAATTGCTAGCGTGATAGCACAGAATAAGTTACATAGTCCTAAAAGTCATGAAATTTTTTCAAGCTGTGCTGCAGTAATCTGAAGGCTTAGAATTTTTGAGGCGGAAAGAAGGGGAAACTATCATTCAGGCCATTTTTCTCATTTCCAAACTTGACCACCCACTCATATTTTCCTCTGGGGAAGGCCCTATCTGGAACAGATACTAAAACCTTGGTTAGCATGAATTCCGGGGGCTTTTGTGAGTACTGTTCACTGGTGGGAGTTCACCTACTGGATAAATCCATTCTGCCACATTCTTTTTTTATTAAAGTTTTCCAGGCTTTTTTTCTTTTCTTCTTTTTTTTGTAAGCAGCTGGTATTTCCAAACTCCAGTGCCTGGAACAGCTGCTGTCTGTGGATAGGGCTGGAAGCCGTACATTAGGACAATGTACTGCTTGCTTAGTGGCAGCCTGTGATCTTGTAACTTTATGATGCGCTGAGCCATGTCCTATTGCTGCTTAAATAAGGCAGTACATTCATTAGTCATCCTCTCTTCACAGAGGGATGGCACCTCTGTACGGTCCGAAGGTTTTCAGACTAAGCAAGTGCTGAGCCAGTAGCTAGCTGCAGTGCGTGCCTTGAACTGCCTCTGCACAGCCATTTTTACCAAAATAGGAGCCCTCTTGTGGACTATAGCAGGTGATCCGTGTTTGTCTCGGATCTGCCACATTCTGATTTAGATTTAGAATTAAGAAGGGGGAAAAAAAATCAGTAAAATCTCTTTTTTTTTCTGTCTCCCTCAGGTTTCCTATCCTGTGTATTCTTCACTGCAGTCCCCACCGTTCTCTACAGCAATGCTTATTGCGTTGACCCTTAGGCTCTCTGAAAGGGGATGAGAGCAGTAGAAAAATCTTCTCAAGAAGACTGACAGCATAATCTTGTGTGAATGAATACGAATACCCACTTACGCCACAGAAGCTACGAGGTGGTCTTGTTACAAAGGGTTCGCTGGAATTCCAACTGGGAGGACCCTCTGTGTTCCCACAGCAGGTTAGAAGAACATCTTCAGTGTTGTGCTCCTCCAGCATGCCAGCTCAAGAGCTTGGGATGCTGCCTCCACGGAAATCAGGGGCCCCGCAGAACCCTGGCAGGCAGCCCATGTCCATCCACCCCTCGAGCAACACACAACTGGCCCCAGACCCCAACATACGATGTCCAGCCAGGCCATGCCTCCACGGTGCAACTCGAAGCAGCCAAAACTACTTTTACATTCAGCCTCACACCGGTATCTGCCAGTGCTGTTCAGTGTGGGCCAAGTTTGGACTTAGACTCGATGGTTACAGATAGGTGATGTGGTATCTCTTCTCCCCTAAAGAGGCAGCAATGCACACACTTCAGGAAAAAGTGCCTCGAGGTGGAAATAATACACACCTCCTGCTTGTTCTCACTGAGACTTTGTAGGGAACGACACATACTGACGGCGTACCCAATAGCTATTACTGCTTATGTACAGCAGTGGCAGAAGTTCTCGTAACCTTTCTCTCTTGAAAGGATGACCTTGCCAGCCCAGGTACCCACCAACAGCTCCTCCATCGCACCGCTCAGACATGGGGCATACCTCACAAAGACTACCCCACTAATGGTGGTGGTGCTTGTGAGCACTTGGGTATGTGTGCATGCACGTGCACACACATACACAAGCTTTATATGCATTTCTTCCTACTCACACTTGTCATAAAGCCCCATTTAAATTTCTGTAACAACGAGCGGTTAACTTATGTGTACCAACAGTAATGAAATTTAAGTCAGGGCCTTGCTTCCTAAATCTGCTGTTGTTTGTACATTTGCCTAGGAATACTTGTTAGAGTAGGTTCTCCATTTTTGGGGGAGTCTCTCATGGTGACGCAGGGATTTACTTTGCTGTGAATGCTGCTGCCTTCTGTCAGCATTCTCTCTCCTCAGCCAGGATGCTAGCACTGGATAGGACTCACAGAATCATAGGGGTTGGAAGGGACCTCCAGAGATCATAGAGTCCAACCCCCCTGCCAAAGCAGGTTCCCTACACCAGGTTGCACAGGTGACTTAGGTGATGTTCTTGCCTACTGTGTAGGAAAACGCGGTTTCTCATTTTGAAGGGAAAAGAGTGGAAAAAAATCCTAAGCACCACCATGTTTCCTAAGCAACTACGCATACTGACTTAACCCTGACCTGAGCGTAGTGGGCTTGTTTTGTTTTTCCCCTTTGTTCTGTCCTACTGCAAGCTGTACCCATTACCTTACTGCTTCGTCCGCGTACACAGTTAGCAGGGTAGGCCGAAGTCTGAAAGCATCACACTGCCATCTCTGTGGGGTATTTTGTTGCTTGAGCCGTTTATCTTGCTAGGACACGACACAGAAATGTTCATTTCACATTTTTCCAGTAGGTACGTATTGGGAGAAAAAACGGGAGCGCTAAAAGCAGTTTACAGAGCATTGAGCAATGAGAGTCTAAGGGATTAGAGCAAGTCACTAGTGAAAAATAAGACACTGCTCTCTTTCTACTTCTGCAGAATCCTGCTGCCCCATCAGCATTTTTACCACTATCCCTTTCTATGAGACAAAATAGGAACTTTAGAACATTCGTGCTGAGGGGTCAAAAACAGAGAAAAGGAGACAAGCTTGCCACAAGGCTCCCAGTGGGTGATAAGGAGCCAAAGTTATCTGCACGTGTGCGTTCTGGTTGCAAGTGGGACAGAGGTGGCACAGGAAGCAGTGCTACTAAAAGGCAACCTGACCTTGTCACAGTAAGGGCTGCCAGAGAAATGCAGTCTCATAGCGTTCATGTTTTCTTTTCCTTCAGTCTACGTGTGCTCTTTCTAGAACTACTAGCTTCTTGCAGGCTGAACGCCCTCTTTTTCACTTTAATCATTTTCTATGTTTTCACCTTGCCAACCACACTGCAGCTCTGGCTGCTGGACCTGAACAGAGGCTTCCCTCTGAATACCCCATGCTCTACTTCTGCTCCCGACCGATGACTGATTGCACAGCACTCTGCAGAAGGGTTTGTCTTTTGCACAGTGCCAAACCCTTCTGTGTCATACCAGACTCCCAAAACACTTTAAGTAACTCCTTAAAAAGGAAACCAAAACCTCCACTGACAAATATGCCTAGCATCGGTTTGCTTTTACACTCAACAGGCGGGTTGTTTGGTTTATTTTCTTTCTTAAGCATTTATATTATGAATCGTGTTTTCTATTGCTTTATGCTGTATTCGGTGAATTGCACACAAATGGTTTCCATGAGACCTTTTCAGCTTAATATCTGGGTCTTCCTACCAGGTGAGCTGCTGTTTATCGCGGGTATTTTGTATATAACATGTGCTGGGGTTTCTCCTCTAATTGTATTAAAAGTTATACTGTACACTCTGTTTAGTTTCCTCAGAAATAAAATATGTCTCGTACGTGCTGGGAAGTACAGCAATGAGGAACTAACTTCAGCAGGAAACAGTGAAAAATGGCTGCTAATCTTGAGTTGAATGTAGATGGAAGTCTGTGCTTCCCCTTGCTAAGGTGCTACATAACGGCATCGAGTACTCCTTCCTTCCTTACACGGAGAAGAAAAAAACCACAGGTCTGCTGTATGTTAGCTCTGCCTACTCTCCCAAGGAGCAACATCCCTGCATCAGTGGTCACAGACACAAGAAAATTAGTGTTCTTCTGACATCACATCAAACACCCACTGAAAGAGGCAGAGAGAAGAGCCGAGCAATGACACAGCTACGTGTCATGCACACAAGCACACACAGAAAATAGAAAGCATTCCTGTGTAATAGTAGTGGCAAAAATGTGATGTGGAAAGGCCTTCTGTCTTCTGAGGGGGCAGAGGTTAATCACACCGGTGCCACCAATGTACACTGTTTAAACATGGAAGGGGGAGCGACCCTTCCATAGCTCTTCACTTCGCACAGGGGGGAAATCAAAGCTGAGTGATGAAAACCCTGAAATACAGGCATTCCTTCCATGGATAGATGAACTACACTGAGGTGCTTGAAAAATAAAACGTTCGTTTCAGAAGTTATAAAACACAACACCTTCTTGGAAGCAAGCTGTGCCAAAAAATTTGCTTTGGGTGGGTGGAATATGCTCTGTGCAATGAGCTGCTCATATTTCATTCAACACTAATTAGCCATAGCAGAGGAAAGCACTCACGCAGAATAGTCTGCCTACTCTTTTCCTATGGGACCTTAACCCCCCGCCTGGATACAATTCTTTTTAATAAGACAAAACCCCCAGCAAAGAAAAGGGGCCGTTAGTCTGACCTTCTGCTCTGAGGGAAATGGCAACAGGCCACCACCTGCCCTCAGGTACAGGCCATTATTAAATTATCCTCAGCCCTACTCATAGGTAGCAGCTACAACTTAACGGTTGACCTCTGCTAGAAAATAATAATCAGAGGTTCCTGTTACTGCCTGGGGAGAAGTCTGACACTGCCACCAGACTTCGCTGCTTCCTGGGGGGATCTTGGATAGAACTCTTCTCATGGGACACTGCTCAAGTATGTTTTCCTAATGCAAGCACCATACTAGTTAAGCATAAGGAGATTATGGACACAATCACCACTGCCAGATGGCTTTATTGAATGTCATGAACTGCATTTTCCCCCCGAGCTAATCCCCTAATTTTCAACCTTCATGTGAAATTAAAGAATTTTTTATTGCTGTTCAATCTGTCCACTGAGCCAATGCTTCCACCATTACCATCAGAAAAGGTCATCCTTTCCATGGACCCCTCAGCCACACTTCTATGGAGGAACCCAAAACATGTCTTCTTCAGGGTACTTCCATGCCGCTCCAATCTCCTCCACCCTTCCCCAAAACTGATTGTGAAATACCCTAAGCCCTGTAAGAGACAAATGTGTTTTTCTGCAAAAAGCACGAATCAGCACCATCAGCAAAACCAAACCGGTCCCAGCTAGGCAAAGTCAAGGTGTGGGAGAGGGGTGGCGAGAGGAGGAACACTCACACTGGTGCTGCCTATACTGTGCTCCAACAGCAGGTGCTCCAGGCACTGCCTGAAGAGCAGCTTTCACCAGAACAAAATTAGCTTTCGGAATCAGGCTACCTTTAGCAGTAGCAGGCTCCTCCACTTTCGGTATTTCTACATCACCAACAGCTTGGACATTTTCAGCAGCAAATGGGTTCTAGTCGAGGCTCTGGGGCTGCCCTCATCCTCAGCCAAACCTAGCTGACACTTGCTAGCCTGGAGTGCCTACCCATCCACCTTCTGAAGTGGAACAGGTTTGGCCCTTCCAAGCTCTCGAGCAGTGATACGCATCCACAAAAAAACATTTTCAGCAAACTGATTTTTCAGAAGTGCAAAGGGTATCCTTGGTACTGCACTCACAGAAGATTCCCATTATCCCTTTGGACAAAGACTTTTATAACTAGAATCAAAATACTATGTAGCTGCTTACGACAGAGATCTGAGGAAGACTCAGCAGCTCCTAGATTCCCCTGCTATTTTCTGTCTGTGATTGTCCCCGGGCATCGCTTTCCATTTTGCCCAAGTCTTCAGTCACGCTAAGCCTGGATTGCCTAAAGAGGGAAAAGAGAGTGCAGAGAAACTTTACGTCAGCATATTTCTCACAAAGACATCACTGCAGAATTCCAACTCTTAAAAAGTTTCTTCTAGAACAGGCACTCTGTGAGTTTCAGTAAGTCATGCAGCCAGCCTCAAAGCCCTCTATCCCCAGAAGATTGTATCAGCAGTTTGTAGATAGGCATGTGGAACACACCAAAAACATGGTATGGCATGGCTTCTCTAAACGTTTGAGCCACAGAGAACTGGACACACTTCTAGTCAAAGACTTGAATAGGCAGCTCTGTCTCTTACCACTCTGCTAATTTCTGTTCATACTGCTCCCTGCGCTCACGATTTCGCTTCTCCTGCAAAGTCTCACCAGCAAGTTTCTGTGCAATCATTAGGAGGCCCCCTGCAGGGATACTAGAAAAAGTAGAAGAGAAGTCACAAGTTACCCAGAGGACAATCAGTAGTAATAACTTACTGGCAACAGTGAAAGGAGCATGCGGGGGCCAGCCACCAGATCACTGGAGCACAACACTGCCCAGTACTCAAATGACACCACAGACTAAGGCACTCTCGTGCTAATGTCAGTCATCAAATGCAGCCTGTCTTCAGCTGTGACTCACTGTAGCCCCTTGAAAATGTATCTGGAAGTTATTCATGAGCAGGCACACATAAGTCAAGGGAGTGACAGGACTTAATGTGCACTAACAACCTTTAACGTGCCAGCTCAGCCTGAAATACCTGCCTTCTTCTCTTAACTTCTGCCTGAGTTAAGAGGTCAACTGCCTAAACGGACAGAGCCTGAGAGAACTATGGGTCCCCTCCATCCTCAGGGAGCTAGGATCGCCTCCCACCACTCAGGGAGATGCAAGGTATCCACAGCGACGTGACATCTTACAGCTTTGGACTGTGCAGCCCTACCACACAGCCTCATCCTCAGCATTTCTTAATGGCTGCCACTCCACATCTTGGCTTTGATGGAACCTGTTTTGTAAAGCTCTCATTTTGACACAGGTTATTGACCCATCCAACAGCCCTTGCATGTTCAGCTCTGGGTTCTGAGCTGCTGGAGGAGGAGCCCTAAAGCTGTATCTCCTACACTCCTGTCTTTAACCTCAAACACCACAGTTACTTAAAGAGACATTAAACTGTTCTGTGCACAACCAATGGGCTCGTTAGTGGGTACCAAGAAGACATGTCTATGACCCATCCTCATGGTTTCCTATTTAATAGCAGTTAGTGCCTCGTCTGCTATGCAAACAGCGGTAAGATGCTCGCTCCCTTGAGAGCACTGAGTTCTTATCATGAAGGAAAGAGCAAAATATAAACCAAGAAAAGAAAAGAAAAAAACAGTTAAAGGCCTAAAAGAAAAACTATCATCACAAGGTCCCAAGAAAAATAAAGAAAATCCCTCAGGGCAAGAGAGAGAGGAAAACATCTGCAGTCCCGCCTGTGATTCAGGGCTTGGTGTGGGGGGCCACCACCTAACACAGACCATCAAAAAGTAACTGTGACTCAATCTCTGGTTGCCACCAGTCACAACTTACCCAAAGGCTGTTCCGAACAGGAAGCCGCCTGCCAGCCCAGGCAGGCCCAAGTGCATTCTGAAGAGAGCTCCTGTAAAGGCTGAAAAACACAAAAAACATCAGCCCCTCACCAGCCATCGCGGGCCTGCCGAGGGAGCTGCTCTGCCACGTTTCTCCTCTCTGCCTGCTGACATTTGTTTTTAACAGAGCAGAAACCAAGCGCAGTGGCCAGCAGGAGCAGTCCCACCATGCAGTCACGGCAGCCTGAGGGAGGACACTTGCTGTGGCAACGCTTTCCCCTGCTTTCATCCACGCGCTCTCTGCACTAAAACAGAGCACAAAGCTCATTCTTCTTGACAACAGCTCCCTAAGAAATGCTAAAATGCAAAAGTAACTATGAAAGTGGAACTCAGTTCTCTCCAGACTGGAGCACGATCACAGAATCACAGAACCGTAGGGGTTGGAAGGGACCTCTGGAGATCATCCAGTCCAACCTCCTGCCTTAGCAGTTCCCTACAGCAGGTCGCACAGGAAAGTGTCCAGACAGTCCTGAATATCTCCAGAGAAGGAGACTCCACAGTGTCTCTGGGCAGTGCACTCCAGGGCTCTGTCACCCTCTCTCCCTCCCCTTTTTTTTTTTCCCTTCTATTCAACAGCAGCTAATTATAGCTGCTGCCATGTAAGGCAGAAAAGAACAGTCAAGCGCATACCCAGCTGTATGGGCAACAAAGCCTCTAAAACCCAATGACCATATTTACCAGGAGCTCTATTGCCAAAAGTGGACATGCAAAACTTGCCACAAAAACGGTAGTTTATAAACATTTATAAACATTGAACTGTTGTGATGAGCAGAAATAAGAGATGATCTCCTGCTGAAGAGGTGGCTATGAGGGCCGGTCATGCACTAAATGCTGCATTTATGCCACACAAGCAATTTTCACACAAAAACTCCAACAAGTATTTTGAGAACGGACTAATAACCACAAAATTCCCCATTGGTTTCAGATAAAGCATTGATTATGTGTTACAAATAAAGGCAGACAGCAACTACACCACGGAGCAAAGTTTCAAAGACTGCCAGCATAACAGGCAGCAAAACCTGGGTGCAACAATGCTATGGGCCTGCTAATATTCAAGAGATATGGATTCTTGCTTATGATTTTCTATTTATGACCTCTGCTGACTGACGCTGATAAAGTAAAAAAGTACAGAGATAAAAAGTACCCAGTCTTACCTCCTGCTGAAGCAAAATTACTGATGGTGGTTTTATCGCGGTACACGGACAGACCGGTGCTCACCATGCTGCAAGGGAGAGGCATAAAGACAGCAGTTACACACGAAAAAGACACAGCTTGAAAAGAAGCGAAATTTCATTAAGCCCACCCGCAGGGTGCCTCTGTGCCATGCTACCAGCCTGGCCAGAGCACACACATGCCAACCAGAAGTGCTTTATTTCTGCAACTTTACCACATGCAGCTGGACAGCCAGAGGTCGGGGAGTACCACTTTTGGATAGCCTTTTTTCCTTTTTGTAAATCAAAGACTTTATTTATTCTTAAATCCATCCTATATTGAAGAATAAAAGGGACTGAGCAATGCAATGGTCCTGTCAGTCGTACAGCTACCACTAGAGCTGAATCATACTCAAGGTGTCACCAGGGCCACCCGCTTCTGAAGCAGAAAGTTCCCTGCTGGATTAAGAGCACCACCTCCTCCATCCCTCTCCCTACCAATGTAATGTCAACCTTTCCAAGATGTGGAAAAAACAACCTGTTTTTAAACCACAAAACTTGACATGTATGCAACTGCAGGACAAAACCTTCAACTTAGATTTTAGGGCAGTTGGGCATGGCACAGGCTGCCCAGGGCAGTGGGCACAGCCCCATGTGCCGGAGTTCAGGGAGTGTTTGGACACCGCCCTCAGACACAGGGTTTGGATTTTGGGATGGTCACGTGTGGAGCCCAGAGTTGGACTCACTGACTCTTGTGGAGCCCTTCCAGCATGGGACATTCTATGATTCCATACAGAAACAAGTACACTGAGCAGCACCTCCCTTCAAAGCCTTTCACAAAGGGGCAGTGAAAAAGGATGATGCATTTGCTTGCATGGGAGACATCTGGTGGATGGCAACGACGCTGCATGACTAGCCCTGAAAAATCTAAAGCATTAAAAGTTCTGAAGAGAAAGCAAACAGCATGCTAATTAAACTCAAGAAAAGACACTGTGGCAAAAGGAACCAAACCATGAGAGAAAACACGGATGAAATAAAGAAAGGAACAAAAATACTAGGAAGAAAGGCCGAAATATAAAAGCGGCTGACTGGGAATTAGTGCTAGTCAATAGTGCTGCTATCTTAAAAGCAGAAGGGGAACACAATGCACCCACAGATGTAGTCATAGAATCATAGAATCATAGAATGGCCTGGGTTGAAAAGGACCACAATGATCATCTAGTTTCAACCCCCCTGCTATGTGCAGGGTCGCCAACCACCAGACCAGGCTGCCCAGAGCCACATCCAGCCTGGCCTTGAATGCCTCCAGGGATGGGGCATCCACAACCTCCTTGGGCAACCTGAAGTCAGTGCAGTAGTCAGTGCAGGTCTAGAACTATGCAAGTTACCACTCTTCACATCAGGCATGGTGATGTTCCTAGTTGTAAAGGGCATTATTTGGAATAGTGTGCCTAGTCCGACACTGTACTGCAAGAAACAGTGCGTGGGCACTTCTGGGGGAGAAAACTGGAGAAGTGGAATGCTGTGTGTGCACTGCTTGTGCAGGGACACGCAAAGGAGTCACCTGCAAGAACCTGAAGATAAGGACAGAGAATTGTGAGTAATGCCACTGTACACAAAGTAGGGGGGATAAGACGTAACAAAAAGGAGAAAAATTAGTGTGGGACAGAAAGCTGTTCCAGAACAGCCAGTGCACTGTAATGCTCTCCCAGGGAAAAACACACAATGCATCAGAATAAGGAGATTAAGAAAAAGCAGAAATAAGCTGTTAAGTGGTGGGAAGAACACAATTTAGGCCCAAAACAGGATGGACCAGATGTCGTGAGCAAAGCTTTTCCAGTTTTCATTTTTGTGTTGGCTCATGAGACGATTTCATGCTGGGCTAATTTAAGAAGGTGACATCCTCTCCACGTTTCCACCTTATCGGTCAGACTGCCTGGGTCCAAGCACAACCCTCTGTTCTCCCACTGCTGCCACAGAGGGAACACTTACTTGAATATGGCCACGAAGGTGCCCACCCTCCAGCTCCAGCGCCAGCCGTAGCGGATGAAGCTCCTGAGCCCAGCACGATGCGCTGATTGCTGGGGGGAGGAGGAGAAGGGTTACAGACCGCAGACCCGCTCCCCTTCAGCACCATCCCACTGCGCTGCCGGGTGCTGCCGAGTGGCACCGACCCCACTCAAGGCGCTGGGAATGACACCCCCTAAGGGTAAAGCCGATCCCTTCCTGAGGAATGGGAGCCGATGTTTACACCAGAACAGGCACCCCAAGAATTAACTCCCATTTGTAGCGCTGACTTGCAGAGGCAAAACAACCGGGACCACGCCACCTGATTCGGGCTTCTGCCTGTACATCGTCCCCGTCACCACCCCCGCTCAGCACCGAGGGCCGAAGGCAGCTCTCCCCGAGGAGGCCCGGGGCCACTCGCACCCCGCGGTTCGCTCCCGGCCCCGTACCACCGCATCGGCGCGGTTCTGGAACACCTCTCCCTGGCTGCCCTCGATGAAGGCCCTCCGCGCCTGGCGGAAGGCGGGCAGGCCGCCGTACAGCCAGCCGACCAAGCCCCCGGTGAACGCCGACTTGATGATGTTCACCGTCTCCTCCGGGTACCGCTGCAGCTCGCTGCAAGGAAACGCCGTGGCTCAGCGCGGAGCCGCGCGGCCCGGACAGGCCTTGGCTCCCGGCTCCGCGCGGCGGCAGCGCCGGGCTGCGCACCCGGAACTCCCGCCCGCCGCCCGCCGGCCCGGCCCTCACTCGCGCCGCCACAGCTCGCTGAGCCGCTCCCAGCCCGTCTGCGGCGGCGGCGTGGGGCGGCTGAAGGTCCTCCCGGCTCCCAGCCCCTCCGCCATGGCCCTCCCGGCGGCGGCGCTGAGCGAGCACCGCAGCGCCCCCAGCTCCACGGCGGGGCACGACGGGGCGGGCCGGCAGTGCGGGCGCTCGGGAGCCCCTCGCCCGGTGAAAGGGAGGGGAAGGACTCCTCAGCCTTTGTTCCCTTGTTGGCTTCCGATTTCCTATCACACGGTGTAGTGTCTGTGGCCGTCCGCATCCCTGGAGGCGCTCAGGGTTCGATGGGCCCTGGGCAGCCTGAGTTGGTGGGGGGCAGCCCTGCCCATGGGCTGGGTGGGCTGCGAGGTCCCTTCCAACCCAAACCATTCTGTGACGCCAGGAACACGACCCACCACCTGGGCCTTCACTTGTGCTTCCCGGTAGCAGATCTGGCCCAGCAGTAGCGCTGCCATCACAGGCCACCAAGACCTCTACCAGCTTTTGGTTTTACCCTTTTGTTTCTTACTGTTGTAACTAGTTGGGAGGTTACAAATTCCTGTATTTGTGCAAGGACTCACGCAGGAGTGTGGGTCTCCAGTGCTATGGCAGTACATCTTACATGTGCTTACAAGCACTGTGCAGAACATCCTTCACATCCCACTCTTTAAACCGCAGTCCTGAGTGAGGTCCCATCACCTCTAGGAGTGACCTCCCTGCCACTTTGGGCCCCATCCTGTTGGGGAAGAGTGGTGGCAGTTACTCATGGCTGTTCTAGGAAAGTGGAAAAGGAAGCAGGCTGAGGAGTCACCCGTTCACGCAAGCTATCATTCAGGAAAAGCTTTCAGTCGCCGTCACACATGACCTGGCAACTTGGATGGGCACATTTCACAGATTCCACTGAGATGCCCTAAAAATACTGTCAAAGAGGAAAAGAAAACCAGAAAGACAAACTTCCCCTTCTCATTGAGACAGCTGGGGACTATCCAGATCTTTTCTTACAATTCTGAGAAATAATGCACCCAGCAACAGTTCATTTTTGTTTGTTTTAATCCAAAAGCGCATCATTAAAAATGGTTTAAAAATACTATACAGAGTTGTTTCCATTTCTCAGGTTGCTGAGCTTCATTGGCTAAAAATACAAAACCAGAAAAACCTTTCCACTCATACTCAACCTTTTTCCTCTGAAACCAAACTATTTTAACACCCTCATTTGTTTTCTGTGCCCACAGTGGCACATAGCTGCATGCTGCTCCAGCAGCTTCACCAGTACCACTGATAGTTACTTCCCAGGAATGGGCAGTGCTGCTGAGGTCTCTGAGTGCATACGTGTTGTGAGTGTACTTGGAGCTTCTTGACAGTGTTTTCTTCTCTGATCCAAAATGACTACAGAGAAAACTACAAGCCGTTATTATTGTTCCCTTCCATTAATGCGCTGTTTCCTAAGACATGAGTGAGGCCACTTTGTAAGTGAGGGAGCTCACCAGAGATGCAGAGGCCATGCTGGAATCCCACACTGATGCCACCACTGCTGTTTCAGCCAGAGGGAGCAGTCTGCTTCTCTGCACTCCAGCAGGCTTAGGCACCCACAAGCCAGGAGGGCCAAGACCTGTGTTCCGCTGACAGACGGCCACTCACACCCAAAGGATACATCTCAGACAGAGGCTGCTCTGGCCTTGCTCAGGCAGGCAATCTGCAGCACAGAAGGAGCAGCGGCCCAAAGCAAGTGGCTCACAGTGCAGGGGACCAGACAGGTTAGGAAGCAGCACAGGCTAGCTCCGTGCCACTCAAAAACTTGTTTTAATGCAAGGCTTTGACGTTACTGAGAAAACAGTAAGTAGGAGAAATGAAGCTTGTCTGGATGCCAGAGAACACGCTGCTTCCTCCCGGGTCTCTCTCAGCTCAGAGGAGACAGAGCATTTTGGAAATTGTATTCCTTATGAGCTGAGCAGCCTGCAGTTGGCATAAATACACTTAGCACAAGCAACCTATGACTGAACTTAAGATGAATAATGTGAGGAGTAGCTGCCTCTGTGTGACTGAAGGCATTCCCTCAACCAGACTGAGGGAGAATGGGAGTACACAGCTGGGTGAAAGAAAGGGGAATGCTGAACTTAGCAGAGGTGTCACCAGCCTTAAAATGAAAAGCCCTAGAAAGATTACAGAAGGGGATCAGAGCAGAGAATCCATGGACACCTTGAAAAAAAAAGAACAGCTCGATCTACCTTCTGTGTATATTTTCTCTAGGTTCTTAAGGGTCCCAGGATGTCTGGCCAGCAGACTGCTGAGACCTTCATAATACAGCCTCAGTTTTGCATGGCCGTGCGTGGATCCAGCTCATTGCCCCCACAGTGGAAGCAGTCTTTATGTCAGCTGCTTGACTGACCACTACTCAGGCCAAGCATTACGGCAATGCTATCATCACCAGCCATTCCCTTGTGAGGTAGGTAATTTACCTGTGCAAGGATAATTTGTCCTTTCAATGGCCCATCAAAGTCTGGCCATTGACCTCCTTAAAAACCTGACCTAAACATCACAAACCTAAGCTCTAAGCTATCTAAAAAGGTTACCTCAAATCCCAGTACCTGCTTCTGTCAGTGAATACTTAATATCCCAAATGCTATCACACAGCTGAGAAAACACTGACCACTGCCAAAAATGGACATGTATTTCCCAGCTGAGCGTAGCAAACAGTACCTTGCCATGAGTACAGAGGACTTGGCAAAAGGTCCGCTAAAATGAACAGCAAGGCATCTCATTGAGTCAATGGGATTTAGGATCATTCTGAGACAGGTAGTAACAAAATCCCAAATGACTGTGGCTCTGGGCAGCCTGCTCTACTGGTTGGCAACCCTGCACATAGCAGGGCGGTTGAAACTAGATGATCATTGTGGTCCTTTTCAACCCAGGCCATTCCATGATTCTGAGATTCTACAACAACACTCTTCCAGGCATGAGCATAACCAGCCCAGCAAACAGCCATATTCCAACCTTCAACTTAATGTTCTTGTGGCAACAGTAGACCTGGGTCCCAGTGCGTGCCAGTGCATGGGAATAATTTTAAAGTTAGCCTATTGGTGCTCTCTGCAGTTTTAGTGTAAAGAGCAATAAATCTGAGAGAACAAGAAAGAAGATACACCCATCTTCAGATTTCCAGAGAGATCAGTTTGAGCTGAAGAGAAAAGCAGAGAAGTCTCTACAGTTCCGTTTTCAACCGTTCAGAAGTGATCTCACTGTAGTTCTTCCTCCTTTTCACTTTGTAAGTCAAGGTTTGGGAATATTCTGACAACAGATGCTCCCAGTAGCAAGAGACATCCTCCATCTGCAAGTGTTCAGTGATGAATTGGCGTCCCCTAGAGACACACAAGGCACAGTCAGAACCAATTTCTAGTTCCTACAAGAGTCTTTGGTTTTGTTTTATATGCATATCAACTTTCACTCTTCTGTTGGTTTTTTTTTTCCAAATGAGAAACAACATGCATTGCTCTGTACAGTCTATTTTGATTTCACAATCTTCATTCACTCTTATGGCTCTGACACTTGCACTGCTTTTGTTATCCTCAAGATGGTATTTGTTATCTGGGATAATAAATATCAGCTTTTACATATCAGATGCAGCCTGAGCAGCAGTGCCACATGCTGCTTCAGAAGGCAGCCGCTGCCAGCCTGGGTATATAATGGTTTTAATGCAGACGCAGCTCCCAGGGGCCAACTCACTTCGTACTGAGACAAAAGCTCCTAACATCTGATAGCTTTCAGTGGG
This sequence comes from Pavo muticus, assembly GCA_016647715.1. Taxonomy (NCBI): domain Eukaryota; kingdom Metazoa; phylum Chordata; class Aves; order Galliformes; family Phasianidae; genus Pavo; species Pavo muticus. Next base: position 1,639,363 of record JACDJE010000135.1, read on the forward strand.
GCTCCTGACACAGGTCACATCTGAACCAGCGATCTAAACACATAATCTCCAGGTCCCCCTGCTTGTTATAAGGTCTCTAAAACTCCTGCTGTTATTGCAGAAGGAAAATATGCTTTACCCTATTAATACTAGGCTGGCTTTGATAGGTAACCCCTTCAAAAGCTGCTCAAGAAAATGTTTTGGAAGAAGAGTGCCTGACAGACACAAAGGACACACAACTTACCTCTCTGCAATTTCTTGTGCTACGTTGTCATTTTCCTTTGCAAACTGCAACAGCTCCCTAAAACGCAGACAAAAAATGCTATGAAACAACCAGCTTAGTGGGGAACTACAACTCAACTTAGCTAAACTATTGCAGAGGATGAGATTAAGGATTTAGAGCTGAGCAAGAATTTCAGAGCACAGAAGAATCTTGTCATTCATATTTGTTTCGTATCAGTCCTGGACAGCACGCTGAAATCCAGGAGCTAACACATTTCCAGCCCAGTAATACGTTCTTCTTCCTCTTATCTGTGCTTCTCTGCTCACTTGCGGAGATATTTAAGTACCTCATGCCTGCTGATTTCCGTGAGGGTGAGAGACCTACGTACCCCAGTGAAACCACATTCTGTAAGAAATACAAGCAAATGGTTCTCTGGGTATGATAATAAAGAAAAAAGAACATGACCTCCAAGAGCCTTTGTCTGCTGCGTAGGAGCAGAGGCTCTTCTTAGTGTAAGCCACCTTCCCAAACAGAGCAGTGTTTCCTCGTGCCACGCAGTGTCCCACTGAGCACAGCTAGGGTCACACACCTGACATCAGAGAGGTCTGATTTGACTGGGATGTAGTGGACCCAGGGCTTCAGCTGCTGATAGAAGAACTCCAACCACTCTTCTCCAACGTGAAAGACGAGCGAACCGCACAGGAAGAGGTGTTTCAACCGGAAACTGGCGGCCACTCCCCGGAAATTAAACAGATACCTTTAAAGGGAGAAGGAAAGAGCTTACAGCTGGCATTTCGTGAGGAAGTACCCAAAGAAACTGGACTCTGAGCACTGATAACATTTTCTCACTGGTCATAGCACAAGTAAACTGAAGTTGAAGATGCTCTAGGTGAGTTTCTGGTGCCGAACAAAAGTAAGGTGGGAAATCTAGGAGAAAGAAAGACCTGCCCATGGCAAACCAAAGGAGGCTTAGCCAACCACTGCCTAAAAGGCATGGCAGGTCACACCTTGGATGCTACCTCTGTGGCTCTACACTACTGACAAAAGACTCTGTTCCCACAAGGAGCTTTTCCCCAGTTTTGCTGTCTTGAAATGAGCTTTTTTGTTCATCGTTCTGCTTTTCCACATCTATTCAGCCTTTTTGTTTTATCTTCTGGGCTCCTGCTTTAATCTGAAGCTAATTGTTTCGCATTAACTTGGGAATGCAACCCTAGGAGGTTAAACAGACTAGCACAAAACAGATGGACTTTGCAGATAACAAAGAATCAACAATCTTGTTTTCAGTATTTTCTGCCAAGTTAGTAAAACGGGCTTGACTGGGGGTGATTTCTCTTAGCAAAATGCATTTCACAGGCATGTTTGTTTGTTTGCTTCCTTGCTTTTTCGAACCCACATTTCTCCAATTATATGGAAAGCTGTTTTTCCTGTGGGTAAAACCCCTCGGTACTTGGAACTAATCTTTGAAGTCAAACACTTTGGGCTGGGGGAAGGGAGTTCTTCCTTTACAATAGCTGTTTTGGGTGAGATGGGGATATAGCTAAACTTGGTTCAGCAGTAAGTGAAAGGAATTAAATCTGAAATTAATTTGCATTCTTTGTATTATCTAGGAGCTCAAGGCAGGGATGAGGAGCATACTGTACTAGGAACTGAACAATGACATTAGAGACAGAACAAGAATAGTGGTCTAGAAGTAAGAAAATAACTCTGTCCAGCTTTAGCCATGGCTCCCACCATCTGTGACTGTAGCAGAAATGCTAAATCATGTCTTGAAGCAGTGACTGAGCACCTGGTGGGAAGGCAGGGCCAACCCAGGGGAGCTCAGGTGCAAGCAATGCACCTGAGTGACCAGAAGGGGTGGAGCCAGGATCCACCTCTTCCCAGACCTCATTTAAGGGCTGGCAGTGGAAGCAAAGGCATATTGCTGGAGATCCCTGCCTACTAGAGGTCTTCTAAAGGTAAGCAATTTTTGTTTCTTTATTTCTGTGTCTGTAGTTGTTGCATTTGGGCTTGTTCTCATTTGCTGCAGCCTAGAACTGTGCAACTCTACTATTACTGCTGTACTTTCCATTGCATTGCAGTGACCTCAGCTAATTCACTGAAGGCTGCTCTCAGACATACCCATGTAGCAACTACATGGAAGGAAGCAGGTGAGAAGTTCTCATTGACCCTACTAGCCCCTGCCTCTCACAGCCTACAGCCAGAAGTGTGGCTTCTAAGTCAGGCAATCTGATTACAGTCCCTCTTTTTGTACCTGTGTTTTTCCACTGACACACTGAAGACAGTAACACATCACAGGACCACTGTAGGGTCTGGTCATCCAGAATGGACTCCATGGAGTCCAGGTGCTGCTGCTGACAATGACTATTGAGAATTATTTCTACGTGGGGCTAAGACAAAACAGTGAGAGTGTCTTAGCCCATGCTGTATGAAGGGCTTATGAGGCATCGGGAGTTTGGGGAAGTCTATGTGTAACAGAAGGGAGAAATCTGGGCAACAGTTTAGTGAAATATCAAATGAGACAAGTCAGTCACATTTGCACAAAAACACACGTTCAGCCAAATGACTGAGTTCTTAAAAGAGCAGATTTAGCTGGTGGAGTTACAACTAAATGATTTTAAACCAAAAGAAAAATCAAAACATCAGACATAAAAGTACATACAAACTAAGCCTGTATTTTTACACAGAAAGCCACATAAGTATTACACCAAAAACCCTTCTCTAAAGTAGTGAAAACATAAAATCCCCTGTAAATCAAAACCACATTCTCCCAGACAATATAGAAAGTATGAATCAGTACTGTATCTGCTCAATCACGTTTCAGGTTCTCTCTCTTAATGTATGCATCCAATTTGCCCCATTGTGCGTATGAGGACACAGTTCCTTAGTTCCTTATGTCTTTGAAGATAGTAAAGCTATTACTGTAGCACATACATATACACACGCACACACACTGATGGAATATACAGGTTGGTACAGAAATAGAAAGAAAAGCATAGAGTAAGCCTACTGACTTAAAAACAAACAAACAAAATAATGCCCCCATGCCCCTCTCCCCTCAAAAAAAATAACCAAAAAACATGAAAATAAATGCATTTTCTAACTATGTGCTTATTAGCAGTCTAAGATCTTTCCTAAAAGCACTTTATTTCTCCTGATGTGACAAAGGAAAGCTGACACTGACAAAGGCCATGCTATGCTCCCTAATTTTCAGCTGCTATATGTCTGTTCACAAGCTTCCTTGTCTGTGTGGAGCTGGTTGCTGGAATTAGATCTTAAAAGTAAAAAGAGACAATACACCATGGAAGCAATGAATGAAATAACCAGTAGCCCTTGAACAACTTTACTCTTCAGAACTCTTACTTGTATTTGCAGTGATCAACCAGTGGAATTTCCTTTGCAGGAGGCTTCCCCAGCGTGTCCTTAGAGAGAATATAAAAAAATCTAAGTTTTTTACAGCCATTTCAAGTTCATTTTCCTTCTCAGTTACAAATAAAGCTGAAGTCACAAAACCCTCCGTCCACGCTTCTGAGGAAGCTTTCCCTGGTGGGCTTTTAGAAGTGTTATGAAGAACTGAGACCCATTCAAACAAGAAAAAAATTACAGTAAATTACACATTGCCTGTAAACAAATGCCAAAGCAAACACATTAAATGATAAAATTTTTAGTTGGCAGCTACAGAGCTGAAAACAGCTTGGGACAATGGATTACATGAAGCCAAGTGTAACTGGATTAGCCAAGACAGCCTGGAGAGAGCTGGACTGTGCACAAAGTACAGAACTAAAAAGTTACCAGCAGCAGTTATCAGAATGTTATCAGCAGCAAGACAAAGAGATGGAGATGACAGAAAAAGGTTTAGAAAGACTGACAGCAATATGCAGGCAGCTTGGGGTTAGAAGGGGAAGAAGTTGGCTAATTTTTCAGGAACAGAAGAGGAGAGAACTGGTATTGATTCACTTTCTTATCTGTGCTGGCTTTCTTGAACAGAAAGCACAGATGGGAGGAAAAAAAAAAAGGTTGGCCTGGCAGGCTCTAGAGACTGCTTCCATTCATCCACCAGAGAGCTGTGGCTATCAGCAGATTTACAAGCCTCCCTCCTGCTACAGGATCACTCATAACTCCCCAACAAGATGCATCTCAATCATCAAAGCCACCTTTGGCTATCCTTTCTGGTCTTCACACCCAGAAGACAGAAAACACACACACACCTTCTCAGATTTCCAAGCCTGGTTTTTGGTGTACTCTGCATCAACGAGTTCTGGGTCTTCTCGGGACAGCAGAATGAGGGGATCTCTTTCAGAGCTCGTCCTGCACAAGAAATGCCACCGGTTATTGCCAAAACATCTAACCCAACACAGCTACACAAATATGGGACTCAAGACACAGCCTCTTTTTCAGGTTGATCTTGGTATGTCCACAGAAAGCATTAAGTGCCAACCATATTGTACACATCTGTCCAAGGGTATATTAGTAGGAAAAAAGATGATCCAAGGCCTAATTTCTTTATTTCACTTACAGTAAATAGTTAATATTTAATAGTATTTAAGCAGTTCCCAGGACAAATCGGTAGAGATGTTGTTTCCTTTGGGCTTTATACTCATGAGTGCCAAATACTTTAACTACTTTCTAAGTCAGAGAGCTAGGAGGTTAGGCTAAACATGTTCAGCCCTGCTCTCACTTACACCAGTTTAAACCCTTGCTGATAAACAAGGTCAAGACATCTGTCTTAGTTTCAGCTGGGACGGAATTGTTTGGGGCATCTGGTATGATGCTGTGTTTTAGTTCTAGGAGAAAAACAATGCTGATAATACACTAATGTTTATAGTTGTTGCAAAGCATTGTTATACAGACCCATGGCCCTTCTGGTTTCTTAGCAAAAAGCTGGGAGAGGATAGAACAAGGACAGCTGTCCTAAACTGGCCAAAGGAATATTCCATACCATGTGACATCATGCAGAAGGAGAGTTTTGAAGGGGGTGGGAGTTCATCTCACTCTCTTCCACTCACTGGAGGGCTAGCTGGGCATTTGTCGGTGGGTGGTGAGCAACTGCTTGTGCATCACCTGTTATATACATTTATATACATATAAACAGTTGTAACTATTATCCTTTTCTTCTTTTTGCTCATTAAGAAAGCAAGCAGCAAATCCATGACAACTTGAGAGCTGAGGAGGGACTTTTATTTATAAGAGTATATAGCGACAGGACGAGGGGAAATGGTTTTAAACTGGAAGAGGGTAGATTTAGACTAGATATTAGGAAGAAATTCTTTACTGTGAGGGTGGTGAGACACTGGAACAGGTTGCCCAGAGAGGTTGTGGATGCCCGCACACACTGGAGGCGTGATAAGCTCACCTGGATCCTCGGAAATATCCTTTAGAGATTTTTTTCTTCCACGGCCATTTTTCTGCAGACCTGAAATATTGTTTACACATGGCAATAAATGGTTTGATAAATCCACGAAACAGTGCTCTCATCAGTTTTCACAGAACGATCTCATTTTATTATTCTTCATTCTTGATGGAAATTGTTTTCTTCCTAACAGCAGAAAAACCTCTCTGCTAGGTCCAATGAAACGTTTTCCAGTGAATATGGCGGTCGAGACAACGTGATACAGGCTACTTTTCAGAGCACCTTCCAGTGAAAAAAATGAATTACACACAAACACCCTCATCAAACCTATGTGTGCCTTTAAGGATATTCAAATTATCCTAAAATTTTGATCCACTTTTTACATTCTTGCTTTATTTTTCTGTACTTTATCGACTACAGATAGTGCAAAATGAGTAATTTCTGGCCATTCTCATTCCCCATTAAAAATAAAAAAGCCTGATATTTTGGATTTAAAACACAGGGGTTTCTATATTTAAAACGAAACTCACTTGGGGAAACAAACTGCGTTCTTCAAAATAACTGTTCACGTGCTTTATTTCTGCCAACGCAACAGCCTGCCTCTCCCCAGGGAACCCTCTGTTGAACATTTGTGTTGCACCTAGGTCAATACGTAGGCATCCTGATCCCTGACATGACCTATACAGGTCAAGCTGTGTTCTGCTTGTAATCCAGTGACATAAGTGGGGTTCACTGAGAAAGCAAGAATAAGTAAATACTTCATTGGATTGTATTGAATTATTTTAGGTGTCAGTTATGGGCTAGTCCCTTCCTCTCAAAATCTTCAGACTTTGAGGAGGAAAACATTCAGCCTCACATTCTGATGCTGATTGACATCAAGCATGTTTTTTTCTAGATGTTTCTATGCTTATCCGCTGTTATGTGCTTTATTTGTCACTCTCCAGAGGAAATAGCCCCTTATTCTGCTCATAGTCAAAGATCTTGCCAGAAGAAGGACTCCTAGTCAGAAGTCTCTTCTGTCTTGCTGTCTTACTCTCGGCCAAGTAATTACTCTTGCTTTTTGGGAATGATTCCATGTTTCTCTATTGCATAATACTCGTGTGAAAGCAGAGCTAAAGAAGGCTTTCCTTTACCCTTCCAGGAGTTCATACAAACATTCTAGATCATCCCTGCAGTAAAACAACAACAACAACAAAAAGAAACAGTAGGTGGAAAAAATGGAATTATTTCCACGCGTCAAGGAAGATTTCTGCAGACAGGAGGTATCTCCTGCTTTATTGACAAACCTTGTCCCACCAAAAATGATAGCAATCAGGCCCTGGCAGCAGATGAATGTGAAAACTCTGTCCTCTGCATTCCTTACAGAAGCGCTGGAAGCAGAGAAGTTAATTGTAACTTCTAGTTACATCATCCAAGGTTTCCATGGAGAATTTGCATGCAGCAGTTAGGCTGTAGGCATCCAGTTAACAACAAGCAGCAGGACAGATCACCAGCCAACACGCCTATGGCTTTAGACTTCCGTGTGTCCCTAATCCTGCTCAGAGCTATGTGGCTTTTACTGTGTTTTTTTGTTTTCCATTAAGCCTCCCCCCAGTATATTCATTTCCAAAACGTACCTTCTCAGGTCTTCTCTCATGAGGTCCCAGCGCCCTAAACCTGTTGGGTAAATTGGCCAAACAGCCGGTCCTCCTTCCCAAAATGTCCAGGCAGGATACATTATATCATTATATTCAGCTGTCTGAGGAAAAAGGAGAGTAATATAAGAGTAAGAATAATATTTACTTCAGTTTATTGACTGAGCTCACCAGCAATAATGTCCCTTTGGGGAATTCTGTATGCTTTCCCTGTTCTATAAGCACCGATGAGAACTCCATGGTCACCATGGCATAGCTGGGGTTCACATGAACACAACTCAACAGAGAAAAGCCAGTGTGTTTCAACATGCATGCTTGCTCTGAGTGAGCTGCTGGACAAGCTGAAGACCCTCTCCAACAAAAAGATTTTGAAAAGACTGTCTTGCTGTATGCCAACATGGAACTTTCACGTTAGAAAACAACAAAGATCCATGATATAGCTGATTAGTAAATAACATAACGCCTGAGCTCTCTTCAACTTTCTAAAGTCTTCAGTCTACGCGTAGCTACAAATAAGTTCTACTGGTCATAAGCTAAGAGGTATTATCTCCCCTGTGCTATAAGCACTTGTAAACTATTTGATATTTAGGTTTCCAGCCTTCTCACCAGCCACCTGACAATTCACTACAACAAACATCCAGGTCACGTAAGAATTCCACTTCCTCATTCCTATCTGAAGGCTTAAATTCTCATTTAATCAGAAGGCAAACCAGCACTTCAGTAAGACTAAATGCTTCCATGAAACCAGGCTACAGGCTGCTTCTCTGCACTAATAAACTTTCTATCCAAATTATCCACCTGGCACCTGGAGATACTAGAGAGACTCCAAGTCCGTGAAGGTAGTTAGGAGGCTGGTGTACATGACATACAAGAAGAAACTGAGGACTAGGTTTGTTCATGCACAGGAAAAGCAGGCCTGGGGGAATCTAAACGCTGTCGTTTGCGACCTAATAGTAGCATGCAGAGAAGACAGAGGCAGACTCTTCAAAAGTGCACTTGAGATAGACTAACTGGAAACAGATTATTATTACCAATAAAGAAAGTCCAGTTTAATACTGGGAAGCATGTTTTTTCATTCTGATACAGAGCATGTGCCCAGAGGGACCGCTGACATCCTGTTCTTGAAAATGCTCAGAACTGGACAGGACGTAACAACAAACCAAGTGCTTGAATCTTAGTGCTCGCAATGCTGCACTGAAATTCTAGAGATTGTTTTAGGATGCATGGGGACTAGGCAAAGGTTACGGATCATATCAGAGTTCAGACTGTGTAAGCTGAAGACCTGGGTGTAGGGTAATTTAGCAGAAAAAGAACAGGGCCTGAGCAAGCAAGAACAAATGATTTATTCCTTCTTTTTGCATCTTATGGTCTGCTGGGCTTCAGCCAAGTACGGGGTCATGATCAGGACTGTAAAATTTGGGCATACTGGGCATACACTAAAGCACAGCAAGATTTCCTGAAGCTAGAGTTGTAAGGATATTTTGTTGGCAATGATGAGACGCTATCCTACAATCAGATTTAACAATGGAGAAGCAAGAAAACGTACAGGAGGGCTTTCCAGTGTGGGAACAGGGAACCAGAAAGCAAATGTGTGTGTGTGTGTGTGTGTGTGTCTGTGTCTGTGTCTGTGTCTGGCTCTGTGTGTGTGCACGTTTGGCAATGGAAAGAAGAATCCACAGGAAAGGGGTTCACAGGAGACAGCATTAATACAGAAAAAAAAGATAAAGAAACACTTATCTGTGGTACCAAAAAGAGAACTGAAATATTCATATTGACTGAGCTGGCTGATGATGAAAAATCCTTAACGGTGCTGACAAGCTATGGCTACAATTTTAACAGAGGCATTGTAGCAAATCACAGTGATGTTGGCACATATCCCGTCCAGCTGTGCATCATTCCACTGTGATAGAGGTACTTTTTTTGACCTGGAAGAGGAGCTAATGAGGGGAAAAGCTGTTCTATTAAATAAATCTGCAAGTCTGTCTACTAGAAAACTGGAAGCAGAAAGAAACACAAAGAACAAAAAAGAACAATTTTGACACACAGGAAATCTGTGGGGAGCCATCCTCAAAAATATGTTACCAAGAGAAAGGAGGACATGCGTGTTTCAGAAATGCTCAGCTTTCAAAGGTGTGCATACCTTACTGAAGGAGAAGACTGGGATAATGGGTTTCATCCACTTGGGGACCTGGGGGTAGTCTCTCACATTAATCACCATTTCCATATCAGGGAGGCGGTTGATGATCCCATGAATGAAATGCTCAACTCCACTGCATCTGTGGAGAAATGACACTTCTCACAGAGAGCCATAAGGAGAAGGAAGAATCCTGGAATGTCTTGCAAGTATCTCTACACACAGGAGCAGAAGAAACAGAAAGCCTGAACCATACCACAGTGCAGGCTGGAACTGCCCATAGCAGCCTTCAAGCCTCACTGCAGTACAGACACCAGTGAAGCAACACATCATGTTAAACCTGACTTGATCTGCATATTTCTCTGGGATCCCACAACAAACCAGCCCTCTTATACAGAAGTGCAACAATGGTACTTCTTGCCTACATTTAATCCTCATACATAATTTCCTAGGCTCCTGTCCTGATAGGGAATCCAGACCTTGAAATGACATACCATTGTGCTCAGTGACTTCCAGCTTGTCAGGGTTGGAAGTACTGGAAGCATTCCTACGTCCCAGGTATGGAGACAGGATCTTCTGCGTGGCTCTTACCTTGCAGGGAACATGCAGTCATGTTCACGGTACAACTTGTTCTTAATGATTTGGTAGTGTGTCCCGAGCTTCCGGCTCACCACATCTGATATTGTCTCCTTGGAAATGCCACTTCGAAAAGGAGCCAGGTCCTGTTTCCAGACACTAAAACAAAACAAAATACCACCGTTAGGTACATCAGGGGGATGCTGCACGTTAAATTACTGCAGCATACAGGAGAGGTTTCTCGTTACAACAAGCTTTATGTGGCTTCCAGCTCTGCTACACACGGCATAACAGAGGATTCAACTGAAGTCACTTGAAACAGCCACTACTCTGAGACTCCAAAGTCCCAGCTTTGCTCTATGACGATCTATGTGCTGTTTGCCTGAACAGAAAACCCAGCACCAGACTCTCAAACTAAATCAATGCGCTTCACTGTAGTCATTCTTCCAAAAAACAAACACCCTGACAGGTTATGGATAAAGGCTTTCAGTTCACTTAAACTTTGAATTCTGAAGCTTGTGTTCTGGATTTCCAACAATGATGGGCCACACCAAGACCAAATTCCTCACTAAATGTCATGCTATTTTAACATTAAAAAAAAGAGAAAGTAACAGTCTAGTCACAAGGATTACTGGGTAATGCTGCATACAGTGAAAGCTAGTCCAAGAGAACAAGCCTGTGTAGAGTGTATTCTGTGATATCTGCATGTCATCGGTGAGCTCCTAGAATGCGCTATGAAAACACAAACCTAACCAATATGTCAAAATACAGACAGAGAATGCAGTTTATGTATAGTCTAAAGGCCCCCAGATCCTACTGCTTGGAGCAGTTAACAATTGCTCTTAGACTGTAACAGACACGGAGAGTTCCCCTCTACTTTTTAGTAGACACTGCATCAATGGCTTGGTTTAATACAACACTGCACAGATCCATCTGAAGGGGTTGAACCAAATCTGAGGGTGATCAAACACTGGCAAAGACTGCCTAGAGAGGTTGTGGAATCTCTGGTCTGATTGGAAACTGTCCTGTCCATCTGGCCTAGGTGGCCCTGCTTGAGCAGGGAGATTGGACTTCCTGATCTCAAAAGGTCCCCTCCTACCTCAATGATTCTGTTATTCTGTATCAGACAGAAAAATGTAAACCACATAAAGAATTGTTACAGTACCGATAGGCTGACAAAGTATATAGGCAGGGATGCAAATGTAACAAGCTGGAGAACAGGAAGAAAGTGAAAGAGTTCTATAGCACATCCACATTGCTGTTTGCTACCTTTCTACTGTCGGTAACAAGCTAGACTTTCAGTCCTGGGCCACCCAGACAGAGAAAATCTCACAAGAATAGAATCTCTTATCTAAGGAAAAGGATTGACTTTCACTGTTCTGCTGCACATTTGCATCTCTCCAGATCAGCTATCAAAATGAACTGAGTTTCTTAGTGTCATACAGTGTAGATACTGTATTATCTTTCTGGATTCTTTGGTAATGCCTGTCACTGTAGAATACAAGTGTTCCTTAGCAAGTACCACACGGCATCATGCCAAATGAATCCATGTTCTGTAATGATCCTTCTTAATCTGTTTTAAAATATTCTGCATGTACTTACTTCCCTCAATTTTAAAAGTCCATCCCTCAATTTTAAAAGTCCATCAGAAAAACTTGTTAGCAACAAACATTGTACAGAGAGAGAATGCAGAGTGGATTTCTAATACAGAAATATCACCAGCTGTGTATGGAATTATTGTGTGATTAAGTATGAGATGCTGACTCAGTTTATGTTGTTCAGTCACAGAGGACAAGGACGGTGGTCAATCTGCAGGTGGACACAACTTGTGCTGGAACTATGGAAGTTTCACAAAATACCATTAATAAACTCCTTCTTGTAAGCACTGCGACCTATGATGGCTGCAGATGTGCTACGTTAGAGCCCAAATATTCTACAGCTAACTCCTATTCATCAGTGCTGCGATCATGGCCATAGTCCTGTCCAGTAAAAAGGAAACCAATCTCTTACCTTTGGTGGCAGCTACAATTCTCCTTTACACATGGCTTATAGGCTTCTACAGCTCTGTTAATTTGATCAGTTATTGTTTTCCATTTGGCATCTAGAATACACAGAAAAGGCAAAGGAATTAATTCATTAAACAACCAGAGCGACCTGCAGAAGCTGAGCAGCACTTCTGCTCCAGCTGGCAGCAGGGCAATAGCAATGCACCACAATCCTGAGGCACACTTCAGCCCACACAGCTGAGCTAGAGTGCAACTGACACTGTGCCCCTGCTGACAGAATCCTGACTCTTCAGCCCACTGACACTGCCTTGCTGAGCAGTGACATCGGTTCCTTTAGTACAGGCTTGCTGCCTGCAGACTGGGAAACCAAACTGGGCTCCCTGAGCACACATTAGAGAACCACAACTGTTGCGCTGAGCTAGCTGCATCCCACTACGTAACTACAAGGAACTGCTGGACTTTCCCCTGATCTCTGAAATAACTTTCTTGCTACAGTTAAGTGATGAAGGCAAAGAGAAAGAACAAATTCCAGTTTTCCCAGCTGACAGATGGGAGCCGTTCATATCGCTACCTCTGTACCTGTGAGGGGATGCGCTGGCAGTGAACAGGAGATGACATCCTTCACCGGGGCACGCTGCCCACCGCCAACAGAGAGAAGGGGAGGGAAGGCCAGGGACCCAGCGGTGCCCACCCAGGTGCGGGCTGAGGGCCTGGCAGCCCCTCCCTACCTGTGCTGGGACGCCCTATAAAAGGCAACTGGGGAGAGTCAATCTCTTCCCCGCCCTCAGGGCGCGTGGTGTTCCTCACAGCCCCTCTCACTGAGCCAGGTACGCACCGGCGGCTGTGGCCCAAGTCAAGCCGCGACCCGCCTCCCTCGCTCACCTGCTGGCCCGCCCGCCGCCGCTCCTGAAGGCCACACGGCAGCGGCGGCCGCCAGCGCCCACAGCGCCAGAGCTGCCTGCCCCATGCCGCTGCCTGCGCGCCCCGCCGCCGGGGGGCGGTGACTCCCTAAGCAAAGATGGCGGCGGCCGCCGGCCCAGCAAGCATGGCGGCGGGAGGTGAGGGCTGTGTGTCGTGGCGCGGCTTGATGGGAGCTGTAGTTCCTGCCGCCGCTTTGTGGGCGCGCCGTGCCGCCGCACCTCTAAAAAGGTTGGGCATAGGTAGACGCTGTCCTGCGTGAATTTCACTGCTGCTTCTTCTCAAGGTAGAGCGTGGAAAAGCCTGTCTGCTCTTCATGGGGTCTGTGTATAAAAATGTGATCTTAAGCTGTCTTTCCTAGTCCAGATCTGCTTTTGCTGCTCTTGGATCCCAGGGAGAGGTGCTGTGGCCTCATAGTCACGGGGAGGAGCCATTACATTTAGAGACATGGACCTGTTGGAGTGCATCCAGAGGAGAGCCACAAGAAGGATCCCAGGGATAGAACACCTTCCCTACGAGGACAGGCTGAGAGAGCTGGGGCTGTTCAGCCCTGAGAAGAGAAGGCTCTCGAGAGACCTGAGAGAGGCCTTTCGACGTCTAAAGGGAGGCTGTAGGAAGGAAGGGGACAGACTCTTCAGCAGGGTCTGTGGTGATAGGACAAGGGGAAATGGTTTCAAACTGAAAAAGGAGAGATTTAGACTAGATATAAGGAAGAAGTTTTTTACAGTAATTACAGTGAGGCTGTAACAGGTTGCCAAGAGAGGTGGTGGGTGCCCCATCCATGGAGACATCCAAGGTGAGACTGGACAGGGCTCTGAGCACCTGATGGAGCTGTAGGTGTCCCTGTTCATTGCAGGGGAGTTAGACTGGATGGCCTTTAAGGTCCATTCCAACACAAGCAATTGTATGATTACATTTAAATTAAGCTGTTATCTATAGCATAAGGGCTGAGTGATTAGCCACACAAGCCAACACCTAAACTTATTATTAAGGCCTCATCTGCATGAGACTGAAATGGTTGTAGGTATCTGTAGGTTAGACTGAAGAAATAGCTACCTAACAGCAGGCCAATGGTGAAAAGCATATGCTGAGGAGGAGCGTGAAGGCTTCCTAAGGGTTGATAAATTGTGTAGACTAGTAGTTCTTCTGAATCTCATAGAGCTGATAAACTTGGGCACTATGTGGAGGCTGAATCTGTGGAAGGCCAGAAGTAGAAGCTAATATCAGCAGTGGATTTTGTGACTGGAGGGCAGGGGTTCCTATGTACAAAGACAAGAAGTTTATATATGCAACCCTTGAAATAAGGTACTTTGAAGGGCTTTTTGAATACCTACTTTGAAGCTGCTAGGATCAGCACAACCTTCTGAATGTACAGCTGGAGTTGTCCTCCAACTGAACTACAAGGGATTGAGTGAACCATACATTATCTGCTACTGGTAGTAACAGCTTCCTAGGATGAAAAGCCTGGGTAGCTCTGCCTCATCCCAAACTCCTGTTGTGCAGGCAAAGAATTTTTCAGCAAATCAGGAAAGTAATCATTTCTTTCCAGCTTCTGCCAGAGACCTTCTGTCTTCCTTTTTGTGTAGAATCTCTTTCCGTTTCCTTCCACTGACCCTTCTGCAGCTGTGGTTGTCATACATCCATGCCAGAGGCTAGTTCGAAGATTCCCCAAAAAGTGTGAACAAAAGGTAGCTTAAAGAAAAACTGCTGATATATATGCTTCCAATGGTCTCATTCAGTTTTAGACATTTCTGTAAAAGCTAACTTGCCCGCTGTTTTCCTAGCATTGCTTTCCACCTCTCTCATGCTCCAGACCAGACTTTCTTCCTTCTTTCCCAGCTTGCTGAATAGAGTCATTAGCGTTGTTATTCCAACACTGTTTCTGGCTGTTTCTCACAGCTCCCCACTAGTCTGTTACACAGCTGGTAGAACTGTTGTAGTTTGCTCTGTAGCAAAGGTTATTTCGGGTGCTTTCTCTGAGGCAAAGAGTAGGAGTGGTAGTCAACATAAATGTTTAATAGGCCCTGAGAGCTAAGACTTCAAGATGAAGCTCCTTTTGAAGCTGCATTTACAGTCTCTGCTCTCCCAGGCTTTGTGTAACGAAAGCACCTCAGGCCAATATGGTGTGGTTTTGGCATGTGCTGTAGTTTCCCCCAAGCACCTTGGATGGTTGTGGGCCTTAGAACCCCTTGACTCTCACTTCAAACACACCCTTTGCCTCACCTTCTCTACCTTAATTTCCTACAAGTCCAGAACTCTGTGAAGGAGCATCTGGCTCTGATCTTTGATACCTTCCCTCAATCACATTCCCTCCCTCAGTTTTTCTCTGCCAAATCAAGTGCAAACACCCACAAATTTACTTTCATCATGTTCCATGTGCCTGGAGTGGAAAACCACTTGGCTGTGAAGTCTGGTGTCCTTGCTTTACATATTCAGCATAGGTTAAAAGAAGGGTGCTTGGGAAAGGAATAGTTCTCTAAGCTGGTTATAAGGCTGATCTAAAGAAAATGTTTTCTAGATCTTGAATTTCTCTCAAAGCTATAATCTGGCTCTTCTACTTGCTTCTGTTTGCTTGTGTAAGGGTGCTGGTGGGGGATTTTCTCCCTTAGTTCATCCTTTTGTGCTAAGTGAGAGTACTAGGTTTTGTGAATTCCTTGAATAATGGTGAATTTTCTTATTGGTCCTATTCTTGCTGTCACTGTGCTTTTGAGGTGGCATAGTGCTACCAGCTTCCAAAGCTCATTAGTTGAGCCAAATTCCATCACTGCTTCCTCTTACAACTTTCAGAGTTTTTTTAATCTACCTTCCTCTTCTCCCATGTTATCAAGATGCTGTGCTGTAAGAGGATCGTTGTGCCTTAGCATCTGGGCCTGGTACCTTTACAAGATTCATTCAGTAGCTGACTGGAATTGGCTGTCTTATATACCAGTTTATGCTGCCTTGCAAGCAGTTAGTATGCAGCTGTGGAATGGAGTGATTTTTTTCTTCCTTAGTGCTAGGACTCTATACAGGATAAAGACTAGGACAGTACTGTGAGTGAAGGCTGATCCTACCTACGCTGAAGTTGTCTGGAGGTATGGAGAACTAGAGAAGGTTTATATGCAGATCAAAAAAAAAAAAGTGCTAGTAAAAGGAGAAATATCCAGACATGAGGTTTCCAATAGGTGTGAGGTAGCTAATATGATTGTTCCTGTAGATTATACTTTTGGTCATCAGTGGCGCTAGTCAAGTACAAGAGTGTTAGTCTCAGTAGAGGGAGGAAGGAAGCTCTACAGGTGGCTGAAGTTCAGCACTTGTGGCTGACATTACTGAGGCTTTTGGGGCTGGGCCCAGGCTTTCCCTCAGTAAGGAGTGTGGCTTTTAGGGAGCTACTCATGAAGCTTATTTTTGCTCTGGCTCTAAGCTGTGTCCTCTAACACTACACCTTGTGGAGGTGTTGGACTCTCACTGGTATGGCTCAGGAAATCTGGTTGGATCTGCAGTACCTGGCTTGGGGATGTTTGCTATTGAATTAATTATAATTAATTATAGTTACAGCAGCTGGAGTACTGCATGAGAAACATCATACCAGAATGAGAGCCAGTAAAGGATGGAGACTTCAACCTAAGACTGAAAAACGCTCTTGCAGTTCTGCAGGGCATGTGGAACTACAGAATTGGATTGGGCAAAACAAGTGCAGGAGAACCCAGAGTTCAGTCCTGTGAAACCCTGAATCTGCCAGAAAAGGGAGTCATTAACTCAGCCCTCAGCTAGCCAAGGGATTAAGTCACCCCTGCATGAACAACCAACAGGAAGATATACAGACCTGTGATGGTAGATAAATCTGGTAGATTCAGCAGGTGCTGGGTCCCTTGCTTCATCGAGGGGATGCATTCAATATTGTACCACTTGCCTTTGCAGTTGCATCGTATGGCACCGATATGAACTAAAATTGACTGTATTCCTGTGGAAAAGACTTTGGCACTAGGCCATGGCTGTAAAGGCTTTTTAAGACCTGTTTGAGAGGCCACGTTAACTAAAGCTGATCGTAAATCACTTTTTGCCATTGCCAGTGGGGATCTGGAAAACACCTTGCTGCAAACAGAATGCCTCTTTCTTTAGCTGGAGTTGTATAACTTGCAAATTGAATGTGAACCTCAGAGATTTAGTATTTACAGGCACGCTCTCTAGAGCCTTTGACAAAAATGCTGTGGAACAAAGTCCCAAGCTAGATTATGTATATGTCAGTTGAGGAAAACAAAACAAAACAAAGAATCTGTGCCCTGTTAGTTCTCAAATGAAATGCAGACTTTTTTTCTAGCAGCTTGCTGAGGACGAGACACTGCAGGATGTAATTAAGGTTCTAGTAGAAAATGATTTGCACAGCCTATTCAGTCTCTGTTTCAGTTTAAAACGATTTAGATACCACTTCTTTGAGGCATGGAGAAAACCGATCCCACTGCAGGAGAATAATTTAAAGATACAGAAAGCTATTTAGAGCTTGAAGGTGCTGTGAGCCATCTCAAACTCCCTCCACAGTCAGAAACGCAGGTGATGTTAAAGGGAGGAGTGTATGCTAGTGGAAAGCACTCACCCTCCAGAAGGAAGTTAACTTTGGCTTGCATCAGCTTGATGTGGGAGTCCTCTGCAGCCATTTTCATATCACTGGACAGCCTTTATTGGCAAGCACTATAGCATTATAAGGAGCGATACTCTAGTATCTTCTTAATATGGGTTCTCTCTCTATATATATATATATGTGTGTGTGTGTCTCGATGGACAACAGTTTAGTAGGTAAGAACAGTTTAGTACAAGCTTAAGTTTATTGCAGCTGATTCCCAGTGCCTACCCCTGTCTCACTAGTGGGAAGTAATGTCAAAATACCATCAGAAAGGGGGCAGTGTCCATCTACTGCATGTCTGGCAACGCTCAGTTGCAGTCAATTGTCACACCTGTGTTAGCAGAGACTGATATCGTCTGTGTGGGTTTGGTGAGATAAGTAAACAAGGTTGAACAAGAACTTAATGTGGTTTTGCAGCCAGGGACCGGTAATGTTTCACAAATGGTATATGTGCATAGTAACAGCAAGAAACAACAGAAAAGGCATGCACTGGGGAGGCTTCATGATAACTCTAGGTAGTTGTTGCAGGCACTGCTGTGGAGAAAATAGATTCATGTTTTCCAAATTGCAGAGGGCAGTGGGAGGGTGTAAATTGCAAATACATGGTGATAGTTGTAGGTGGTAGCTGTATCAGAGTGGCTGCCAGTAGCGAGCTTTCTGCTAACTAACCACTCTATAAGTTATCCAGAGGACACAGCCAACACACAGGACACCTGAGACAAAGCTGTTGATTAGGGAGTACACTGCTCGCATGTACTTGACCCTGCCCATTAGCTGAGTGCAGCTGAATGCGGCTCCCCAAGGAAGCTTGGCGAACCTTTGCCTTTTCCTGTTCTCCCAGGAGGTGCTGTGGTGCAGGGGTTTGTGCTGAACAGCACTGATCAGTTAGAAATCAGTTCACAATTCATAGAAAGCTCTTTAGGGTTCTTGGCTTGGAGTGACTCCTTAACAGCATGGAATATGGAACTTCTTGCATGCTAGTTCAGCTGACAACAAATGGCAGGTTCTTGCTCAAAGTTCAGAGGGCTTTAGCTCTTCCAAGGGTCTCAGCACTGGTCACTACCAACACCATTGCTTTGGCTGCTTTGTTTCCTGAAAATCGCTGTCACTGGAGAATTCTTAGATGTTTAACTCCATACATGTTAATTCATTCAAGCTGTTAAATCATTGAAGCACTGAACTGTAACTGAGTAGCTCTGTTCCAACCGCTTTTTTTTTTTTTTTTTGCAGAGCTGCAATATAGAAATAGTGCTTTTCTGTATCTTAACCCTGAGTGTAATAGGATTTTCTTCTGTTAATAAACTGAAGCATTAAGTTTCTAATTTAGGGATGGGATAAAATAAGTTGTGCTGTGATTTCTAATCATGGCAGAACTCTAATGTGCATGCACTTGGTGTTTGTCTTATAAAAATGGTCTCTTAACAATGCCCACTGCAGTTAATTTGTAACTACATAGTGTAAACATTGATTTCCAAAGTTTTTTAATAGATCCCTGTGCAACTTAATTATCACTAACTGACCCTTGTTTTTTAATGGTAGTTAGTTTAGTTTCCTCAAGCTTTGCAAGAGGTGAGTCTTAAATGGCAGCAGATGTACAACCTCTTATTTTGTATCTAACAGAATAGGAAGGTGTCCAAAGTATTACTGGATCATTTCTTTGCAGGAGTAGGATCTTCCTGGCTCACTGACACTCTTCTTAGTTGAACATCTATAATGTTCTTTCTGGATCATTCAAAACTTGTATTAAAGTCAAGGAGAAGCAAATTGAAATCAGAACTTCTTCAGGGTTTAAAAAAGTCTGTTGTCTCGCTAAGCCTCGTGCTTGTGGTAGGCTTTTTTGGAGGTCTGGCACACCTTTTTGTCTACGAACCAGCGGGATTCTTCAGTAGCTGCCTACATGAGTTGAGGGGAGAGAGCAGCATGCTTTCTGAGAAGAACTCGCAGTGAGAAAACTCGATCCTTGTTATAGTTCCACTGAGTTCAACAGTGGTCAGAGACTAACTTCACTTTCAGAAATCAAGTCTTCCACTGCAGCTATGTGTCCCATTATGCTGTTTAAATGGCTGGTGTTCAGGCTGTAAAATCAGAGCATGACATCTTACTCTGATGTTCTTACAGAACAGATGGCTAGAGAGCAGCTCAGGGACTTGGCCACCTTGGATGAGCTATTGCCAACAGGAAAGGGGATGGTTGTAGAAAAAGTTGATCAGACTGTATCTGTTTGTGGAGAAGTAAAAGGTGAGATGTGTCCAGGGGAGATTAGGAAAGGATAATCTTGAAAGGTCATCAGGCACCAGAGATTCCAGAAGCTTTCAAGGCCATTGCAGACCGTAAGCTACATTCATTGTTTTTGTTTTGCTGTAGATTAATCACCAATTTGTAGCTGGTGATACGAGTCCTTGGAGTATCCACTATACTGCCTGTGCTGCAAAAAATAATAGGCATATTTGATCTGTCAGAAGAAACCTGCAGTTAATAAACTGTAAATAATTAGCAGCTATTGATGATCTGAGGAACAGAAGATGTATGCATCCAGAAGAGATTTGAAACAGTTGGCATAGAGTTCAACAGATGGCTTGTATTCCTCTGCAGCAACCTGGAATAACTTCTTGTAACAGGACTAGACAGAATCTCCTTGGTCTGGGATCCAGGCCCCTAAACCATGTGCTGCAAGCAGCTGTGTTGTGTAGAGTAGCCACAAGACTAAGAAGCACTTGGCTTATTCAGTCCTCTTGTGTGATGAATCCTGAGCTTGATAGCATAGTTGGTTACTGAAATACTGGGGTTGGAGAAGTTGGAAGTGTGTGTGGGTTGAGGGGGCAAAGGGGGGGGTGAAATACTAATTAAAGGAAAGGGCATAAAACAGAAAAGTTAAAAATGGGTCTTGAGAAGGTGGAAAGTTTGAAAGAGGCTTTTACTGATCAGAGATTCTGGAAGAGCCTTCCAGAAGCAATAGTCATTGGTTGTCTTATTTCCTGTTGTCATGGAGCTAGATTTGTCTTAAAAGGGGTACAGAGATAGTCTGTCAGCAATGATGAGGTGAGGCTCAGGTGCCCAGTGGTCCAAAACAGGCAGTGGAACTTCTTACAGAATCACAGAATCATAGGGGTTGGAAGGGACCTCCAGAGATTGAGTCCAACCCCCCTGCCAAAGCAGGTTCCCTACACCAGGTTGCACCAGGTGGGTCTTGAATATCTCTTCTTGTCCAATACAGTATCACTGAAAACTCAGGACTGAAGGATCCACTAAGTTGCCTTCTAGTCCATCCCCTTATCCAAGAGCATTGTTTGTGGCACTTGCTGTTCTCGACCAACGTTTGCCCTGCTCTTAAAGAGCAAATGAGCCTCTTAGAGGCTGCTCAGGCTAGTAGGAAGCTGCCTCATTTTTGGGCTTGCTTCCATGGTAAGCTCAAATCCTTTATTCCAGTTCTGGCACTGTAGCTCCTGTGTAGACAGCCCTACCCCATCTACATTTGAATAGCTGATTTTTCATAAGTAACTGTAGTATTTTGCATGTCTTTTTTTTGAATAACTTTTTTTTTCCCAGACCTTCACAGATAATCAAAGCTGTTTTGAATACTAATTCTGTTTTCCAGGATATTTGCAGCCCCTCCCAGCAAGGTGCCATCTAAAAATTTAATAAGCTCAGCCTCTATTCCTTCATTATTTTCTTTAATGAAATACTGAATAATACAAGTTCAGAGAGTGTTCTCTACGAAAATCTAGCTTGATGCATCTCTCTAGCTTGATGGAGAGCTAGCAGTAACTACGTTGGGTCTGAAAATTTCCCCTTACTGACTTAGTCAAGAACTGTTTGCTTTCAGAAAAGAAAATATTCCAGCTTTGGAGTCCTTATGAAAAGAATCCAAAGACTGGGGAACTGTGGGATAGTCCTAAGAGCAAAGTCTACTCAGAATGTAGAAGACCCATGTTCTAGCTGTAAAATCCTTCCCTATTTAGAGGGAGACAATCTGCTCAAGAAAATTCTTTATGGCACCTTGCCAAACTGCTACCAGGCCAAGATCCTTCTGGCCTTAAAACAGGAGCATTACAAAAATAGTCTCAGTAGGTTGTTGAAAAACCCCTGTCAATTTAAGTCTTCTGGAACAGATATAGACACTATAGAAAGCTTGGCAGTTCCTTTAAGGTTTTGTTTGTTTGGGGGGAAAAAAAAGCTCTATTTACTACTTTTTCCTCTTGAGTCATACAGTGATCTCACACTGATGGTAGCTACAATCTTCAAACGAGCAAGAGGAGTACTTGAAATTTTCAAGTAATGATGCCATTGTACAATCAAGATTTAAGCCAACCTCTAAGTTTTTGGTATCAGGAAGAGCTCTCTGCAGAAAACAGATTTCAATGGCAGCACAACCATTTCAAAGGGACCTCAATGGTCTGCAGAAATGGGTGAACAGGAATCTTGTGAAGTTCAACAAAGGGAAGTGCCAAACTCTGTCCTTGGACATGAGTAACCCCAAGCTACCAGTATAGGCAGGGAACCAAGAGGCTGGAAAGCAGCTTTGCAGGCAAGGGTCTGGAGGTCTCAGTGGAAGCCAAGCTAAACATGTGAGCCAGCAATCATACAGATCTTATGAACTATATATACTCGATGAGGGAGAAGGAAAGAAGACAAAGCCGAACACTTGTCTTTTGCCCTTTCACTGCATACCACAACAGGTGCAAGCTGAAATGCAGGGAATTCCTTCTTACCATAAGAAAACACTTTGATACTGTGTTGAGCATTGGAAGAGGGGTGGAGTCTACATCTACAAAGATTAAAAAATCTGGCTGGATGCAGCTCTGAGCAGCCTGCTCCTGTAGGCTCTGGCCAGAGTTGGACTACACAGTTTTCAGAGGTTCTCTTCCACCTCCCGTGATTTAATGATTCTTGGGCACACTGTTACACGTTCTTCAGAAGCATCCGTGTGTTGCACTATTAGAAACAGGGTACTGACTTCGTTTCTTATTTGTGCAGAAGCACAAAGGAAGAATCCCTTTTGGTGCAAGGGAATGAGAGAAGGGGCCTATTCCCTCTGTCCCTCTCACTTAGCAGAAACACCCTGGTATGCTAACTGATGGCAAATTAGCATTTTACACATAGCTGACTCTGGAAGGGCCAAAGGATGTGGGAAAGAAAGCCCCATGTGCTGTAAGCTTAGGCCTTTCTCATATATGGGCTTGGATATATAATTAAGAATGCTCTCACTCAGATATGGACTTTATCCTGTCTGTACTGTTATTGTTAATGTTTTCCTATTATCACCATCATCTCTTTTTAATTATGGGCATAGATGGATATGTAAATCATTCCTACTCTGACCTAATGAAGAAGCAATTGCTTTCTTTTTTTCCTGTACTGGCAGAGGATACAGATGAAGCAGGTGCCTCAAACTGCAGGCCTGAGCACAAGGTAAGACATTCATTTAAAATTATGTGTTTGGAAAAACAGTGGAGAGGAGCTGGTATGCTGCTGCCAGGAAGGGCAGTGGGAAAAGATGGGAATGTGGCCTTAAGGGGGGAAAAGAGCGCTTGCTCCAAAGGTGGACTTAGATATCTGTACTGGGGAAATTGCCTGTGCCTTACTGCAGTGTTTATGGAAACAGAACTTAAAAGACATCTGTATATCAAGAAACACTTGTACTAATTTATTCTCCACGAAGAAATACGCTAGTAGTGTCTCAAAAGCTAGGCAATGAGCAAGCATCTTACTGGATCGATCTTTTTTTCTTTCTGTAAAGTCTAAGCAGTGTTTCCATACTGCTACTCTGTCACAAAGCTGTGGTGGTCCATTTTTTCTTGACTAACGTCCAGTAATTCTTGACTAAATGTGAGGACTGGCCTGTTTGGATGTAAAGGCTGTTGATGTAGTCTACCTAGACTTCAGTAAAGCCTTTGACACTGTCTCCCACAGTATTCTCCTGCAGAAGCTGGCAGTCCGTGGCTTGGACATGTACACTCTTGGCTGGGTAAGGAACTGGCTGGAGGGCCAGGCCCAGAGAGTGGTGGTGAATGGAGTTAAATCCAGCTGGTGACTGGTCATGAGTAGAGTTCCCCAGGGGTCGGTGCTGGGGCCTGTCCTGTTTAATATATTTATTGATGACCTGGATGAGGGCATTGAGTGCACCCTCAGTAAGTTTGCAGATGACACCAAGCTGGCTGGAAGTGTCAATCTGCCTGAGGGTAGCGAGGCCCTACAGAGGGATCTGGACAGGCTGGATAGCTGGGCTGAAGCCAATGGGATGAGATTCAACAAGACCAAATGCCGGGTCCTGCACTTTGGCCACAATAACCCCAGGCAACGCTACAGGCTTGGGGTAGAGTGGCTGGAAGACTGTGTAGAGGAAATGGATGTGGGGGTGTTGATTGATGCTAGACTGAACATGAGCCAGCAGTGTGCCCAGGTGGCCAAGAAGGCCAATGGCATCCTGGCTTGTATCAGAAGTAGTGTGACCAGCAGAAACAAGGAAGAAATTGTCCCCCTGTACTCAGCACTGGTAAGGCCGCACCTTGAGTACTGTGTCCAGTTTTGGGCCCCTCGCTGTAAGAAAGACATCGAGGCCCTGGAGCGTGTTCAGAGAAGGGCAACAAAGCTGGAGAGGGGTCTGGAGCACAGGTCTTATGAGGAGCGGCTGAAGGAGCTGGGATTGTTCAGTCTGGAGAAGAGGAGGCTCAGGGGAGACCTTATTGCTCTCTATAACTACCTGAAAGGAAGTTGTAGTGAGCTGGGGGTCAGCCTCTTCTCTTGTGTGACTGGTGATAGGACTAGAGGGAATGGCTTCAAGCTGAGCCAGGGAAGGTTCAGGCTGGACGTTAGGAAATACTACTACTCTGAAAGAGTGGTAAGGCACTGGAATGGGCTGCCCAGAGAGGTGGTGGAGTCACCGACCCTGGAGGAGTTCAAAGAACGTTTGGATGTTGTGTTGAGGGACATGGATTAGCGAGAACCATTGGTGATGGGTGAGTGGTTGGACTGGATGATCCTGTGGGTCTTTTCCAACCTTAGTGATTCTATGATTCTATGAAAGATGGAGTGTGAGGGGAAAGTGACAAAAGATGGCACTGTATTACTGCCTCTGGGTCCCTTCTAAAGTCTTTCAATGACCTATGGTCAGGAGCTGGCATGTGTGTCCAGGTAACTTGAACTGGAGCTGCAACGCTCTGCCATGATGCTGGTATCAACAAGTTCTGGCTGGGGAGGAGTCTGTCTCTGAAGTGCTGCTGTCTGTGGAGCTTAACTGCTTTGTCATGAGGGCTTTGTCAGCAGAATCCAAGATGCTGTGACAAGTTATCTGCCACAATGCCACACAGACAATATGGTGTACTCTTTGGCAGAGCTAGCTCCCAAGCTCTCTAACTCAGTTCTGTCATCCTCATAGATAGGACCTCTGTGGTAGAAAAAAAAAAATGGCCTGCAGGTCAGGGTGAGGCTTCTGGATCTTCTCCTGTTATCCCAGATCTGAGACT
Organism: Pavo muticus; assembly: GCA_016647715.1. NCBI lineage: Eukaryota > Metazoa > Chordata > Aves > Galliformes > Phasianidae > Pavo > Pavo muticus. Next base: position 1,664,243 of record JACDJE010000135.1, read on the forward strand.
CCAGGAAGAAGGAAGAATTTCTCCTTCCTGGAACAGTTTCTCATTAGCCCTAGTTTCAAGCAAACAGTCTTCAGATGAACTACTATCCTTCAGTGAGACAGTGCTGTCTTAAGTGTTCACCTCTTGAGGCAGTGTGCCTTGTACCCTAGTCCCTCCTGCCTTAAAGGAAAGAAGCGTGTATTTATGGGTTTATCCAGACAGTGCTGTTGTATCCATGTGGAGTAGCATACACAGAAACTTTAAAATGTGCCAGACTGCCTGCCTTTTTTCTTCAAGCCTTAGGGTGTTTTTGCTTTGTTCTGCACTGCACCCTCCTAGAAAGGATCAGTATTGTGTTGCTTAAGTGGCAGCCTTGGGCAAGATGTGGTATGAGATTTCTCACCGGCTCAGGGGTTAAGTGCCAGCATCAGGGTACTTTGCCTTCCTTTCCTCTCCTGTCTTCCTTTTCCTCTCAAGAGGCAGGAAGAAAATGTTGCCCCTGTCCGCTCAGGACAATTGGGGCTTTCGCCTCTGTCTCTAGGAGAAGTGGAAGCAGCCCCTGCTGCTGGAGTGTCTTCATCTGCAGCCCTGCTGAGGTGCCCCTCCTGCTGCTGAAGTGTATATCCCAGTAGCTCTTTCAACCACCCTTCTCATACTACTTGAAAAATAACTTTCTGTTGTCATTAACGCTGATCTATAGCTGCATTAATGTGTGAAATCACTGGGTGTGAAAATAGTGTACTAACTGCTACTTAATGTAATATTACCACAGTAATGTCTCTAAAAATATCTTGTCCACTTGATTGCTTTCATTGTGAACTAGAGATAATGTACCACTTACAGCTGATGATTAAAATTCATAAAGCTGTGGTTCTTAATTACAGCAACTTGCAATCAAAGTGAAATGTCAGATCATGAATGCTGTTTATCTGTATACAAATTCACAAAAACAAGAAAATATAAGGACCGTCTGCACAACAAAGCTGAGCTGCTTTGGCTTAAGGTTAAGTAAAGTAAATACCCATGTGAGTGTTAATTGAGACAGGTTGGTGAGCGTGAGACCTTTGACGTGGCGGAGCTCATCCCTTAAGAAGTGTACATTTTCAGTAACATTGAAATATTGAAATAAGAGAAGAAATATGGAAAATATATTGGTAAAGATGGAAGTGTAAACTTGATAGTTACTTCCATGCACGTAAACTTCTCTAATTCATGTGCTGAGAATGGAAATCTTGCAATCTGTGTTCAAGGTTAAACATAAGAGGAGAGGCTCCATAGGAGATAAGAGGTGGATTCTCACTACCTTGGGGAATTATTATAGTTGCTGGCAGGAGAGGGTAGTAGAATCCTTGGCTTCAGATATTAACTATAATCACACGCTTGGCCACAAGTGACACCACAGAAAAAATTACATTCTTCTAGGTGCCCTTAGCTGCATATTTCCAGAGTTATTGTATTCCAGTTTTTTAAGATAATGCCAAGCTCTGAGGGTTTACAGTGTTCTTGGATGCATCTTACCCTAGATTTACTAACATGCTCTCAGCTCTATGTCAACAGTTTCGCCCCCCTTCCTTTTTTTTTCCTGGTATGTAAGAATGTAAGATCCACACATAACTGAGCGTGGAAACGACAGTTCTATTCCATTTATAGTCCTATGGGCTTTCTTCATTTGTCATATCTGCCCCACGCCAGTCTTTAAAAATCCCAACCAGAGGGAGCCAATTGCTCAAAACATTAGTGAAACAAAATAACGTTAGAACAATAGGATCCCTTTTTTGCAGAATTAAATCTGACTATCTCAATTTCTTTTGATTAAATGTCTCTTTAAAGGAGCTCTGGCCCATAGTTTGGAAAATTTCAGGATTTTTTTCCTACAGGGCGTTCCCAGTGTCTACAAATTGATGTTTTCACATCTTTTTTGCCAATAGATTAAACAAAAATATATAAATATTAGCCGTTGTATGACTGAGGAATCAAATCTTGACAATTGTATTCAATTCCCTAGGCTTTTCATGCCACCTGTCCTTCCTGTGTTACTCTTGCTGGTTTTTCTCCTATTCACCATCACTGCAAAGATGACTGAAAGTGTTCATTTCAGAGTGGATCCCAAGTGTTATTCCCTTGGTGCTTTGTCTCGAAGATGTTTGCTGTTTGTCTGTCTCTGTTCCATCTATACTAGTTAACATTTTTGAAAAAGGAAAACCGTTTCCTACGCTGAGTGCATCATGCAGCTCTGTTTCCCTGTATTATCCTGGCATGGATTCTGTCTTGCTGTCTGTCAAGGCTTATGCTGATTTTGTAGCTCCCTGTTGGTGTTTACATTACTTATGTACCATGAATAACTGGATGGCTAGTTTGCAGTGGGGAGGATTTCTACGGCTGTTTGATCTGGTGGATTCCTTGGTATGCATTCTCCTAATGTAAGCCTTAGCTTAGATCAGCAGTTCCAAACAGCTCAGTACTTCTGGGATGTCCTGCTGTTATTGAAGCTCTCCTGACTGGAGATCTATTGCAGCAAAAGCAACTCCTCATGTAGAGCATGATTTAAGTGGACTGAGCCTGTTCCTTATGGGATTCCATACCTGCTTTATGTCTGTGATAACAGAAGATATGCTCACTCACAAGTGGAAGAGAAACCTCTGCGCAGTTCAGAGCAAACCAATTCACCTTCCTTCCTCACTTCTTCCCTCTTGTGACTTCAGGTGATGCCTTTGCCTGAGGCATGGTATGAGCTTGCTGGGGTGTTAGCTTTGTAGCAGCTTGTCCTCAAAAGGTCTCTCACTGAGTCGTTCTCTGACATTACCTCTGCTTAGTACCTGATCCTTCTTTCAGTGTACGAGGTGTATGTGGCACAGTCCAGGCCATAAAGGAAGATTTTTCATGCTGGAAAAAATGCTGTCATGTTCCTCCCCTGAACATCTCTACTAGAAAATTAGTAGGAAATTCAATGCTAAGGTTCTGTTCATCTTTGTGTTGCAAGCAACTTGGCCCATCACATCTCAAGCAATGGTTTTGCAGTGTATTCCTGTAAAATCTCAGACCCATCCTTTTTAGTGTCAAATGCATGAAGTTTTATGTAAAGTGGCTTGCAGCTGTATTACTGCCTCTGTATGTGCCTCCTGGTCTGCTTCCAGAACCTGAATAAATTAATTTACAGGTAGCTCAGGTGTCTCTCATCTTCATAACAACATGCACTGTGGACATACCCCCCTCTGCTTGCTTCTCAGTCCTGCTCTTGGGGCTACTGACAGTGTAAGACATTTCAGTGTTTCCCTTCGGAGTGTGAGGCTGTAAAAAGATGCATTTAGCTGAACTGTGTCTACACTGAGCATGGAGGTAGGGATAAACACCTATGCTTTGTGGTGCAGTTGCAGCAGGCAGAATCTGACACCACAGTAAGAAATAGGTAGTTGGGAGCTGCCTGGGTTGGAAGAGGCATCCAAGGTTCCCTGAGAATGTGGTTCTGAAGAATGTGTTCTCAGAGGCAATGTCTGACAGCTACCCCACTCACATAAAATGCCCCATGTCAAGGAATTTAATGTGAGCACAATGGGCCAAGTTTGCACTTTGCCTGTCGCCTCTTCACACTTCCAGAATGCTGCAAAAAGGCCCAAGTGTAAAAGGGAAGCCAGCCCCTTGCTTTGTGCCACTGGAAATCCTGCAGGGTCTTGCTGCCATATGCTGCAGGTTGTTTGGGAAGGCACTCCAGTGCCTCTCCTGTTAGCCTTTTATTCTGTGTAACAGGTTCAGAGTTTGTGATGACAGCTTTGCACCTAGGGGTAAGATGGTTAATTCAGATTGGGCACCTGTTGTTCCCTCATCCTTTTTGGCTAAGCATAGATCTCATTTAAATGCAGTACTTATTACCTACTCCGAGCAAGAAATCAGACTGTGCAAAGGAGGTGAGGAGGTACAACATGTAAAAAAAACATGTCCTCCCACTCTCCCTTTTTCTGCAGGATAGGCTGTGTTTGACTTCACGCTTGAGGAAGCAGCCGAGAAATTCTTCAGATGTTTAAACATTTCAAACAGTTTGGATATGTAAGTGTCCTAGATTTAAAAAAAAATAAAATAAAAATTGCAGCAGTACTTGAGTAACAAAGTGGACCACAAATTGTTTGTGGAAACATTCTCACCCTTCTGTTACCCTGCTATGCACTCTGATGTCAGTAAGGGAGGTGAGGTGGCAATTTTGCGGCAACAGAGAGAGAGATGGGCGATGTTTCCAAGTAAGTTTTTCATCCTTAAGAAAGACATACTACACTTGCTGTTTTCAGCTTCTCTTGTATCACAGAATGCTTCATTTTTGTGAAAATTTGCCACTTATGTTTCAGGTGATGCTTTGTCCTGTGGGCTGTGTTTCAGGTGACTTGGGCTGGGGGCTGTGCTAGCCAAAGGCCCATGACAAATCTAAAAGGGAAAGCTTCCAATGCTGGTAAATGAGGAATTTAGTAAGAAGAGAATATATATAATTCCAGAATGCATAGTGTTGCTTCTCAGCTTCAGTTTCTCATTTGGCAGCATGGCTGTGAGTGATTTTTCTTTGTGTGCAGTGAATATGGTGTTTGTGAAAGGTCCTGGTCTGACAGTCCTGGAAAATGAGCCCTGTGAAAGCCCTCAGAGAGGCAAAAGATGCAAGCTACAGGCTGTTCTTCTCATCCGGTTTCAATGATGGAAGAGGAAATAGAGTTTATACAAAACCTGCCCAGCCCCCAGAAACATCTTGCTTTGTTTATGTTTCAAGCTAAGCCTGCAACTCTTGCTGTTTGGAAGAGCTATTCAGGCATTTCTCCATCTGACTGACTTTACATCTACTCCTTGATCTCATGGAGAAATCTGGCTTTTAGCTCCTGCTTGTGACGTTCCAATTTCCTCTCTCTCGCTCTGCTCTCCTGCATTCGAAAGATCCATGTATAACGTGATTATGCAACCATGCAAATGTACACAGTTCTTTCCATTTACTGCAAACCACCCTTCAGGTCTCCCGGTATGAAAATAAAATTGTCAGTGAGAGACACTATGGAGTGTAGCGGGAAGGGTGTTCCACGGGGCTGGGCTCGAAGGTCTGAAGGCAGTATTAGAAGTGGAAGCAGGCTATTTGCAGTAAAACCTTGTGCCGGTATGTATCCACAGGAACCAGCAGCAGTTAATAGGCTCAGACAGTTCAGCTCTGAGTCCTCTCCCTCTAGGAGATGGCAGATACGAGCCTGCCTGGTAGTTTCCTTGGTCAGAGGTCTTTCCGCCACCCCAGAGCTACAGGGACAGTAGCAGAGTAGCTCTCCCTGGAGGCCAATTTGCACCCTCCCTATGTAAACACACCATGGCTGCTTTGCTCTGCACCCACCCTGGGATGTAGTCGGCTTCGGGCCTGGTGTTTGGCACAGGCGTTCCAGCACCCGGCCCAGGATGGTTCTTGCCCTGTGGGGATCAGCTGGCCTCTCATGTTACTTGCGTTGTCTGGAGGAAGAGGAGGAAGTCCCTCATGGAGAGGCGACCCTTTGGGGACTGCCTTTACTCATCCTAATCATAGGGTTAATGAGTAATATGCCAATGTATGATAAAGGCTCTAAATAGGGGTGGGGGGGGTAATAGCAGAGTATAACGTGTTCTTGCTTTTCTTCCACTCCATCCAGTTTCCCCTGCCTTCAGGGTTCAAAAAAAAATACGGCATGAAGTTTACACTGGTTGGTTGATTTGGGATAGCTTGGCCACCCCTTGCTATCCCTGTAGGTGAAGATGCTCCTCTCCACTGCTGCAGGATTCAGAACTGTTCAGATGTTGTGGCCTTTGTCATGGCAGTGCCCATGTCCCTTATCCATGGGACAAACCTATGGATTGCCCTTGTTCTGCCTATGCTGAGAGTGGAGGTTCAGGGCAGATTCACATCTGCTGCTGATGTGGGCTGCAAGCTGGCATCCATCAGATAGCGACAGGACAAGGGGAAATGGTCTTAAACTAAAGGAGGGAGATTTAGATTGCGTGAAGAATGTCCTCTACATTCGGAGGGCTGTGAGGCATTGGCATCGGCTTCCTACAGAAGCTGTGGATGCCCCATCCCTGGAGGTGTTCAGGGTCTCTGAATACTTCAGTTATTTGGGCAGCTATTTTCAGTCACTGTCTCTTGAAAAAGTTCCAGCGGCAGAGGCTGGGCTGGAAGGGATCCCACCCTTGCTCTGAAGGAGCCAAGAGCAGCCGGTGAGGCAGCCCGGCGACAGGCTCTGCGCGGGGGCCCTCACCGCCCGCTTCCTCGGGGCAGGCCGCCATTAGCGCGGCGCGGCCTGGCAGCGGGCGGGGCGGGCGGCGCCGCTCAGAGCCACCGCACCCGGAGTGAGCCGCCAGGGGGCAGGCGCGGCCCGAGCCGGGGGAGGCCGGGGTGGCTGCGATGCAGGGTTGCTGCTCGCCCCTCGCCTTTTCCTGCTCCCCCTTCCCACACGCACACTTCTTGAAGTCCCCCCTCTTATTTATTTGGAGAAGGAGGTTGAGGTGTAGTTGCGGCATCCTCTCTCCTCGAGCTGCCCCGTCTCCCTCCCTCCTTGCCTGCCCGCCGCCCTCCCCGCCCGCCTCTCCGCTCCTCCCGCTCTCCCTGTCAGCTCTGTGTAGCCTGGCGTGTTTCTCTGTTTCTCTCCCTGCCACGCAGCCCTCCCTCTGTGCAACTCTCTCCATGAAATGGAGCTGAACAATTGCACCGGAGAAGCGTTTTCTGTTGCAGCTATATGCCAATGTGCCGAGGCACCATTTCTCTTGCGGTGTTTTGAATGTGTTTGCGCTGGAAGCGCTAGGACAATAACAAAACTGTGCCTTTTTGGCTTGTAATGAGATTTGAAGTCGAGTGTGAATAAGACTTGATGGATGGCTGTGCTGATGTTTTGAGCTGATTTAATTCACAGTCATCTGAGATGCCCAGGCGTGATGCTGACAGGAGGACCTTTCAGGAGGGAAGGAGAGCACCCAGCTGAATGCTGCCCATCACTCTGAGCACCAGGACAACATGCCCCATCCCTGAACTGGCATCATCCTTTTTTTTCTCTGTTTTAATTTCTCTTGGAGATGGGTATGGCTCTGCAATCAAAGAACCTCTAATCATTGCTTACATATGAAAAGATGATGCCTGACTGTGTCTGCAGAGTAGCTGGAACTGCAGTAGCTGTGATCAGTGTAAACTGCCCTGTTCGCTTAAACACGGTGTTAACTGAGGCTGCCTCTGCAGGAGAGGACTGCTCCTGTCCCCTGAAATTCCTGCTGGAGTGGTCTGCATCGCTCCTCACACATGGAGGGATGTGCAACCTTGTGTCCTCTTTGTAAAAAGCAGCTTTGCGACCAAGAGCTATGCTGCCCTGTAATTAATGTGTGCTTAGCCTCAAATGCGCAGTGACAACAACTTAAATGTCAATGTTCCTAGTTAATCCCTTGCTAACAAAACATGCCTGGAAAGAGAAGGCTCTGCTTAATCTCTAGTGAACAAGATCTTATTTTAGCAGTACTAGCACTTGGGAGATTTCCCTGTCTGACCAATGAAACCAGAAGATTGGCTTTGTTAATCAGGGCTGTAATGATGCGTTTGATCCCCTTAGTGAAGAACCCACTTACATGTGGCAGAGCACGCAAGCTACTCTGGCCAAGCCCTCCTCCAGTACAGCAGTAGGCTGGTCTTCCTGGTGTCATCTGCATGACAAGGGAAGTGATTGCTGTCCCCCGATGTTTGCTGCTCTCATCTCTGGTCAGCAAGATGTCCACAGATTCTTCCCAAGTTGTTTTTCAACCAAGATGGCGTTATAAAGAAAATTGTGATGGGAAGCAAGATTTAACATCATCTCAAGAGTACAGGAAGAGGGACCTGTCACTCTGTGCCTGTATACTCTGCCTGCTCTCGCTCATTTTGCTGTCATACTCCTATTCTCAGTACTTCATCCATATGCACATTCACTTCCAGCCTGGCCGTGGCTGAGGTTCAGAAGCTGTAGCACCTCTGATCCTTCCCCAGTGACATGTTAGCCCTTTTGGTCCCTTCAGGGTTACAATCGTTGCCACCACTCCTGTTCAGAGCTGCCTTCCTCTCCCTCACCTGCTCCTCCACTCTGAGGCAGGAGCCACTCTGTGGGCCTCTGGACCCTGGGGGGATGGAAGTGACAAGGGCCTCCTTCAGCTCAAGTTGACATGGAAGGATGTGACTTGGTAGGGCGGACTCCTTCTCATTTAGGAATGAGTCTATAGCATTCAATCTAAATAACTGCTAGAACTGCCTTTGTGTAGCCCTGAGCTGCTGCCTTATCATCTTGCCATGCCAAAACAAGTATGCAGTATATGCAGGCTCTGCAGATAATTAGATATTTTTCGAAGCATTCATTCTCTTGTAGAACTTCTAGTGCTCCCATCTTTTTCTGCCCTTGCTTTATTCCTAACTCTCTTCACATTTACTGTGACTGTTTTCTATTTATACTCTTGACAAAGGGTTGCGGGCTTAGGCTGCTGTTGTAGCTGTAGATGTAAAATGCCTGCTGTGTGGTGTTTGTAATGAAGGAACTACTCCTGGAAATTAACTAATTCTGAAACCTAACTAATTCATTTTGCAGCTGTACAGAGTGATGGAGAAGCGTCGGAGTAGTTTTATGCTGAGGACCCTGGGCCAGGGGAGAGGAGAAGGGAAGTGGGGAGAGCTGTTCTGGGATCCTAGCTCTTCCTTTGGCCCCTGTTAACATGAGCAAGTCATGTCCCTTCTCCTCATCTCCTCACTCTTTTCTTCACTGGAGTTGCTTAGGGCAGGAACTGTTTCTCATTATTCTGTGTCTTGTATGGGGAGACCTTGACCTTGGTGGGGGCACCAATCATTACTGTTACACAAACAAATGCCAGAGGAACAAAGAATTATGGAACCAGATAGTCACAGATGTTGGTTTGTTCCTTTCTGGATTTTTGTTCCTTTCTCTCCTCCCCCACAAGAATGGGTTTGACACAGGGAAAGTTGATTCCTCTGTAGCAGTGCCGTATCTCTCCTTTTCTCCCCATTCGAGTCCTCCTTGAAGCGAGTGAAAAGATTCCCACCAAAATACACTGAAAATGGACCAGGCTTTTCAAAGGCAAGAAGCACAGTTTTGACATCGTTTAGACTATACTGAAAGCCCAGCAAGGTCACCCATCCTATTTCAAGGCTAGGTGTTTGATAGGAGAGGTTTCCCGCAGTGCATGTGTCAACAGAGGCTCAATATGTCCATGCCACCCACTCTGGCTAGTGGAGGCTTATTCTTCCCCTATTCTTCCCCTCCTACATTTGCAGATGGGGCTTCCTGGGAGCCCTGCTGGGCACTGATGCCACAACTGCTAGCAGAGCATGGAAGGAGTGAGCTGTGGGGAGGCTGCCAGGAGCTTCCCAACCCATGGAAAAGTTGCTGCTTCCTTCTGCCTGGTGTATGCTGCCGAGTGCGCTGCTCTGTATCTGCAGCTTGTCCTTGCTGGGATGTCAATGAGGACTGGGTCTTGCTGAGCAGTGTGTGACCTGGATGTGTTTCGGAGGCTTGGCATTGGCTATAAGCACTCCCCTGGGGAAAGGGCAGCTAGAACATAAGAACTAGAAAAGCCCAGTTTTGTTGTGTCCCAGTGGGTCAGCGTGGTGACAGCTGGTACTGTTTGGGATCAGGGATCGTGCCTAATGTCATGACTGTGCATGATCCCAGCTGACAAGCAGAGCTGAGCATTGCTGGGACCATATCCAGTTAATGGAGACAGAGTTAGTCAGGCTGGTGACCTAGGAGAAGAGGAAACAGAATAATTGCTGGATGAGGAGGAGATATATTCAGCTCCTTTATTTAAGCTTGTCTTCCTGCAGGAGTGCTAGGCTGTGATTGCTGAAAGTGAGTTCTGGCCACCAGGGACAATGGAGTGGGAGCTTTTCTAGCAGTTGATGGAAACTCGAGGAGAAGGCTTAGAGTCAGTGAGCACTCATGGAAGGGACTCACGGAGATGACTGCCAGGCTGGGAGCGTGTCAGTGTGTGTGCTGAGGCGTACCCTGCACTGGGGCAGGTGACATAGTGCACCTGAGGTCATTCAAGGGTGAGTTCTTCGGATTCCCTTATCAGAAACGAAGTTCTTGATGTTGATCATTCCTCCTGCTACCACTGCATATTGCAGGCATCTTGATGATACCGTGACACAGAAGGTGGTGCAAGGGTAGCTATGCCAGTGAAGACCCAAGCCACTATGCCTTTGTAGGCACCGTGAAGCATGGCAGACTCCAGCTCAGGTCTTGATCCCATAGAAATCTTGCTTACTTCTGGATGCTGTGCACAAAGAAATAAGGGTTAGGCTCATTAGTACATGAGAAACACTGCTGAACTGAGGAAACAAGACTAGTCTGGATCCAAGATGGCTTATGTCATTTAAGTTCTCTACTGCACGGTTGTCTGCATCACTGCTATGACAAACCCTGCAGGACTATACAGGTTGGTTCTTCTGGACATTGGCTGACTTGCCAACTGAGTGAGATGTAGCTTTCTGAAGTTTAAAATCATTCCCTATTGTATTATCACTATCAGATCCTGTAGAAAGTCAGTCTCTCACCTGTTTGTAAGCTCCCTTCAAATACTGAAAGGCTGCAATGAGATCTTCCTGGAGCCTTTTCTTCTCCAGTCTGAACAATTCCATCTCCTTCATTTCTTCATAGGAGAGCTGCTCTGGCCCTCTGATCATCCTCATGGCCTCCTCTCAACCCGCTACAACAGCTCCTCATCTTTCCTGTGCTGCAGGACCAAGACCTGGATGCTGTATTCCAGAGTAGAGGGGGACAATCCCCTCCCTTGCCCTGCTGGCCACCCCTCTTTTGATGCAGCCCAGGACACGGTTGGCCTTCCAGGTTGAAAGCACGCGCTATTTCCTTTTGTTAAGCTTTTCATCCACCAGGACCCCCAAGTCCTTCTCAGCAGGGCTGCTCTCAATGAGTTCTTCTCCCAGTCTGTACATATCCAGGATTGCCCCAACCCAAGTGCAACACCTTGCACTTGGCCTTGTTGAACCTCATTCAGTTCACAGGGGCTCACTTCTTAAGCTTGTCGAGGTCTCTCTGGATGACATCCCTTCCTTCTGTTGTGTCAACTGCACCATTCAGCTTGGTGTTGTCTACAAGCTTGGTGAGGGTACGCTTGATCCCACTGTCATTCATGAAGATGCTGAAGAGCACTGGTCCCAAGATTGACCCCTGGAGAACACCACTCATCAGCTGCCTCCACCTCAACAGAGTCCTTGACCTCAGCCCTCTGGCTGCAACCATCCAACCAATTCCATATCCACTAATTCCACAGTTTCCTCTGCCTCACCCATGGCCTGTTCAGCAAACTGGTCGCTGATCGTTTCCCCAGCTGTCATGCTTCTAAGCTTGTCCGTTAGCACCATACCATCTTAGAGACTCCTGTGCAAGTTGGGCTGGAGATTACTGGAGCTGGGGATTACCAGAGTTGCTTTGGTGGAGTGTAGTGCAGGCAGTGATGTCAGTGCTGGTCACCCACTGCAAGCGCTGGTCCTTCCCTGGGGAAGGCGGCTGTTGTCTCAACTGAGGCCTTTCAGCTCTAGCCCTTGCCCTGGGGAGCAGAGGCAGAGCGCAGCTGCAAGTTGGGCAAGAGATGTTAATGGAAAACAGAAACAATTCAGTATGGAGGTGGTGGGGGAAATGCTAACAATGTTACAAGCTGGGAGTTTGTAACAGTCTTGCTAGTGAAGTAACTGCCAGTGAAATCACTTGGAGTCTTTAGTCCCCCTGCCCATCCCCCCACCCCCAAACCTTAACCCCTCTGCCGGTGGTCACAGAAATTCTCTAGCTTGTTATGCTGAGGCCAGCAATATTCTTCAGCATCGACAGTGTCTGGGATAAGCCAACACTTTTTCTGCTAAGCGTTACCAGAGGAAGAAAAGCAATGCATACATTCCTTTCCTGTGCAGTACAGCAGCAGTGGTGGTCACTGGGAGCACTGCTGGCCGCCCTGGTCTATGGGTAGGCAGAGAGTGCATGGGTGTCCCAGCAGGGCAGCAGTGGCACTCAGGAGCGTGTCGTTCACCTTGCTAGCAGAAGTCCATAAGATGAGAGTGCTGAGAATGCGACCCTTGGAGAAAGAAGCTGGAAGGGCTGGAACTAGTCTTTTTTTTTCCTCTGGGAGGTGGCAGAGCACGTTCTGGATAATCATTTCATGCTGCTTGGGAGTGGTGCATAGCTTGGTTTCTCTTTAGTAGTCTTAATTGTGTGTTAAGGTGCCTAGAGCCTTATACTGGCACCTTTATTTATTTAAATACAAATGAAGAAGGCATTAAATCAATTGTTCTTTTCTCTTTGCTCTCTCTTGTCTTATCATTTCTATCAAGTACTCTTAACTGTATCAGGCTTCTGCTTTTTCAGGTGAATCAGGTAGACCAAGCAAGAATCCCAGGCTGGATTTCCTACAGACTAAGGGAAGGGAAGCTGCTCTGAGGGAGCACACCTTACATTGCTGTTTGTCTTACGCTGCTGTTTCATTTATATTTCAGGGCACTTCCTAACCTTTGCTGAGCAAGGCTTCAGTCTGATTCCCCCTGCCTGCCTAACCTTCCTGCAATGCAAAAGTAAACAAAGAAAAAAGCTGTGCCATATCCCACTAGTTGAGATCAAAATACAGCTCTCTTATCCCATCAGCTGCGCTGCCTTTCATCTGGATGTGCCAAATCTATGTGACTTGCTTGCCCCATCTATTATATTAATCTCTAGGTCCTAAAGTTAGAGGTGAAACCTGAGATTCCTGGATTTTGTCGTTCTCCTTTAACAGTGAGTTTGTAACCGAATGGCAAACTGTGAGTCAAGGCCCTCTCTTCTCGCCAAACTCCATAAAAGATAATTACTGCTGGAGTTCAAGTGGTGGCATGTTTTGCAAGAGATCTAGAAGCCTAGTATGCAACCTTCCAGATAGACACTGTAATTGTGCCTGTGATTACCCTTCTCCTTCTTTCGTTCCCAGCAATTTATTAAATTCACACACTGAAAACTTGTTGGAAAACTAAAATGTCGTTCAAAAATCTGCTTATTGTGGTGTACCAGAGAACACAATACCTGTGTTCTGATTTTGAGTCATTTGTGAAAGCTATGGACTGGTGGACTCACAAGCTGAGAAGTCTGCTTATGGTAATTACGTGATGGCAGCATGATGAAGGCAGATTTGCAGGTTTCAGGAGGTGTGACTGTATGTCTGTGCTGTGCAGAGGTCAGAACAAGGGACACTTTTCATTATGGATTGGATTCCCTCTGATGGAAGTCCGTAAGTTTCCTCTTAAATATTGGCTTTTCATTGTCTGTTGTGATATCTCCTACAGATGGATGCTGGCCTCTTTGCCTGGCCTAAATTCTATTGTACTTACCTCATTATTCTCCTAGCGATGAGCTGACAAATGCTTTTGCTTGATTTACTGGCGATGTTACAGGTGTTTGGAACATATGTCAGTACCTTGCTACTACATGTCTAATCTTTCAAACAGTGAGGTGTGCTAGCTTCCTTTACAAAATGTCCTTCTGCATTTAACTGCCATGGGCTTTATCACATGCACCCAAAACTTCCAGAGCTCCGCCCTAGGATGCCCCCTCCAGAAAAAAACATCAGGCCCTATGTGCAGATGTTGACGTCACTGGACTTTGGATAAGGAGAAATGGGTGAAGAAATGGCAAGATGGAGCAGCCTTCCAACTGCGTGTGGAACAAGGATGGTACATCATCATCTCTGAGACAGCAGAGCAGAGCTCTCATCCCACCAAGTTCCTGGGTGCCACAGTCTGCAGCACAGGTTTGTGCTCTGCCTTCTACCTCTCCTGTGTTTCTCATTTTGAAGCAGAAAAGGATATTTGCTAGTCAAACTCCCAGAGAATGGACTTTACTAAACCCTGTGTAAGTACATTGCTGAGTTCAAACAGGGCTATCAGGCAGAGCAAGCACGGCAGGTGAGAGGTCTCCAGGCATCTCACAGCAATGGAAGAGGAACTGCTCGGAAGGGGAGGAACATCCACATGTCGCGCACATTTCTTCCCCAGTTGGGCAGAGCTCTTACTGCTCTTCTTCTGGTTGTGTTGCTAGGAGAGAAGTGCTCTGCCCTCCTTATGGCTATGAATAGCTCGCTCTTGTTTATTCAGCTCAGCTCCGCCTGCTGGTTACAACCACAACCGGCACCATCTCATTGCATGACACCACCATAAAATAATGCAACTGCAACAGGAACAATCTCCCCTCCAGCCCTCCCCCCCGCCTCTGCCTGTGAAGGCTTAAGAATACCTTCATAATGCACTGCTTCAGAGCTGTCCTTTCCCTCCTCTTCCCAAACTTCACAGTGCATCCCCTCTGCTTCCAGCAGAAAGGTCTCTAAATGCGGCTGAACGGTGCACTCTCATCCCCAGAGAGCAAGACTGAGAGGCAGGACCTGCAAATCAGGGCACTATCTCAGAAATCTGGCTTGAAATAAGTGCACGATCACTTCAGAGTCCTCCTCTGGTATTCCAGTGTTGGAGGCTTTCGGGAACTAGAAAAGTGACTTTTCCTTTTTTAGTGAAAGCTGAGATTCTTGCATAAGCCCATGAATCCAACATCAGGGACTTTAAGAAAAGGAACAGATGGCTTGAAAATTGGCAATAATGGGATTTCTGAGGTTTTCTTAAGAATTTTATCTGAGGTTTGATCGGGAATGAAGCATCTATGGCAATGGCATTAGGCTGCATTGACAATGGGGAAAACTAATGGGGCTGAGTAAAAGACTCCCCAAAGTGCTGTAAAATGTGAGCGAGCGCAACATTTCAAAACATCTGCTACAAGGGACAGAGGGACAGCCAACATGCACGACCAGCTGATGCGCTGTGAGGAGGGATGTGTATGTGGACAAGCAGAGCCACGCCAGTTTGGAGGTGCGTTTACTCAAGAACCCTGTCTTTCTGAACAACCCGGGCACTTGGCTAAGAAGAACGAGCATGAGGTGAGGCATAGCAGCAAGGAGCAGAAGAGGTGTGAACGGTTGCTGCATAGGTACAGGTGAATCAACCTGTCTTTTTCAGCATTGGTGAGCTTCCACTTGTGTGTATTTCCCTGGGCTTCTCATCTTTCTCCACCTGGGAATTTTGTTGGGATGAAATCGGAATATCAGAGTTTCCACATGCCCTTCGGGTCTGTCAGATAGTTGGGCTGCTGAACATCCAGAAATTCAGGATAGGTCAATTGCACGCTGGAGAGGTGAACCATCTAGCATACAAGCACTGAAACACAACGCCTAACGAATCCCCACATTGTCAGACCTGCTGCGCAGGTGATCTGCCTATGTGCCTTGCAGAGGTGTCTGGTCTACTGGGCATGCACAGGTCTCTATGGTGCAAGTGTGTGTACTCCTGCTTGGGACACAAGACAAGCATGGTACAGGGGGTTGGACTCGATGATCTCTGGAGGTCCCTTCCAACCCCTACGATTCTGTGAGTCCTGTGAGTCCTATTGTTTTTTTACTCATTCTTGATGCATTTGTAGAGGAGGTGGGAGATGAATCATAGAATCATAGAATCACTCAGGTTGGAAAAGACCTTAAAGATCATCGAGTCCAACCACAACCTAACCATACTGCCCTAACTCTAACAACCCTCTGCACTTCAGTGCAGTGGAAGAAGGAAGCTGGTGTGTATGTAAGCTAGACTATCCCACTGTCTGCCTCTTTACAGGAGCCGTCTCATCACTTGAACTAGAGTTGGGGTCCTATCTCATAAGACAGTGTACATGCACATAGAGAAAAGGTTTTATTTCTCTCCCCCCAGAGCAAACAAACAAACCCACCAAACATCGTACAGTCTGAAGTGCCAATAAGGGATAATGTAATTCCTGCTTGACAGACAGGGAAATTAATCCCAGATATGAGTCAAGTAAAGCTCTTGATCTCCTGAAGCAGGATTCAGATGATTTTCAGATACCTGAGAGCGAGGTATGATCCTGCCAAACCTTGCTCAGCTGATGCCTAGTTCTGGGGATGCCCAGAGCCCTCAGGCCCATCCACTTTGACTGTGAGACCCCTGGCTTCAGCAGCTCTGCTCTGTACCTGTCTGAGAAAGCCTCCTGCTTGACAAAGCTTAGCACAGCAGCAGGCGAATCTAGAAACAAAATGCTTCTGTGCCTCCAAGAGCATGCCTCCAGGATGGGCACTGTACAAAACTGAGAGGCTGATTCTTCCTGGTAAGGTACAGCATCCAGGCGGGTTAAAGCACTCCTGGAGGATTCAGAAGCCCCAGCCTGTGCTGCCTGCTCTGCCCCTGGCATTTCCTGTCTGTGTCTCCCGTGGAAGTGCTCCAGCTTCTGAGCCGCGCCTGTTTGAGGAGAGAGGGCATGCTTACCTCTCCTGCCAAGGGAGTTGTGGTTTCCCTGGGCACACACTGGGGTGGAAGCATCTGCAGGGATCGGCACCCTGCTTGTTCCGCATTTCACCTGAGGAGAAGGGGATGCCCACGTCCCAGTCCACCCTCAGGTGGACTTCTGAATTTTATCTCACGTCTCTTTAATGTAAAATTCAGAGACAAGCGCTCAGCGAAGGGACCCGTGTTTTCTTTCGTACATGGAGTGCCATGAGATCAATGAGATTAAACATGTGCTTACACGCTGTCCTGAATTGGGGCCATGAGGAGAGCAATGGGAAAGTAAACAGAAGAGAAACGTTATGGAAATGAAGGAAGAGGGAAAATCCACCCCGCCAGGAGCAGCAGCTCTCATCAGCTGTAAGAAGACATGGTTTCACCCAGGGCTGGTTAGACTCTAGCAGGTCTGGGGGCTAGCAGAGAGGACGAAATCATCTTCATTGAGGTACAAAAGCAGCCTAAAAAGTGAGACTGGGAGCTGCCAAGAGTGGCTGTTTCTGCTGGGTGCAGCCTTCCTAGACAAGGTGAGTTTAGCCCTGGGTTGTTTTTTCCCATTAGCAGAATGTGGATCCAAAAATGATCAAGCTTCAACCTGTGGCAGCCCTGGGAGGTTTGTTCTCCCTTAAAGGACTATGAGAAGATGTAGAAATCCTGAGCTTTTTAGGATGGCTTGAGTGGACCCCAGCCTTTATTGCACCCTGGCAAGACCCAGGTCTCTCATTCAGAAACAAACTCTGGATTCAGCTGCTCTCAGGGCAGAGCTCCGGCACTGTGAAGTGGCTTTGGTGTACAGAGCTATGGTGCCTGTGTGCACACTGGTTTTCCAATCTGGCTGTGCTTCCCCCAGCCCGTTCCTCTCTCCATCTCCAGCCTTTCTTGGTCACAGTCTTTCTTACTTGCTTGACCTCCATTTCTCTTTCCTAGGAAACACATCACTTGTATCTGTCCTAGTATCCAAACTGCAAATTGGACCTGATTAAAATTCTTCACAGAGCAACATGAACTAATCCAGAACTTCTATTATTCTACGATTCAATAAAACTTTAGAGTTTTGGGAGATTGTAGGAGCTCTATTTTTGGGAGGTGACTTCTCTGCTGGGCTCCTGAATTCAGAAACGTGCATTCTCCCTTCTGTTGCAGATTCACAAGATGAGCTCGGTAGGTTACTTTGTCTGTCTAACTTTGTTTTACCCCTCGTTAAATTTAGATAAAAATACTTGCTCGAGTTAGTGAAGTCTCTTTGAGATCACTGGACAAAAAAGCTATCCAAGTGGCGATTATTGTGATTATCATAATTATTTTTATTAAATGAAACCAGCTGATGCTTGTGCAACACTTCTAGGCTCTGCAGTCCTTTTCCGCTGAGCCTCACAGAAAAACCTTTTGTTGTCCCTGGACAGGGATGTGTTTTTTGAGATGGAGTTTTGTGGTTTTGTTATGAAACCTATGACAGTGGGTCATGTGGCTCCTCACTGCGCCGACTGAACCCTCATGAACCCGCGCACCAGGCACACCGCTCCGTGATTCACACCAGCCGCGATTTGGTTTAGCTTTTGCCGGATGGAGGGCGCATCGGCCTGGATAGCCAGGGCGTCACCAAACGGCTTGGCCCCAGCCCGAGCTCAGGGGTGTTGTGTGGCCTGGGAGCCTCTCTGATTTCCTCACTGGGCTCTCACGGAAGCCCCAGAGAGCTGGAGGCTGGCTATTCTTGGGGCACGGGCCTGCACCCCTCAAGAGGAGCCAGCGCTGGGATGGGGACGACGGCCATGTGAGATGGCTCCCACCACCTCGGGCACGTCGCGCCCACCGCCCAGCAGCTCGGTCGCAGAGCTTGATGGGCACCGTGGCTCTCGGCCAGACTCCCTGCGAAGGAGGGAGGCCCAGGCGGAGCGGTCCCCAGGGGCCCGGGGCCGCCGCCGCCGGTGCGCGCGAGGCGGGGGAGGCCGCGACGCGTCCCGCCCGCCGCTGGGGCGGGGGAGGCGGCGGGAGGGGGCGCCTCGTTTGCGGCTTGTCAGCAGCCGCGGGAGGCGAGCGCCGTGCGCCAGAGCCGCTTGGCATGAATGCCTGGGCCGTACCAAGCGCCGCGGCGCCCGCGGGGGGAGGCCGCCCCGCCGCCCCGCCGCCCCGCGCAGACAATAGGCCCCGCCAGCCTTCCCCCTAAGTTGCCTTGATGCTGCCCTAGCGCCCTGCGAGCGCAGGCCGGGCCGCCGGCCGCCTCCCGCTGCCCGCCTCGCCGCCATGCCGCG
>JACDJE010000135.1:1682981-1707438 GCA_016647715.1 Pavo muticus
GGTGCGTGCCGCAGTCCGGCCCGGCGCGGCGCGGCGCGGCGGGGGGCGGAAAGTTTTGCGGCGGGCGGGTGGTGCCGTGCCTCAGTTTCCCCCGTGGCGGGGGGACGCGGGGCGCGTCACACCTGTTGGCGGCTGGGCCCGAGGAGCCCCCGCGGGCTCTTTTGTCGGCGGGGCCCGGGAGGGTGGAGGGGGCGGTCCGCGCGCAGTTGCGTTTCGCGCCCCGGGTGCTGTGAATCCCGGAGGGGTTCTGCCCTCGGAAAGCCTCTCCGCGCCTCTCGGGAGGTCTGTAAGTTTGGCATCGGGTTTCGCTGGTTGTGGTCGTTTCGGTGAAAATAAGCGACGGGCTGCGCGAATCCGTCGTCCCCGCGTCCCGACGCAGCCCGAGCTGAGCGGGAGCCGAGAGGGGAGAGGGCAGGCTGCCGTGCCCCGCAGCCAGCGCCGGGAGCAGAGCCTCGCTGCAGGGGGACGCGGGGAGCGGAGGTGGGGAGGGAGACGCGTCGTCCTGAGACCCCGCTCAATCCGGCGAGGAAGATGGAGGCTCTCGCTGCTGCTGCTGCTGCAAAAAACGTGCACGGCACAAATCTCAGCCGGCTTCTCTCGGCATCGCTGCCTCCCTTCGCAAAATAAATAAATAAGCAGCCAAAGAATCAAAGCAGAAGACCATGGCTGGGTGTAGCGCTCTCCGCGATGCCTCCTCCATCCCGCGCTGTGCAGGCGGAAGCCCGGTGATGGAGGCGTGCGGGGAGACGCGCTCCGGGGTTTCGGGCACGGCAGGGGAGAGCTTTCGGGATGGGCTTGGAAGCTTGGAATGGGCCTCGTTGGGCAGTAACGTGGGGATGGAGATGCTGGCTTCATGCAGCCGGACCTGTGAGGAGCTAGCGCCGGCTCCAATGGTTTTGGTGCTGGTGGAAAACCAGTGGGTGAGGTGCTGGCAGTTGGGGCGCAGGGGGGGAAGGGTGGCTGATGTTGACCTGGGAGCAGCTTGGAAATGAGGGGGAATTTTGAACTCAATGAGGGCATGAGCAAAGGGCGAGCCTGGGTGAGCCAGATGTGGGGCAGCAGGGCTTTGGGGCACAGGAGGAAGCAGAGGTCTGCGTTTCGCTGCTCAGTAGGGAAGGGAGAGCTCCTCATAAGCAGCCTGAGGGCTGGTGGCAGAGAGTGTGTGGCTTGCCTTGTCTGTGAGTGGTGTAGGGGACCTTCTGTTAGCTTGACTTTGTGAATCTGATTATGTTGGAATCTGGCGACAGCAAGGACATATCTGATGCTTCCCAAGCCTTGGTGAAATAGGCCTAGGGGTGAAGTCAAGCTTCTCACATGCACCCTACCCCCGTTCTTGGAAGCAGCACGTTTTTGCTGATGTACCTGCATGTGTGACATGCTGTCCCTCTGGAGGGGCAAGGGGTACATGTTATAAACATGGTTCTTGGTAGTCATGGCTCGGTTCTCTTGTTTTCCTCAGTGTAGATCAGAGCTCATTCTATCAGTGAGGCATCAGTAGGATTTTACATCCAGCTTTGCACGAGAGCTGATGGGAGGTGCAGGGCAGTCAAGACCGAAAACCAAGATGTGCCACACTTTGGCATTTCTGTTCACAATAGCAGTCCTGTGGTAGAGCACACACACACCGCAGACATCACACACACAAACAATGCCATAAAAATTTCATGCACATATACATGCAGAGAGCTGATCTCGGGTCAGACGTTCTCTGAGTGGCTCTTACTGAAGATAAGGAGAGAAGGAAGGCAAATGCCTGCACCTGGCAGAGAGGCTGGTGTGATGTGCACATGGACGTTATTGCACATATGCACGCTCTTCCCGTCATCTCTGGGATCACCTGCCTGGAGTGCAGCCGGGTCGGCAGCGTGGGCAAGTTCTGCCCCCAGATGGCAATTTGATGCCCTTTCTGCTATTGCTTTTTGCCGAACAACAGAGACCACTAATGGGCCCCTGGTTGGTGTGCTGAGAGGAGAGGCCAAGAGCTATGCAGGCACAAAGGCGGTGGCAAGAAGTCTTGGGCAGAGCCACAGCAGGGATGCTGGGAGGGAGCAGGGCCCTGGAGTGGGCAGTGAGGCGGCAGCACTGAAGTGAAGGCGTGAGGAGACCATGTTGGGGGAGGAGAGCAGGATGATCCACATCATCTGAAAACTCAACCTGCTGTCACGACAGAAGGAAGGCTTGTGCATATTTTATGTCACTTTTCTCCTTCTGGGACAACCTGCAGATCTGATCAACGATGCACTTTAAAATCCTAGATGCGCCGATCGGTGAGGGTGACTGGGGGACAGGAACGATTCTTAGCCTCCTGCCCCTCTCCTTTTTGGACGGGCGGCTCTATCTCATGCTGCCCTTCCCCACGGAGTGCGTGTGCAATTAAGCCTCAACTACACCATGGGATATGCCTGGCTGCATGAGATGGGGACAGAAAATGGCAATGTCTCAAGGCTGGGGGGGGCAGGGAAGGGAGCTGGCCGTGTCTATCGCCGCCTGTGGATGGCTAAAAGGAGCCTAAATGCACAAATTGGTTTTCATTTGAGCTAGTTGTGTGTTGCTCCAGTCAGCTCCTCTCTTGCAGCTGAGATCTTCAGCAGTAACTCGGGAGTCAGTGGGGTTGGCAGTAAACAAAACACATTTCATTCCTCCCGCCTGCATTTCACACTGTTTGGGACTGTCAGGCATGAAGGTTTCTCCTCGTCGGTTCTTCAGAGCCACTGCGATGTGGCAGAACCTCAGTTGCTGCTGCTGCTTCCAGAGATGTGAGCCCCAAAGATGCTCCCTGCCAGCACCTAAGGGTGTACGTAGGCTTTTCAGGCACAGTGGTTTTGATAAGAGCCTTGCAGACATAAACACACACATTATTCCTGTAAGCAAGTTCATTGCCCATTTTGGGGCCCCTTGGGAGGCAGGTACTTTTGCTCTGTGATGTGGACTCGTGTGTTAGTACTCAAGTCGCCATTGTCCCCGCTTTGTCCTTCACTTCTCCCACTGGAGAAAGAGCGGTCTCAAACACAGAGGTCTTGCAGAAGGTGGGTCCTGATGTTGGCCTGGTGGACAGCCTTAAGCAAATTGCTCGGGTGCTCAGGTCAATCCTCCTGGACCCGAAAACTTTGAGGTGGGAACAGCAGTCTCTGATCTCCCAAGAAGCAGTGTCCCCAATGGAGGGCCCGTGCTGGTGAGATGCCATGTGCCTGTCTGTGGGCAGCGTGGCAGGGGTCCCACAGCGAAGCACGCGTTTTGCACTGAGCGTGACTCACGCTACAATAAATTTTGCTTGAGCTATGCCTAAACTCGGTGCTCTGTTGGACAATGAGTTCTGTTTTGTCCTTCCAGCACAAAGCAGCGGAACTTGCCAGTGACATGGACTGTGCATGTATTCCCATAACAACAGTATTACAAACATATGGGGAACCCGGTAGAGCAACTGCCGTCCATGTCTCCATGCGAAACAAGGAACTGGTTAACAAAAACTCAAGTGTCTGAAGCTATATCTCCCCAGACTGTGATCTCATCAGATTTCCCAAGCTAACCACAACCTGGTCACCGCTTGGATCGTGGATTTGGGGGCGGGGGGAAGGCAGCTTGTAGGAATCGCTATTTGTGATTCAGCCCGCTTCCCTCTGACTCAGTGCTGAACCATTCCTCAGTAGGGTATTTGGGGATAGTGTGCTTAGAACATTGCGCATCAGTTTAGTTCTTGGAAGTTGTGCAGCGCCCGGGTTTGCTTACAACTGAGCTTGCCTCAGCATCTTTCAGAAGGAACGTAAAAACAAAACTGTGAAAACTACTTCTGGCTGCTGAAGACTCCAGAGTAATTTTTGCAAGCGAAGGAGGGGGGTGGTCGTAGCCCTGGGCGCTTTGCCAGGTTCCAGCTCAGGAAATTGCAGTCTATCTAGGTAAAACTCCCCTATAGTTTAAATGAAAAAGGTATTCTTCTCTTACTGTCTTACACTGTGAGTGCTCTGTTTCTTGGGAGCCTGGAACAGATAATACACCGGAGGCAGAGAGGTGGTTACGGCTGCTTGCTGGGAAATTTTTTATGCAAAACCTGGGCCTTTTTTGCATTTTTGAGACGCTTCTAATTGCAAAATGCTGTATACACTTCAGGTTATTAGAAGGCTTGGCTGAACGTGGATCAATGTGCAAGTGTAAGCACGAGGCAGTGTGCTGGGGTGCTGTTTGCACAACGGGCAGGCAGACAGCAAATGCATGTTTTTCCTATGGCAGAAAAACAAGGAGCGTGTTTTTAGCCTGCATCTGTGAGCTGGATTTTGTATGTTTAGCAGCAGTTGCTTTTGTAAGCTGCTGCTAAAGCACGTAACTGGCCGTGTGCAATTGCAGTAATGGAATGTGAAAATGCAGCTACACACAGACCTGTAATCTTGCATGCAAAATACGGCTGGTCTAGTTCTCCAGGTACAAAAAATGGCCTAGGATTGTACTTGTCTTTCCGTTTAACTGCGCTCACCTGCACTTTTCAGGTGGCAGCTGTGTGTATGGAGTGCCGAATGATTATCCTTGCTATTTTTGCTCTGAGGAGGAGGAAATTAAATCATTACTGGTGGTCTGGGCAGTCCATGTGTCATGGTGAGCACAGGATGGAGCTCTGGGGAGTGACAGTGATAATTTCATAACTCTGAAATCCTGAGGAAATGTGTAAAAATGGGAGAAGAGCGAAGCGGTGACCTTCCCTTCGCAGTATGGATTCATTGTATTAACTATTGAGTCGGTTAATGATGCCAGGATCTGGCTTTGCCTTCTGCCACATCCTGTGCTCCCAGGGCTCCCTAGAACAGCAGCGTTTTGGCACAGATGGATGCAGGGCTACATATCGGACCGACACAGGGCAGCACACACCTGAGCGTGGCTCATCCTAGTCCAGGTTCAGTGGGTGCTGGCGAGGTGGCGGTAGCTCGCTGATGAGTAGCTCACTTTCTCTGCCACTTCACTCTGCAGCTTCTCTGGTGACACCGATAACAAAGGGCTGCTTGGCGGTAGGTGATATGGATCTCTCACAGCTGAATGGAGCCCACTAAACCTGAGTCACCGGCACT
Organism: Pavo muticus; assembly: GCA_016647715.1. Classification (NCBI taxonomy): domain Eukaryota; kingdom Metazoa; phylum Chordata; class Aves; order Galliformes; family Phasianidae; genus Pavo; species Pavo muticus. The sequence goes on from JACDJE010000135.1 coordinate 1,688,033, forward strand.
TCTCGCTAGCCCTGGAGCTTGGGTGTCACCATGCAGACCCTGGCTGGGGTGACTTCGGGCAGTGCGCCATGAGAGAAGGCTGCACCCTCGCTATGAAATCGGGAGGCAGGACTTTCTTCTTGAAAAACGTGATGATGTTTTGGGGTTATGCCCATCTTGCCGTCTTGCCATCCTGGGTCCTTGACTGCAGACGCTTCCGTTTTGCATGATGCTCGTTGTAATCGAATCTATCAATGTATATTTAATACAGTTGGCACCACATATCGTAACTAGGCACTGCTTCCCAGCCTTCTGTCACTTGCTTTCACAATTACCATCTTCAAGTCGCAGAGGATGCTGCCACTCGGCTCTTTGTCCCATTGTCGTGCTGGCTTTGAGGACCTGCATGTGGCAGTCTCCCCACGTAGCCCCGTCCCTGGGCCTGGGTGTCAGCGGGTGTTCCAGGGCTTGGTTAACAGGACCGATATCTGTTGGGTTTTATTCTCCTCTCTGGTTTGCTAAGTGTGATCACGGGCGAGTCCTTTAACCTTGGCTGGCCTCGGCTGACTTATCTACTCCAGAAAGGTGTTGTAAGGCTTAATTATTGCCAGCTCTTCAGAGACCCGAGGGGGAAAAAATGCATTTTATTCAGAAACGTCTCTGACCTCTCTGGCCTCTCTGAGCCATCTTGGTGGTGCTAGGAGATAGTCTCTGTGCTCCCTTAATAATGTTTCTTCAATTTTTCATCTGTACATTCACCCACTCTCTCAGCTGCATGTAAAAATGCCAAGCTGTCTGAAGTCATGGAAATATTTTTATAGCCTTGACAGCCACGACAAGCATTCCTCCTCAGCGGTAAACAAACAAGGTACACAACCCGCCATTAACATCAGTTTATAGCTAAGGGACCTTCGTCATTCACCGAGAGGGGAATCCTAGACAGCTCCCAAGCGTGCAAGTCACGAAGGAGCGCTGCCTGGGGTTAAGAGAGCACCTGATCCTGTGGGCTCTTGTGTACAGTGGGTGACTGGGAAGCTCTGTTTGCCTGTGTGTGTACAGGAGAGCAAACAGGCACCGGATATCTGGTTTATTCAGGGCTCTTGCATACCATATTTGACTCAAGCGTATGTGACTTTAGGGGTTTGATGTTTATTTGCGTGCATGGAAAGACAGTTTTCTGCAGTGGCAGCTGAATCATAAAGGTGGTACAAATAAAGCTGGATAAATATTAGATGCTCTAGAAGGAAAACAAAAACAAAAACCTCTGCAAATGAAAGGCGTTGGTGAGCACTGTAGGAGCGGAGCCCCTATTGCTCTTCCTGTGAGCTGTTGCGTAGGCGAGCAGCTGGACCCGTGCTGCAGTGTCCTGTCCCTGCAGATGATTCTCCACATCAGCAGACAGCTGTCACTTGTTTTGGTGCATTCCAGGTTAATTCACTCCAAATACCTCTAAAGTTGGATCTCTAGAGATTGAGTGTTGGTGAAAAAGAGCAGGTGCGACTCTTTTAGCTACCTCTCATTCTTCTCCCAAGCCATCTTCCTACCGTCTCTGGGTAGTGATCTCTCTGCTGTGCTCAAGAGGAGGAAGTCAGGGCTGTTCTTCTCCTGTGTCTCTGACAGGAGTGTTTAAGTAGGAAGCTAAGCTTTTTTTCTTGCCATCTCATTCATGCACTGCATCCCTCAGTCTCTGCACCTTAGCTCCTCCATTCTTAAAATGAGGATGACAGGTCTTCTCTCTGCTTTCCCAAAACCTTTGAGAGATAGGGAGAAAAAAGCTCAAGGCTTTCTTCTCAGAGAGTCCATAAATCCTTCTCTCACTCTTCCTCTCCCTCCTTTCTCTCTCCTATTTTCCTCTCATTTTAAGAGTTCTTATTATATTCTGTCCCTCTAGGTCTCCTCTACTTCCACCACTCTGGCAATCTGTTTCTCTCTGCTGTTTCCACATCCCCTTCTATTTGCAGCTCCCTTCCTTCTGTTCATGTCATTTTATTCTCTCACCCTGTATCTCCTACCCTCCCCCGTTATTCGTGTGCCACACTCTCTTCATTTCTCCTCTCCCTCGTTGATTCTCCTGGATCCCTCTCTTGTGTGTCTCTCCACCTTGGACCTCTTTCTGCTTTCCTCTGCTGCCTGTCCTCATAGCTTCGCTGCATGGGAGCTGCTGACTGTGCCTGCAGGCCAGGCTAGCAAGAGCTGAGGGAAAAGGACAGCACACGGGATCAGCCTGACAGCCTGAAGTCTGTCATCTCACATTTTGCCTCCTTGTGTCCCTTGTACCTCCTTGGACGCAGCCTCGTGGCTTGCTCTGGTCCTGACTGCTTGGTCTATTCCCATGCTCCCAGCCATCCCCTGGCTTTTTGTGATCTACCTGGCTGTGGTAAGCCACCTCCTCTGGCTATCACCTGGAGATATCCGTGCTCTTCACAAGGAGAGTGACAGCCCCTGCAGGGATGCGTGGCATGGAGGAGCTCTTTCCCAGGGTGGGTTGCAGTGGTGCAGCAGGCTGATGGGAGTGCTGGTCAGGTGGAGGCTCCTGGCAGCAAAGCATCAAGAGGTCACACAGACAGCCGTGTGTTCAAGTTCAGCCAGTGCCTATCAGGACAGGGCACGGTGACTTTCTCCACTCTTTCTGAGTAACACCACGTTTGTCCCTGCCAGGCATGACTCAGTCCTAGGCTAATAGAAGTCACGGGCTTTGGCTCTACTACCCAAACAGTTCCTGATTTCCCTCTTCTGTCTCTGCAGCAGACTGACCTTGCATCCATCCCTCACGCTCTATGCAAGGTGCCATACACCCTTTTCAGTTTTTCCCACAGCTGTTTTTCCCCCGTCTCTGTACCTGCTTCACCAGTTTTACCTGGTCCTTCCCTCCTGCTCTGACTCTGGGCTAGGTCTCTCTCCAAACTCTTACCATCGTGTTCTTCAGCCTCGTTTGCCTCCCCATCTAGCTTCCTTGTCTCCCTGGTCGTGCTGTCAACTGGAGCAAAGGGAGAAGGGACACTGAGATAGCAGATCAGAGAGCAGAGGTGGAATACAGAGTGTTACTGAGTCAGTGTCCATTGCTTGCTGGTGGCTTTCATCTCTCCCAGGTGCGTGCTATTAGTGACACAGCGAAAGTCACTTCTCCCAGAAAAGTGATTTTCCCATTGCTTCTACTTCACTGTCAGCAAGCTCCTGAAAGGTTAATGAAGTCCTTCAATTCAAAGAGAAAAAGCACATCTTCCCATGTTTTACATAAGTTAATCCTGTAGGTGATGGAGCAGCCCGTGTACAGGGCACAGAACATGTGACCCTATCCTTGAGTCTCATCACCCAAAATGCAGCCCCTTGGAGAGCCACGTAGGTGACCTGCCCGCTCCTGTCCTTGTCATCAGCTTGGGTTAAACTTGGGGAAAAAGCTTTGGCCTCCCTATCCATCTCAATGCGTGTTTCACTGCATCTCCTGGGTCTGGGGAGGAGTACCTAGGAGTGTCTGCAAGCCTCCCCTGCCTCCCACTGCAGTGGATCCTTGCTTCTCACAGATCCTCTTTAGAAAATGCCCTGTATCAGGTTTCAGGCCCACTGGATTTTTCTCTGTCTGAGAAGGATGGAAAAAATCATTCAATTGGTTTTGAATCACATGAGTGGGAGCAGGAACCAACCCCAGAAGATAAGTGCTCTGACCTTTACTTCGCTCGGATAACTGAAAATGATAACAAATAAATACATCTTGTTTCTAAGCTCAGACTTAAGGATGTGTTCTTGCTGGATGCTGCAGGAGCCAGAGCCAGGGCTCTTGCGAGGGCCAGGAATTCAAAACAAGCAACTGCCTGCACTAAGCAGCAGCCCCTTTGCTTTCCTTTTCAGAATGCAGCTGGTCTCAACCCAGACATTCGAGATGGAAGGGCCAGGGCCAGTGTCCCATCTCACCTGCCATTCTGCTGCTGGGACCCTGGAGCTGGCGCCGTCAGAGACCATCATCTTCTGCAGCTGCCCCGTGGGAGGTGCTGTGGAGATGGCCTCTCTGCAGGTGACAGGAGGTATTTGTCTGTGGGGTCCTGTGGTGCAGTGTGCAGCTCAGGCACTGGCAAGAGACAGCCCGTATCCTGAAAGACTTCTTGTAGTCCAAAATTAGGGCATTCTTGGTGCTTTCTGTAGTGGTTGAGACTTGATGTTCCTCCACCTGGGTGTTGCTTCCCTTCCTTCCTCTGTTACTCAGGGAGCTTGTTTGCTTGGTTTCTGCCATCCAAACCACTGGCAGCTGAAGAGAGTCCTGTATGCAGAGCTTGGGGAGGATGTTAGGAGGTTCCTGGCACTCAGTCAGCGTAAAGCGCCTTATTTATCGGTGTCTTCTGCTCAGATGGAATGCACTTCTGATCTCAAGCTCCTGAATTTCTCCCCTTTAACCATTCAGAGAGACCCCTTGGGCCCAGTGTGTGCTTCTGCTGAATGCTGCCCTGATGATGTATCCACCATTGCCTTGCTCAGACTTTGGGTTCAACAATTGTGTTTCTGTTAGAAGATCTCCAGCCCCCCCCCTTTCCTCAAGATACCCAAATAAATGTGATTCAATGGGCCACGGGCTGCTCTGTTGCAGCATGTGGAAGCATGTGCATTTCCAGTATGCAATCTGATATGCGTATGGATGATTGCATTTGTAGTCTGCTTGTGTATCTGGGCCAGAGGAGGTAGCACGGAAGGCCTGGGCAGCTGGGAAGAAAGGAATGACAGGACTGCCGGGGGAGGGAGGAGAGAGCTCCGGAGCTGCGATGGGAGTGGGTAACAACAAGTGGAGGGGGGGATCAGGTTTAGGAGCCATGTTGCTCACTGAAGAAAATGGCAGAAGTAGGGTATTGTTTGCAGAGGACTGCGCTACTCCTGTGTGTGATGTATGAATCTTATAGTGATGTGCCACACAAAGAAGTGGCACTTCTGTGGAAATGCCTCAGGCAGCTGGAGGGTCTGCTCCAGGAGGTGCTGTCACTGGGTTAGGCTGGTGTAGGGAATCCTGCCGGGCTCCCCTCTAACAGGCTTTGGGAAAGAGAAGCCTGTTAGGGAGGCGTGTGGAAGGGAAGGGGGGGAGCTGTGACTCACCAGGGAACAATGATCATGTGAGGACAAAAGGGCAGGCTGGAAGAAGACCTGAAGACAATGGCACATTCCTGGTGTCCGCAGCTTTGGCTTTGGGGTTCCGGCTTGAAGTGGAAGAAAACATTAAGGAATGAAGCGTTTAGGAGCAATAAAGGGAGCTGGTGAGAGAAAGCTAACAGAAAAGAGAAAACAGGTTTTACTGCGTGCAGAGTTGTTCTGCACCTTGAAGCAGATCTTAGAAATCTTGAAGAAGCTGGAAGAAAGGATGCAAGAGAAGAAGTGATCCATGCGGTGAATGTGATGGAGCTGTTCTGTACTGTAGCACAGACATGTCAGTTTGCAGCCTCAGCGGCTGTGACAGGCTGAGCAGAGGTGTTGAGTTGCTCTGGTAGTGCAGGGATGGGAGGCCATGTATGTTTGTGATGTTGGTAGCACAGACAGGTGGGGCTGGAGATCTGAGTCCTGCCTTGGATTTGCAGGATGTCCAGTTGCTTCAAAAGGTGTGTTTCGATAAGTGGCTTTCTTCTTTCAGTCAGTGTGAAGCTGGAATCAGCAAATAATGCAGAAGAAAATCACGCCCCTGTTGCAAAAAACACCTTTTGGGTGAAAAGCAGCAGTTGAATTCCTGTTCGACTTAATCCCTAAGCTAACCAGATAAAAATCCAGCGCTCTAAGGTTTTGTTTTTAAGCTTTGTCTTACCAACTGGCATTAGGCGAGGAACACCGCGCTGCCTGCCTGCTGCTGTTTCCATCAACCAAAGGCAGGTCTAAGTGGTAGTTTTGCTAACAGCTGCTTTGACTTGGTGTCTCTTTACCTGAGAGTCTCAGTGCTGAGCTGGTGCAGAAATTCTGAGGCTAGGGGAGAGGAGGAGAAGCTGCAACGTAAACATGGCCTGACAGGCTGTCCTTTATTTTTCTGACTGCGGTGAGAAGTCGGCTCTGTTAAAACCAGCCAGGCTGTAAGCAGAGTGAGCCTGGGAGAACAGGAGCTCCATTTGCCAGTCAGCTGCTTCCCTCGGCCGTGCTGTGAGGTGCGCTGAGCCTCTGTTACCAAACGCTTGGGATGTAATTTCTAACTATATGGAGCATCGATGCAAATCATGCAACAAGTACATTCAGCGTGCTTAAGAGATGCCTTGGTGGTAGAGGTGTGCTGAGAAGGTGACTGGGAGTGGGTGAGGATGAATGATAGGTTTTCCTGAACTGGACCATGATGGGATATGTCTCTGTTAATGCGCGGTGTCCTTTAAAGCAGGTGGTGACTTGGGCCAGCCAGTGGGAACGCCGCTGGAGAGCATTGCTGCACCTTGGGAAGAGCCCTGAGGTCTGGGACTTGGGTTCCAACAGGGCTTCTCTGCTGGGGAGGGACGGTCCATCTCAAAAGCCAAGTGCTGGTGAGTCCAGGACTGATACAATCACCCCTGGATTTCTTTGCGTGTGTGAACTCCTAGAAGTCATCTATGTTGGTATAAATGAGATCATTTGGCCTAATTAGTTCCAAGCTTAATTAGCAGTAATTATCCCAACATGGGAGTAATACCCGAGTAGGAAGTACTGAGTCCTCGATTAGATAGATCTCTAATTGGTGTTACAATATTGTAATTAAAGCATGCTTATACGCCTCTGCCTCTACAAGTGATTTGTTTTATGTCTGATTAAACAGGGAGTCCAGCAGCCTCGAGGAGGCCAGGACATCACCGCTGATTGAAACACTGTATTATTCTTTGTTATAGGAAAGAGATGATGAATCACATCCACTAGAAAACACTGTGGGCCAAATTAATCCTTAGAGTAATCGCTGCTGAAGTTGGGGAAATTGCAACAGGGGTGAATTTGGCCTCGAGTACGTAAGCTCTATCTGTATATCACGCAGTTAAACAAATACTCATTTGAATGCAGTCTGGCAATTACACAATCAGACAAATGCAAGTAACTTAGTCTGCATTTGCAGTTGCTGGATTGCATGGGTGAGTTTATTTGGCTGCTGCTCCATTGCGTTGAGAGAGCCCGCTCTGCTCAGGTGCTGCAGGTGCCTGGCTGGGAACGCTTCACCCTGAGTCCTGCAGCAGTTCAGATGGCTGCCACAGGGTGCTGCCTCCCCTCCGTGCCGCAGGGAGCCAAAGGTGCCCAGGGTGTCCTCAGGAGCACCTTGCTGGCCAGCAGAAGGTCCCCTTCCTTCAGCATTAGCGCCTCTAATCTGGCTGGTCCCTAGCAGCAAGCCTTCTGGGGGAGCAGGTAGTCCTACAGTTTGAAGAAGTTAAAGAAGAAGAGCGCGAAACGGGAGCTTTCTGAAATTAGTCAGCTTCAAAGCATGAAAGCTTCCTATGTCTTTTTAAGAAACCACCTCCTTAGAACTTGGCAAGTGCGGCACTTTATTACTTATCTCTTTGCTACATGAGTGGGCGACTGTACTTCCTGATTCGGCTCTTCGATATAGAGAGATCAGCAGCATAGGTCTGCAGGGGACAGCGACTCCTCGCCTACAGAAAGTAACAAATAAGAATAGAGATGTGTGCATCTTCTGGCTGAAGATGCAGAAGTCCAGGCATATTAGACTCGTAGCCAAAGGCAGACATGCAAACAGATCTTTGCCAGCTGTTTCCATGTTACAGTTGCAGCAACTGAGGCACAAATCAGTTACTCGTCTTGCAGGAGTTTGTGGTGTGTACGCAACCAGCAGCATGCAGCAGGTCTCATCACCTCCTGCTGCACTCACTTTTCAAAAGGGGAGAGTCCAAAAGGAGAGAGATGAGCAGGGAAGTCAGATGCACCGCACTCTGTTAAAGCAGTGTTAGGGATAAGAGCTGAAACAAGCCATGTACGGGAATTCAAAAGCAAGGGGTTTCCATAGCAGCATTGCTTGGCCATATTGTATATACACTATTTTGCATTGCTCTCATGATATCAAAGGCATGGTCTAATATCTGTGCATGCAATGTGTCTGAATCAGAGTTGCTATGAAACTTAAGGCTGAATTACACCGCGGAGGCATATTCTTGTGCAGTGCTGGGAGGAAATAACAGAGCGAGGTTTTGTTAAGATTTTTCTCCGGTGATACATTTTTCTTAGAGAACTGCTGATTTGCCAAAGCTGCTGCTATTTTCGGGAAACGTTGATTCCAGTTTTGTATCCCATCTTGGAAAGAAAAAGAACAGAAGTGGAGTAAAGTTTTGAAACTTCAAATGCCCAGGTGTTTGAAAGTCCTCAATATTGTAATTCTGTCCTTCAGAGCGATCCATTCTTTTAAAGTAAATTGCTACAAAATACGTCTAAGTTTGAAGTAAAGTGCTTCAAGAAGATAAAATGAAATCTCGCCTTTGATTTATTTGATCACAGTTTCTGGATATAGGTTGTGAAAGCAATTTTTCCCCTTAATTAGGTATGGAACAATGATTTGAAATCTCTGAAAGTTTCAAAGGAAGAGAAAGCCTTCCCTTCGCTCCATTCAGCAGGTGAGGAGATCCCAGGGAGGGGAGCTGCTGCCTCTCCCCGCTGGGTGCCCCATGCCAGGGGTGGCGGGACCCATCCTTCCCACCTCTGTGTGCGCCGCAGGCATTGGGCTCCTCTGTGCAGCACAGATCTTCCCTGTGCTCAGCTCCGCTCACAGCATCCTATCCGTGCTCTGAAGCTCTTCAGGGCACAAGGAGGGACGTTCCACCCAGGTTTCAAAGGAGCACTTGTGCTCCTGGAAAAGCCCTGTGAGTTGGTTCAGCATCATCCTTTCTGCTGGCTGCAGAGTTCCCTCGCTGTCAGCATTCCCAAATGCTGGTGGAGCCTGCATGCCGATGTCTCCCTTCCTCCTGTAGCATGCCGATGTCTGCTCCTTTCCCCCTGCTCCCTGCTGTTGGAATTGCCAAGCTTTTGCTTGTGCCTGAAGAGTTCATACTTGCTTTGCCTTGCATCGAAGCCATTCTTGTTTAGGGAAGAGACTGCAGAAGGGGTGTGGGATAGAGGAGAAAAGATGACAGCTTGTTTTTGCTATATGGTGGTGACAGATGCGGGGTAATAGACAGAGGCAAGCTGACAAACATCTGAATGAGTGGAAGAGACTCCTAACCCAAAGGGAGGAGTTGTGGTTTAGGTTAAAGCCACAAAGGAAGTGAAGGAGGTTACCACTTTCCTGTCTGTGGGCAGGAGGTTCTCCTTGTGATCGTTTGAAGGCTTAGTTGTAGCTCGTTCTTCCCTAGGAACATCCTCATCCGTGTACTTCTTGAAAAGCATTCGATCTGGCTTCTGATCTCGGGAGTGCCAAACATCCCCTTTATCCACAGAAGTCAGCAGGAGCCGAGAGTTCAAGAACTGGGAATCGCAGCCTAATTTATGGAGCCAGATTTTTTCGAGCGAGTTGTTCAGCCACATGTTTTGTGTGGTGCTAGGGCGTGTAGTACATTTCTCCTTGCCTCCTCCCCTAGTGGGTTCCACTTGGATGTTTTGTTGTGAGTATCGGTACCCTGGGGGCTGCTGGCTGGCTGTGGGCTGTAGCTCTCTTGTCCCCGAGCAAGTTGTGCAGCCTGATCCGGCACTCACGTGTGCTGGTGTAGGGCAGACTCTGAATGCCATCAGGTGCCTACCGGCACGGCCTGTGATCAGCATTTCCCTTGATTTTCACGGCATGCCTTACTTTGAAAGGCTCGGAGGTTCCATCTGTATGTGGCAGAGAAGTTTGTTGTCTCAGTTCAATGGCTTTGCTGCTCGCCTGTGAGGAGAGCAGCTGGTTAACCCCGGTGTGCTGCAGGAGGCATGCCTAGAGGGAGATGAAAGAGAACGGGACTGCCTTTACAAGAAAGCAGGCCTTATCCTGAGCCCGAGCGTGGGCATGAGAGCTGGCTGTCTTAACCCAAACTATCAGCTGGCTTCTGCACAGTGAGAAGCCCCATCAGTGACAATGACTTCAGTGTGCGCTGCCAGGACCTTCTGATCACTGTGCACTACTGTACATGAGAAGAGCATCTGAAAGGTGCTCCCTGAAGAGCCATTATGTGTTCTGTGGTCTCCAACCTTCCATTTGCAGATCACCTTAGCCCCTCACCCTGGCACTGGGATGCGGCGGAGTCATTTCATCTACCAGGTGTGAAAATCATATTTGACCATGTGAGGATTGTCACTCTGTCTCTGTTTTTTTGTTTGTTTGTTTGTTTTCTAGAAAAGGGCTTTGTTAAAACTACAGGATATCATTAAAGATTTATATGTGGCAAGTGCATCCTTTTTTTTCTTTTTTTTTTGCAGAGCGTTTCATTTTAGAGACCTTCGCAGTATTCATTTCAAGTAAAATTTCCCCCTCTGTTTTAAAATATTTCCTTTGCCTATGGATTTTTGCATTACTCACTGTGTACAGTGCTTTCCCCAGACTACGCTATTAAGCCGAGGTTCCTTGCTGACAGCTTTGAGGGACTGCTTTTGAAGCCAGAAGGGCTCTTTGCTGTGTCCCCTCAGTCCTGAGCTGTCACCCAGCATTGCATCCTTCCTGCTCCAGGTTGTATTCTGGCATCTAACAGAGCTGTGGGTTTGCCTTTGACTTGTGTCGGTGGGTCCCCAAACGGTTCCAGCAGTAGCCCAGAGCTTGAAGTGGGAGGTGTTTGTTTGAGCTGACGTGCACCAGCCCTCACCGTGCCCTGCAATGAGGCCCCAGACCCTTGTTCTGCTGGCGGTGAAGCTCTGTGATGGCTAGCTGAGATGGGGGATTCAGCCATCTTCTGGTGGCTCGTGCTCGTCAGACATCGGAGGGCTGGTTCAGAGCTTCAAGCATCTGGCTGATGGTATTTGGCTTTGTTTACTGTAGTGCTATAGCCTTAGGGCCACAGAAAGTGCAGCTTTATTGAAATCATTGGAGTTGTGCTTGCTTATGGCAGCAGGCAACTGGGGACGTGTTTTTTTGGAGAATGTTGCCAGGAACATAAACCCTTTTCTTCGGGAGATGCTTTGTAAGGATGGCTCATGTGAGTGCCTGGGAAACATTCTCCTAATGGAAACAAGATGCAGAAACGATTGGGTCTCAGAACAACTGTTATTTCTGCCCCACATCTGTGACCTACCAAGTCTGCCTTCTGAAGGTTCTGTCCTTCTCTCCTTCCTCATTACCATAACTTCTTAGTTTTGGACAATATGTACACCACTGAGAACTGGGGTGCCGTGGAGGACACCGCAGCCTCGGTGTGTGGGGAGATAGTGAACCGGGTAAGGAGACGAGCTGACTTGCATGGGACCAGGGCAGGCAGCAGTTGTGTTAACTGGACCAAGCGGCAGCAGTCTATGTTGTTGTCTCATTCTTAAGCTGAACGTACCTGTGCTTCAAGGTTCAAATGCTTACAAGAGAGTCATGCTACACCCTTTGATGCCAGATACTTATATAAAAGCAATTACCAAAAATGCAAGCAGTTCTTGAAAACGATGTGGCCAGAGTATTACCTGCAGACCTTGTTTGTTGTCTGGACTTCTGGTCTTCATTTTGTTGTGGTCTGAGAGAAAGGACAGGCACAAGGTGCAGGCTGCCTGCAGGAACAGCCCGTGTTGCAGGCAGCCGAGGCACAGCTGCTGTATCCCATGAAGGTAACATTACCTAGGCAGGTCCCCTCTGCAGCACCATCTCACTTGTTAAATAGATGCTCTGAGATATAAAGATGTAGACAGAAAAGAAACACGCTGTCCTAGATGTCTCTCAGGATCTGCAAGGCAGGTATTGCGAGCAGATGCATCCATACGAGGGAATAAACAGACATAATTTAAAAGAAGCTGGCAGATTTTGTGCTCAGATGGACTAGGAACTTTCACACAGTCTGTTCTTGCGGTTCAGCTGTGAGAGGCCAACACCTTCAGCAGAGAGGGACTAGCAAAACGTTTGGACAGAAGTATGTCCAGTCATGACGTCTGTTGCTAACGTAGTCCAAGTGCACAAGTGAAAATACAGGACCAGAGTGAAGCGTTTATGTAGCTATGCCAAAACTCTCCCTTGCCCTCTAATAGAGACGATGCCTGTTTTTGTCGGTATGGTCTTCTGTCATCTGGGATCTTGCAGATCTGAAAAGCCTCTGATGATTATTGCAGGAGAAAGTCAGCAGCACGCGCTGATAGTTAAAGCAGTGTCTGAAGAGCAAGGGGGAAATCTGATTGTTTTCTATGGAGAGTTTTCACTGTTTTATGTAATCTTTGTGCAGCACCTATAAATCAGTGACTAGGCTTCTCGAATGTATTGCCTTCATCAAAAGCTGTTTGAAACAACAGGTAGCACCTATTCATTCAGTCTGAGTTCCCCTGACATTTTTAAATGACAGATAATGAAAACTGTCTTCATTATAACTCAAGCAATTTCATCAGGCTGTCACCAGCAAACAATGGCAGACTAGAGACTGAACAGCCCTCAGCACAGCTCTCCTCAGTACCTGTGCAAATTTGCATGTCCTTGGGGTGCTAGGATGTGATGCAAAATGTGGCCGACTGCTGTCTGTTTCCATCCAGCTGGGGAGGGGATTCCTGAGCATCGAGTCAGAGCAGCCAGTGCCTTTTCTGCTGCTTCTGAGAAGTGTAAGGAGAGGTGATTTCTCAGGTGAGAAGGTTTCTAGCACGCAAGGCACTGGCGGTCAGTAGGAACATGTTAGAATCTGTCTGGAAAGCAGCGGTCAGATGGCATAAAAATGGAGCGCAAATGTGAGAATGATCGTGGGTGAGAGACGTGGCTTATCTCACAGAGCGCTGAATCCTGCACTGCCTTCAGTTTATGAATGGATTTAAAGCACGGTGCCAAGCAGAGCATATTGCAGTTGTCTAATCCTAGGTGACAGAGGCAGGCATGATAGTAGGCAGAGCCGCATCCAAGAGGACTCATCAGATCAGCCCAGGCAGCCTGGCATTACCGCTACCTGATCTGCGGGAATCGGTCCCAGCCCCTGAGTCTGAACTGCCAAAGGGAAACCTCGTTGCAGGAGCAGCTGTTGCCGTGTGCTGCTAGCTTGTCTTGCCCCGCTTGTCTCTCCCCAGCCAGCATTGCTTCAGGCGCGCTTGGGCTGAACGTCAGTCACTCGGGTCCTTCTCACCTCGCTCCCCCCCATTCGCAGGCTTAACCCAGCTGCCCCCCGCGGTTAGCTTAAGAGGGAGCAGAAGGAGCATTTCGCAGCAAAACGTCGTTTGTATGAGATGGCCGTGGTATGGAAGAGGCTAGCACCAGGGAGTGAATTATAGGGGCAAGGGGAGGAAAGAGGCTGCAGTAGAGAGAGGGTTGTTATTGGAGCACACGGGGAGCCAAATGACTGAGATAGAGGGTGTAGATAAATAGTTAGAAATAGCCACGACGGTGTGATTTGGAAGGAAAATCAGTCACTGCGTCAGCCACCAGTGGAGCTCAGTTTAGGGAGCCGAGTGGTAAATTACAGGCGGGTTAGGGCTGCAAGAACAGCGGTGACCCTGCGAAGTGCTGGGGAGAGAAAAGTTGCGGTAGCAGGGAGTAAGATCTAGATCTCATCTATCTGAGTATGAGTATCTCAAGGTGAAATAACAGAAGGAGAGGAGGCGGGAATATTGATTTCTGCCTCACAAAACAGACAACAACGCCTACTTTTTCATAGCAAGAATTTAACCGTTCACTTTAATGGGCCAGTCTGCGGTACCGTGGGGGCTTGGTTTCTTCTTCATGTGCAATCTAGAGGGGAAATCATGCTGAAGTTATTTTTATTTTATTGTAGCCTCGTGGGAGAGATGTGAGCCACGTTTTACCCTCAAACATCTGTGCGCTGGCTGGAGGGGCAGCTGTGGTCTGTGGTGCTGCTGCCCCACTGTACAGAGGGCGGGCACTCCAAGCAGCCAGATGCTGGAGGAGCAGCACAGCGAGGCACAAGGAGCCTGTTATGCCAAAAGGGCTGTTGTACATGTTGACCACAGATGACTTCTGCCTGTCTGTCTGTCTGAAAGCGTACTTAGCCTTGTTCCGTTTACCCTGTGAAAAGGATGCTCCTAATGAAAGGTGCTTTCTTCAGCTCTGTGGGATATTCTCAGAAATAGTCCTTCGGGGTTAACATTTTGTTTGGTTGGTTTGATGCCATGAAATTGCACGTGTGTGTGCCCCTGCGCAGTGGGGCAGGCATTACAGAGCTATGTGGCTGTGCTAGGGCGCTTGCTATCTTGGAATAGGCTCATCAGGTGGCTGAATGGAAGCGGGAGGTGAGCTTGGCAATTTTCTGGGCTGCAGCCATGCCTATTCTCATTGCAGTCAAAGACAATCATACACGTACAAAGGGAGTGTAAAGTGATGGCTGAGAATCTTAAAATGCTCAAGGGCCAGGCAATTCTGCAGCCAAATTCTCCTGGCTGGGCCACAGCGCTTGCTGTATGTTGGCGGTTCTCTGTAAAACATAGGAGCAGTGTAATGGGAACAGCGTTCCTGGGCAAACATTGGTTTTGGAATCTCCTGTGTGCCAAATTTTGCCACCTCTGTTTTGTATCAGTTCATATTTTTCATGCATTGCATGAGCATATGTTTCCCCAGATTCTGTTTACCTGATTTCCCTTCTGATTCAGTATCTCTTCTCTCCTTCTTCTTCCCCCCCCCTTTTTTTTTCTTTAATCACAGAAGATAAAGCTGAGCATTTATCTGTACTGCTGCATAGCATTTGCCTCGTACCTGCTTGTTGACTTTGGAGACGACTCTTTAAATAAGGCAAGAGCTTCCCGCACCTGCAGTGTTATCATGTGTGGGATTTGTTCATCACATTTCAGTTTTGTTGTGGGATAATTTGAACACTGGATGTGTAAATAGAAGTTTACTTATATTAAGTGTAAGAAGTGTTTGTCCTCGGGAGCTGAGTTTAGTCAGCCCTTGAAGAAGGGCAGATCAACTAGAAGGCTGCCTGGAGATGGGTTTCTGTCATGTATTTTAACCACAGGTCTGGCTCAGTGCTCCAGCCCAAACCTGATTAGGGCTCAGGTTGTTTGGAGATTGATGAGTGAATAGGAAAACACGAGATTAAATGCTTCTCTCTGCAGATAGGAAAAGCGAGAGTGAGGCATTACTTGCCCAAGCTGAGTTTGCCATCATCCATAAGCTGCTGCCGCAAGGTGATGTTGTGCAGCCTGCGCTGCCAGCCTTCCTAGCAGACATCTGCACCCTCTGCAGCCAGCAAGGCAGTGGGAATCCATATAGGTGAGCTACAGGTGGCTTTATGCCAGGAGTGGGGACAGAAGTAAGGACGTGTATGTGTGTTTTTGCAAGAAGGTGTATATGTGTCTGCACATATATGTGTGGATATTGTTAGAGATATGCTTGCTTTTCCCTTCTCTATGAGTTTGTACGGTTCCACACACATCAAGGTGCAGAGGGGCCGTTCACCTGAAACCAGTAAAGAATGTTCTTTGGTGTTTGCAGGTTTAAGGATCGGCAACACTGTCTGGGCTCAGAGTAAGGTCTAATGCTAAAAGAAGCTGAACTACAAACAAAGCCACAACCATCTGCCCTCCTCCCCCTAATCCCCATTTCCTCATCTTTCTGGAATGATTTATAACAGATAACATGTTTTTTGGAAGAGGCATTTTTTCCAAGTTAATAGTGGATGTTAAACTACCCTTTGCTGTGGTCCTTTGCTGTCTCTTTTACACCATCCAGATTTAGACTGGCACAATCCATGAAGATATCTCCCCTGTACCGAAGCAGAAAGATCACGGCACCGTGAGAACCGTCATCACCTGGGTTCCTCACGGAAGTTTTCTTTCGAGAAGGCTCATTAGAACTCAAAGCCATGTAAAACTCAAAGCTCATAAGAAGAAGATTTCATAGAGTGCAATCTGTCTGTGGCCTTGCAGCTCCAGAGCGAAAAGAGGGCAAGAAGCCCCAGACCCAAAGCAAACAAAGCAAAACGTCCTCCCAGTGGTGTGTGTTCTTCATTTCCAACCATGCTGGCATTTTACACTGGCTTTGCACAGGTGTACGTGAATAAAGAAGTCAGGAAGCAGTATGGACAGCAAGGCTCTTAAGGAGTTAGTGGATCTTTCCTGCTGGAAGGTTATGATCACACTGAAAGTGGGAAATCTTGCCTCAGCAGACAGGAAATATGTGATGCAATTTCATCACAGAATTGCTGGAGATAAAATACCCCATAAACTGAAAAGATTAGAGGGAACACTTTGCATGGGCAACGTGTGCCATGTCAAAGCTAGTGATGAGGGATCCTTTGACTACAGAAGCAGTGATGTGCTGACCACGGTGCACGTGGTTACTGCAGGGAGGAGCATATGTCCCTTATCCTGGAAGTAATAACTCTCTGCAAATCCTTTTGAGTGGTGGCAGATTTTCTTGAGGGAACATTTTTAAGCATCAGTGGCTGAAAAGGCACAATCTGCTGTTTCACTTGAGGTGATGTTTCTTTCACATGGAACAGTTGTGTGGTTAGAGCTGGTTTAGCTTCAGAGAGTGGATGGTCAGCAGGGTGTAACTTCAGATGAGGGTCGTGCCTCCAACCTCCGCATGCTAAGGCTCCGTGTTGCCATCTCTCCTGCCCTCAGTCCTATTTTTCAAAAATTCCTCTTCTTCAGCTGTTTCCACCTCCTCCAGTTGTGCCAGTTGAGCCACTTGCGAGGATGAAATCTGCGTTGAAGCAGGTCTGGCATTAAGGGGTTTTCTTGTTAGTAAGGCTTTTAAAGAAAAGTTGGATTGTTTAAATGGCTCACTTGTGAGTGCGGCTACATAAACTGTTTGACTGGCACCAACGAGTGGCAGTGACTGAGAGAGAGAGAGGGTGGCAGGATCCTCTATGCCTGCTGCAGATGGAGTAGTGAAATGGAGCCACAGCCCTACACACTCTTAATATTATTTGCTTGAGTAGCTCCATTGTATTTCAGTGGGACTCTACTTACACATGTAAAACTCAGTATTTGCAGGGCCAGGCCCCTAAAGAGCATAAAAGCTGGAATTGGGGTGTGCCGGCATCTATAGCAAGTGTAATGCAAATGCATTTGCTGGCTGGCCTATCTCGTCTAATCTGTTCTGCAGAACTGGAGCTCCTGTAGCAGCTTTCCTTAGGCTTGGTTTGCACTGATGGAAGAGGAACCTGCTTCTGAGTTGAAAAGCTGGTCTTCTGACATTGCTGCTGCCAGGGAGCTGTGAAGAGAGTGTATCCAAGGTGTTCTTGGATTTGCTGGAGCACTCTGCAGAGCCAGGACAGCTACCTTCTCTGGTGCTGCCATTACAAGTGTGGTGAAAAGAAGGCAAGCCTTGTGATAAGGTGATGCTCTCAAGATTGGCCAGGGCAATGCCATGGTCTGGGGCTTGACTTACATGTCGTACAGCCTGTTGTCACAGTGAATGTCATTTGGGAGCCTCTTGTTGTCAGTTCCCACAGTAAAACCCTTCAAGGACAGCACCAGGGAACTCTCGGCTGAGAATCCCTGCCTTGGGAATTCACCGCTTGTGGCTGTTTGCTGTGGCAAATTCCCAAAGGCAGCGGGTGCAGCATCAACTTAACTCTTGAGGGTGAAGCAGAACACCTTGATAGTTGTTATCCGGAGCCCCAAAGAGAGGAAGGAAGAGACATAAAGCCGTTGGAGGGGAGAGGCTTGGTGTGGTTATTTGAGACCGCTGCCTGCAGAGTTGCACAGTCATTTATAACTGTTTGAAATGCGGGGGGATGGGGCTAGGGGGATGGGAGGGGAGCCAGAGGAACCACAGCATATGTGAGCTCGGAGCATTTTATGCTCCCTTTCCCCCTGTAACTCCTCCAGGGAGAAGACAGCAAAGTACTTGGCAAGAGGAGGGACGAGAACAAGAACAGCAGCCCGCTAACACCTCGTGCTTATCGCTGCTGTTGTATTTGTCAGGGCTGAAGCACCGGATAGGATTTCCAAAGATGCCTTCAGAAAAGTGAGGCTGGGTGCCTGGCTTCTTTAGTCTCCTTAGGAAAATCCCAGCCTCTACAGCCCAGGGTAAGCAAGCTTCCTCTTCAACAAACCACAATGGGTGCGTGCTATCAGTGAGGGCAGGATCGGCTCTTAGGCCTCCAGCACCGTGGGTGTATCTGACCCGTATGCTGTGCTTTGCTGCCTTGCACCGGGCATTCTGTGAAGCCTCTCCGTTTGCTGAGCCCTCTCTGGAGTGGAGTGCCAGGGAGAAGAGAAAGTGTGCTTGTTACCAAAAAGAAGGCCTGTATCAATGTAAAAGTAGGTAAGGCTTGTGCATCAGTAACAGAGTGGGCTGAGCCAGTGGCAACAGAGGTGCTAGTTCTAAGCAGAGCTGAGCAGTTAGGTTTCACCAGCATTTCCACAGTGTTACTGACCTCAGCAGGAGGGTTCCCCTAGGGCTAGCAATGGTGGATGGATTGGAAAGGCTGGCTGGGGACTGGGTGTGCCACCTTGGGGTCAGGGATCCTGGGAACAGACTAGTCTGGAAAATGCAACCCAGAAGTCAAAGGGCTGAAAGTCTGTCCAGTGGGTCTGCAAATTGGAAGGGTTGAGGGCTGCTGCTAAGAAGTATCCACCTCGAGGAAGGATATCTAATAGCTTACCAGGTTCGAGTTAGCTACTGTTGCAGTGTTCAGAAGGTTGTAAAGAGGTCTTGTTTTTAGCTCAGTAAAGGGGATGGGCAGGGTCTGGAGAGGAGGAAAAGCCACCTGGGGAATGAAGACAGAGGAGATGGTTTCATCTTCAAGAATGGCACCCTGTGATGTCAGGGCCGCCTTCTGGGATGACGCTAGAGGTGGGGAAGGGACCTGGCATTGCAGGTCATCTGAGGATAGAGGGAGAGCCCACTGCATTTCTGTTCGCTTCTGGTGTATTGGAGAAACAGGTTATTCAAGCATTGCGGATATGCAAAAACCAGCAGCCTGCTTTCCCCGGTGAGACTGCAGTGGTTCTGTGCACCTCTGTCAGCTGAGGGGTGGAAGGATCTCGCTTGTAGCCCACAGGATTGCCCATTTTAAGGCCGTGTTGTGGAGGTGAGGGTTGGTGGATGCTGAAAGCGCTCTTTTCACTGAATAAGTCACTGGCCGAGAAGGATGGAAGGCCACTGCAAACCTTCAAAACTCCTCACTGTTAGCCGGACCCCAACCACACCAGCATTCAATCCCCAAACATGGGACATGTGTTCAGGACAGGACCCCGGGGCACACCTACGTGCCAATAGGTTGTGTCTGTTTGCCATTGCTGCCCGCTTTCTCTGCTCAGCTGCCGGCTGCCACCCGGCCTGATGCTGCCTTCACCAGAAGAAGCCCTCGGCTCTCTTCAGAAGCGCGGTGGAAAGGAATTTTCACGCCCGGCTTCAGCGGCCCGAGGGAGTGCAGTTCCCTGACGGCCGTGCCCGGTGGGGGGCCGTTAGGGGGCGGGCAACCCGCGGTGGGCGCGCCGTCTCTTTAAAAGGGGCGGAGGGGCGGGGTCACCGCGGGCGGGGG
>JACDJE010000135.1:1717935-1738071 GCA_016647715.1 Pavo muticus
GGGGGGGAAGTGTGGAAGAAAGTATATATGCTCTCTTAACCAAGGTGTGTGAATGTGTAGATGCAGCTAGGTCCAGTGGAGTTGCACTTACATGACCACACATCACATTTGCGTGGTGTGTTTTTTTCCTTATAGTTTCAGGGAGGTTTATACCATGGTTGTGAAAACTTACATTAATCTGAGCTACTCAAAGGGACTTATTTTCTTGTAATGGCATAGTCTCCTTCTTTCTTTCTTTTTTTTTCCCATGTAAATGTGCTTGTAGATCATCAAGTATTGATTTTGTGTGCCTGTCTTTGCTCAGTCATTTTCTCTGTGCTTCAAGGCATGGAGTTAGTTCTGAGCAGTAACCTGTCCTGTGATTTAGAGGTTAGTGGAGTGGTGGATCCACAGCATGTGTACAAGGAAAGTTATTTCATTAGCCTTTTTTGAAAGTTGTAGTGAGTCTTGTCCCATGTTCATGTAGTGAAATGAATTTAGGTAACAGGATTTGGGTTCTTTTGATTGACAGTTGCTTTTGGTGAAAGACTGTCAGCAAAGAGGTAATGCTGTGAAGGCTTCTCTAACTTGTGCGTAAGAAGTTCTTGGGAGGACTATGTGTGCCATCTTTTTTATTGCCAAGACATAAATGTGGCAAAGTCCATACTGCTTTAGGGTAGGTTAGGATGCATCTAGAAACTGGTGTCTGGCTGTGAGTTGCTGTTCAGTCAGCTCAGTATTAACAAGGTGGCTCTTGGTCTTCATAGAATCACTGACTATCCTGAGCTGGAAAGGACCCATAAGGAACATTGAATCGAACTCCCGGCTCTGCACAGGACCACTGACCACCATCCAAACCCTATGTCTGAGGGCTACGTGTTGAAGTGCTCCCTGAACTCCAGCACTTGAGGCTGTGCCCACTGCCCTGGGCAGCCTGTTCCGTGCCCACCGCCCTCTGGTGCAGAACCTGTCCCTAACCCCCAGCTGCCCCTCCCCTGATGCAGCTTCATGCCATGCCATCTTGCTAAAATAATTTGTGAGTAAATGGAATTTGTAGCTTACCCCAGGTAGTGACAGAACTTGCTAGCTTTCCCAGATCAGCAGCTGGTTTGGGGCAGAATATGATCCATTGGCCATCTGAGGTGCCTCTGGAGTAAATGGCCTCTACAGTTCTGGCAGAAGGAACACGTGTGTCATCTGACAGTCTACTGAGTTATGATGCTGGTTGTTTAGAGGATGAGGTTTGCAGACGCTGCTATGGAGAGGGCGTGACAACAGCTTATCATCTACTGATTACTTACTTGGACAAGCAGAATTGTAATATGTCCAGGTGGCGTGTGTTGATCGTGTGTCTCTAGCCCTGGTGGTTTTTTAGGTACCCAGTGTATTTTCTGCTCTCACTTAAGAAAAAGTGCAGAAGAAGTAGGCAGGGGAACAATGTAGGTGCATCTGAACAACCAGCTGAAGCCTATCCGTGCCTGCCTGCTTTGTGCCAACACCAGTGAGAGTGTAGCCACCTGGTTGGCTGAAGCAGGAAGGTTGTCTGCTGAAAATTAATCCTGTCTTTTCTAGAGTTAGTTTTCAGCTGGATCACAAGTGCAAAGGGTGGCTGGAAGGGATGGACTTGCATAGTCTTAGGCTGATAGAAGTTATTTCCTTGGCTGCAGCGCGTGCTTGGCGTGCAGAAGGTAGGGCAGTGTTTTGACAAGCCCATCTGAATGCAGGTGGGTCCAGTACTGGTTGTATCACAGGTGTGTGCTTTGTCATGGGAAAGGGTGAGAACAGCTTTTGCTGAGCCATGGGGGCGATTTAAAGGTGTAGTTAAAAGTCCCTGGTAGGGGCTATATCTAGAAGTATGGACTGGTTCGAGGTATTAAGAGTGTTCTGTGTCCCCACCTCCTCAGTTGTCATGGGGAGGTGTGTGTGGTGTTGGAATACTCATGTCGACTTGTCTATTTGCTTACACGTGATCTTAAAGGAGTGTGACAGCTGAATAAAAGCATTGAATAACATTTCCTGCGTCCTCCTTGTTTCCTAGTTGCACTCTTATCAATGAGGTGTGTAATCAGATACTCTGTTAAACAGCAGCTTATTTAAAAAAAAAGTAACACGTGCAGTTCAGTTGCAAGCATGCAGGGAAGGCAGATGTTAACCAACTGTTAAGATGTGCATGTGTTTGAAAACCAGCAGTAAATCTGGGCTCACCTTTTGCCAGCATAGGTGTTGTCCCTCTTAAGTGGTTAAATGAGGGTGGGGGAAAGAGGATGTGCCCTTCCCAGCCAAACTGTGTGAAAGGAGCGTGTGGGTTCATCCATTGCCTTACTCCATCTCTCCAGTCACGTGGGGAGCCCAGTGGTGGATGCGCACGTTTCTTCATGGTGGCAGCGGCTCAGACAGCTCCTGCTGCTGATGCCACTGCTCTCCATCCCTCCCGAGGCTCCAGCTCTTTGCAGAGCAGTCTCTTAACTCCTACTGCTCTCTCATGTCTTTCCCACTTCACTACCCCAGCTACAATTCAGGGTGCTGGCTCAGCTTGCATTCAAAGTCATCACTTGTTTTCAATAGCAGCAGGTTTCTAGCCTTTTTCTTTTTCCATGCTGATTTTGGGCTCTTGCCACCCTTGGTCCAGCACAGATTGACAGCCTCAGAAAGGCTGTGTGTGGGGAAAAAAAGAGCTGCACTCTTTCTTGTACGCTAAGAGGTTTCTTGCCTTTAATGCTTCATGTCACAGTAAGGCCATAAGTTTGATACTTTTATCTACTTGGTATGCCTTTATTTCATCTCCACATTCTCCTCCTCAAAGAGGGAGAAAAGACTGAAGTGAATCAGCGATAGCTACAGCTATTCCTGCTGAAGCAGCCACAATGCTGTACACCTCCAAGTACCTGGCCACTTGTTGCTGTCAAGCAATGCGAGCACTGCTTCTGCAGTCTGAGGGCACAAAGGGGGAGTAAGCTGGTTGTGTGGTTTGTTTTTTCTTCTTTCAACTTCTGTTTGCTTCAGAGTAATACGGTGGTTAGTTCAGGGAAGATGGTTTGTGTGTAAGTTACCATAAGGTAAGCTAAGATGAGCATCTATGTCTTGTTAGTTACTCAGTGGTGGCTGCTTGTGTGCATGCTCTCTCCCTTTTGCTGAGAAGCAAGCTGTCTTACACTGGCTGTGGGCTAAGACTGTGCTGCTGAGCAGCAAAGGGAAGTAAACTAGAGGGTGGCATTACCTTGCAATAACCTGACCTGGGTCACCTTAAAGGTGGCTCATGTTTGTTCCTCTCATGGTGCTCACCTTAGTTTTGTAAGGCTTTCTCCAGTCCTGTGCTGAGTTGAACTTGAATGTTTCAAGCAACAGAGCTCCAGCCATTTCTTCTGATAGATTCTGGCCATCGTGATGTGTGCTGGTGTTTGTGCTTTCTCTTTTAAGGGAAAGGGTGAATTTGTTGCTGCTCTGACAGCAGTGTGTCAGTATAGGCACTGACATGGCACAGCCAGTATTGTTCTCTTGGGTGGGGAAAGGGAAGAAGCGATAGGAGCGGGTAATTGGGCTCAGGGATGATTGTGCTGCTGTGGTACATTTTGCTGGATGAGGCAGCTTGTTGCAATAGGTATTTGTTTCAGCTTCTGTCTGCAGGTGTGACTTAGCTAGATAAGGATGGTCTATCACGTTGATGATTTCATTGTTTGATTTGGCTGGATTGAGTGGAGAATGTAGCTCCATTGTTTGGGGCCAGCTTTGTAGTTTGGTTTTGTTGAAGTGTATTACATGGCAAGGTATTGCCTCATTATTAAGGTGAAGCTGCAGTAGATAACAGTTGGAGAATGTCGGAGGGAAGAGGACATGCAGAGCGTTTCACAGTACATAACTAATTGAGCCTCCCAGCAGCTCCTGTCGGAGGGATCTGGTCAGCAGAACGGACAGAGGTAGCACAGAAAGAACCCTGGTAGCTCTTTTGGCGTGCAGTCACACTAACTGCAAGGCTGTCTGCTGGTGTAACCGTGGGGTGCTCAGAGAGGCTGCGTTGGCTCTGACAGTTTGGATGCTGTCTGGATTCATACAGCTCCTGCAGCCTCTCTGGTTTTCAGAGTGGGTGAAGGAGAAAAAGCTGGCAGGTAGCTAGCTACTCTTTCTTTCCTGACCTCAAATGTACTATTGAGCTGCGCCTCACAGCCTGTTTCCCTGTCTGAGTATGTTTTCAGGCACTTGTGTTTCCTTTGAGATGTGGCTGAGCATTATTGTTGCAGGGTTGTCTCCAGTACTGAAAGTGTGGCTGATCTATTCTTAGCCTATGAACTCCTTTGACCTACAACCGTAGTGCAAAGGGTCCTGTCTGCACTTCTCACAAGCAAACTTTTGGGCTGTGTTACACTGAAGGGTTTTCACGTGGGTTCCCTTCTCCCCGGGGCATAGCACAGTGACATGAAATAAGGGCTGGTAGAACAGCAGGTTGTGCGTCTTCCTTCCAAAACCTGCCTGGTTTTCCCCTAGATGTGATGGAGCCGTTAGCTGGCTTTACCTGATGCTTCATGTTTTTATTTATGGCTTGTGTGGATGTGGAGGAGGTTTTGTATTGAGCATAGGGGTTTGGCTGGACTCACAGTGAAGGGAAAGTGAGCCTTTGAAGAGGTATGGGTGCAGAGAAAGGGGAGGTTGCTCATATGAGCCTTGTGTCAGCTTCTCAGAGCACAGATGAGCTCATGGGAATCCAGCATGCTCAAATGTGGGAGTGTTGAAGCAGGTCTGAGCTACCTCCCCTCTGCACATCCTTGTGCTGCAGACTTCTTCAGATGATTCTAGTCTGATGATGGCGTTTTCGCTGCTGACGAATGTTGCCAGCCTAGGCAAAGGCTCTCCCTGCCAGTTACTGAGAGCAAGTTTTGACTCCTCTGCCTCTCGGGCTAGGTGCAGGGAAGGGAGGGGTGGCAGCTGGCTGTGCTGTGTGTTCTTGTCGCTGAAACTCTGCCTCTCTCCTTGTTTTCAGGTGATCATTGCTTGTGAGAGGAGTGGTTCGCACCTCATGGCCTCCACAATGAGTACTGCTGTGTCGTGACGCCAGGGGTCTTGGTAAGCTACTTGAGGGAAAGGGGAGGGCCTTTAATGGCTCCACAAACGTGGGTGCATCTCTTTTGTCTCTGAAATTGATGTTTGAAGTCGTTTTAAGCCATCCAAAGTGTGAGCTGCCTCCAAGTTGGGTGAGGCTGCTTTTCACCTGTTCTCACCTCCTCCTTTGAGCTTGCAGTGGCACTGATGTGGTTGCATCATCAGCCAGATCAGGGGAGACTGATCCAGCTGAATGGAAATTTCTCCTGTTTGCCTTGAGTTGATTCCCATTCAGATATTCCCCTGATCTGGTCAGGAGAGAGGTGGTGAGAATGAGCAGATAGTCGAACCACCCTGACATGCCTTCAAGCAATCCTGAAAATACAGCCTCTGATGCAGCTTGCCAAAACACTTTGAAAAGTTGCTTCACCGTTCACCATCAGTGACCCTACCTTTAATTTTAAAGCAGTGATAAGGGCTGTGGTATGCCAGGCAGAACCCAGCTGTAAAAATACATTTGTCTAGAGATTTTGCATTATTGGGCCCTAGTTTTCCAGACAGACATACATTAGAAGTACCTTTAGAAAAATCACGAGGCGTTCAATTTCACATTATAAAAGATGGCACGTTCCCAGTGCACAGAAAAGGGAAGCAGAGAAAGGCGAGTTGCTGCTGTTGCACCAATGAATATGTCGATGCATCTTTTGTAGCTCTCTCTGGTAAGAAGAAATTTAAACTGAGGTTGGAATATACAGATCCCTTTCCGGGCGTATCCATTCTGGTAGATGGAAGATACGCATACATAGTATAAAATGCAGGGTTAAAAAAAGGGAGGTTTTTAATTTGCCCAGTGAAGTACTTGAAAGTTTGGTGATGTCAGAAATATTGTACAGGCAATGTGGTTGTGATTCTGATCTTCATGTTTTCCTATTGCACTGAGCAAGACTGGGAATCTGAGAAAATTCTCATCTTGCAATAAAAGGTAGCATCACAATGCATAGATGTTGAAAGTGGAAGAAAAGCAGAGGAAGAAGCAACTAGAATACTTCAAGTCCAACACTCAGACACCCGTATGCTCCTTTTAGATTGAGCTCAGCTCATTTTAAAGCTGTTGTTCCTATTCACTTTTTTTTTAAACATGAAATTCACTGTATTTTCAGTCACACCTTCACCTTCTCTAGAATCACAGACTTTCACTGATGCATGAATGTGTTTTGAAAAGTGGAATTAGGTGCTATTGATAATGCTACAGGTTTGTTTTCAAAACAGTTGTAGTAGCAACTTGTAGTAGAATCTGTATGGAAAGCTGGTACAATTTGGATACTTAAGAAGATGTTCCTTTTTGTCTTCAGTGTGTCCGTATAGCCTCAGCTCCAATTACGGCATGATAGTGGTAACAATAGTAATAGAGTTACACAGCATTGTTCCCAGAATCAATGGGCTAACCGGTTTAAAGCCCCAGGGAGGCATGTCGGTCTTACGGAGTGTGCAGCTCAGGCTGGAGTTCATCTGATTGTGCCTAGTAAGAGGCAGGGCAAATGAGACTGCAGAAACATGCCCCATGTTAATGGGTTGTGCAGCACAGCAGAGGTAAGACTATGGAGCAAGCTAATTCCTCTTCCTCGTGAAGGAGGTACATAGCAGAGAGGAGAATATTTGGAGGTGATGTTCTTCATAGAAGGATCGCAGTGTAGAGAGCTGCCCCATTAAGATACAGCAATGCAGAGTCACTAAGAATTGTAATGGCACAACCTCACAGCAAGATCATTTGGGGAACTGGAGAACCATATGCTCGATAACTCAGGTTACTGATAACACTCCTTGGCCAAAGGTGGTCATATAGTACCAGAGTTTCTTTTAGTCCTCTCATGTCGTCATGTAAGCAAACCAATTTCTGCTTTTTAAATACAGTTCAAGTGGTAGTTTCTCCACAGTACATATTCAACATACTCCCTTTCTGATGAGGCTTATTTTGTTTCATCTGATACATACAGAAAGAAACTGCTTCTTCGGTGCTGGGAAGGAATACTAGGAATATTTACATTTGAATAATATTTAACTAGCAATGCTTAATACATTAACAATAAATCTTGGTTAGATTCTAAATTAAGTGGATTTGCATCTGAGTAGATGAGATGAAGAGAAGAGATTCTGTTGAAACATAAACAAGACAGAAATTTGTTCCAAAATCATTTAGCCCAAAGGATGTAAACCATAATGTTCAGTAGTTTCCTCCTTCAGAATCAGCTCTGTGTGCTGCGTTGCTTGCATCGTGCATGTTTGTTAATCGGTAATAAGCTGAAAAAATGCTTATCCTTGTTTGTTTATTAGTTTCTCAGTGGTTTGTACCTTGTTACCGAGGAAATTTTAGAGGGGACTGCTCTCTAGTGATCTTTTGGCCTTTCTAATAGGAAATAATGACTGACTAACTTCTCTGGTATTTACAGAGTAATCACAGCATAGCTGGTTGCTTACAGGTGGACAGGAAGGCATTTTGTTTTATTTTCCTCCCTGTGTGCAACTCCTAGCACACATCATTGAACATATGTCTAGTTATATTGGACCAAGGAGACAGAAAAGATCTGAGCAGAGTTTATGTTCTTAAGAAATATCAGATTACGGCCATTCACGGGGGAATTCTAGATAGCTAAGTCATGTTGGGGATTTGTAATTTTGGCTTCCTGCTGACTTGCTCTGAGGTGTCTTCATGCTGAGCGCAGAGATGGAATCAAAGCGTGCAGGTATGAGAAGCTTCCCTGCTTTATTGTCTCCAGAGCCATTTGCTTTGGATGAAGGGAAGCTGGCCTCGCTGCCTGTAAACTGAACGGCCAACCAGGGCTGCCTCTGTTTGAAATACACAGACAGCTGTGCTGAGCCATCTGAAAGCTCTTCTCCTGCGTCTTCTCAGTAAAGGGGAAGGACTGCCATTTACTGCTTCGCATCAGAGACATCTGCTTGAAAAGCTCCTCACCGGATTTCTGTTCTCTTCTTGTGGGATGGTTTTAACAGTGTGCCCTGGAGATGCGAGACTTCCCCTGGGCAGCAGGAGGCACGCGTCTAGAGAATGCTGGAGCTGCAGGAGGGAAGCACCCCGTGCAAAACCAGAGAGGAGCAAAGAGAAAAAAGGCAAGCAGACAGACAGCACTGAGAGAAGCGGGTGGCAGAAAGTGCTACGGAGCTGCCTCTGGCGGCGCAGTCCCCAGAGGAACTTGACGAGAGCCCATCTGCGTGCGTGTGAGACTGAGCTCAGGATTTCTGTCAATGCATTCCAGTAACCCCAAAGTGAGGAACTCCCCGTCAGGCAACACACAGAGGTAAGGAAAACAGCCTGCTGGCTTGGTGCATGATGCTGTCCCTGCTCTGCTGCTGTGTTAGCCAGACCGATGCATGTGACTTACCAATCTTCCTCTGCGCCCTCGTTGGGCAGCTTTGCAGTGCCAGTGGGCCTAAACGTTTGCCAGGCTCAGAGTGAACTGAAAGAGCTCTAAGCCCGTGAAGTTTGGATTCTGTGCCCCTCATGGACTCCTCTCTTCCATCAGGTGTCTAAATAGGTTGTAGGAGAGCGAACGTGCTGTTTCTATATGTATTCTTCCCTCCACCCCCTTCTAATTATTTGTTTCCCCTAGGGTTGGTTGGGCAGCAGAAGGTCTCTCTATTTTCACACAAAATGCTTCCTTCTTATTATGTGCCTGAACTGAATGGCCTGGAGAACTGATCAGCTGTGCGCTGAGGTCCTCTGTATCGCTCACCTGCTGGTGCAGCAGGTCGGCATCTCTCCTCTGCTAATTTGGAAGGGAAAAATATGGAAGTGAAGCAGTGTCCAGGGACTTGCAATGGTCTGATTGACAGCATTCTCAAGTTTGATTATTTACTCCTGGAGGTCATGTGGAGCTTAACAGTAACTCAGAGGGAATACCTCTAATTCAGATGTCTGTCCAAAGGAAGAAATAGCATGTGCGAGTCCCTCGGTGGGGATGCTAGCGAGCACTGTCTGTTGGAAGTGGCACTGATGTTAAGAAAACAAAATGCAGTAGCAGTGGGGTAACTGGAGGCTGAGGAGGAAAGCGTGGCTGATACATGGGTAAAACCCAGAGGATCAAAATATTTTTAGGATGCGACTGACTGAATGGAGGAGGGGAGGAGAAGACTCTGAATTTCCTTTGGCGAATGAAAGAAGCTTCATCTGCCCTATTTCGAAGGAGTGTGCAGGGAAATAGTATCCTTCTTTTTCCTTATTCAGAAGCAGGTTGTAGCTGGTTTAATTGTTTTCACGGTCAGAGATTTGTGTTTTCCTGGCGGCTCGCCCTGATGTATGATGAATGCTGCAGTAATGCTGGGTTTTCCTCGTGCTCCCTGTAGAACTGGATAGGGAGGTGTGTGGCGGGGGGGGGGATCTGCTCAGATCGGGGCTAAGCTGTGTAACTTGGGTCTGGGAGAGCGGTGAGGTGAACTTTATTGTGCTGTGTTTGTTTACTCTGAGCTGGTCTTGGTGTGAGGCGCTTCTCTGTGCACATAGAAACCGTTGTCTTTATTGACAGAAGCCCCAGAGGTAGGTCCTCATGTGACAGCAGTTCCTGGGATCTGGCAGGTCTGTAGCTTGCTTTAGTGTCTTCTTGAGCAACGAGATCCCATCTTGGATAATAACCCTTTCAGGGCATGTTCGGAAAACCACCTGGATGACTCTGAGCTTGCAGGCATTTCTTATTTGTCAGCAGTTGTCATTAGCTTGCAGTGGTAGCAGTGGTTGTTTCTGCTTTCTGTTCCCACAGGGTTGAATGAATCCATGGAGTGATTTGTCACTTTCTTTATTTTTTTTTCCTTTTTTCCTTCTGCCCCCAGTAGCCCCAAATCAAAGCAGGAGGTGATGGTCCGTCCCCCTACAGTGATGTCCCCGTCTGGCAACCCCCAGCTGGATTCCAAGTTTTCCAACCAGGGCAAACAAGGGGGCTCGACCAGCCAATCCCAGCCCTCTCCCTGTGACCCCAAAAGTGGAGGTCATCCCCCAAAAGTGCTCCCTGGCCCAGGTGGGAGCATGGGGCTGAAGAATGGGGCTGGAAATGGTGCCAAGGGGAAGGGAAAGAGAGAGAGAAGCATTTCAGCAGACTCCTTTGAACAGAGGGAAGCTGGGACTCCTAATGATGACCCTGAAATCAAAGGTATGTTTGCTAGGATATGTGCACAACTGCAGACAATTGGTGTGCATCGTTTGTGAGATGGAGAATTGCTGTGTGTGTGTTTGTGAAACATTTGTTTATCTGTGGTTCCAGCCAAAGATGTCTAAAGGTCTTCAGAGCAAGTAAAGAGGGGATGCCATAGCTGACATCAGTAAGGATGTCCTCTTGTTCATGTTAAGTTGAAGTGCAGATCCGACTCTGGTAGGAAAGTTCCTTTGTAACTCTGAAACTCCCCCAGAGGATTTGAAAGTACAAATACAACCTGTTGGTTTCCTTCTGGCCTTTGGCCTTTCAGGAACTGCTCTGTTGTAACTGGGGTTTTGAACAATATGCAAGCCTGTTTTGTCAACACAGATACATAACCTGTAGCACCCTGACTGGTAACACAAATCAGAGAGTTGGGATTTCTGTGTTCTGTTCCTGGCTTCAATGTTGCCGTTGTAAGGTGGTGTGAAAACAGACAAGATGGCCATTTGTCCATCTTTCATTTATTTTGTCTGTTTGCTGGGTCTCCTGGCTAAGGTGACTGGAGGAGGAGGGAAAAGCAGAGTTTGTCCCAGTGTTCTCCTTGAATGCAGACGTTTTTATATTTGCACATTTTAGTGTGTAGTCTTCCTGCTGTTCTCTGTGGCCATTAGAGAATGCAAAGAGATCAGCTCTGGGAACTGCCGCTTGTCTTAGAATGTGACAAGATGAGCTTTCCCCCAGCGGTACCTCTAGGGCAGCATGGCATTAGAGGGGAAGGGGCAAGGTGTAATAAATGAATTGCCTTTATTAGTGCTTGGTGGATAAGCAGGAAATTTCAGAGGAAGATAAACTCTGTCAGTTTGCAAATGTGAACCAGAAATGGTTTCCGGAGAGGTGCCAAGATGTGATTTCTCCTCTTTTCCTCTTTTCTCCTTCCAGACTGCAATTCTGCTGATCATGTGAAGTCCCAGGATTCGCAGCACACACCGCACTCCATGACACCTTCAAATGCTTCAGCCCCAAGGTCTTCCACACCTTCCCATGGCCTGACTGCTTCTTTGGAGCCAGCAAGTGGGCAGAAGACTCCATCCAAAGTGGTTTACGTCTTTTCTACTGAGATGGCCAACAAGTAGGTAGATGCTTGAATGTCTTCAGGGAGAGGGGCTTATATTTTTATTCCCTTTTCATGAAACTCTCAGGTGCCCTTTCTCTGTCAAGTATGTTTTTGTAGCAAAAAGGCAATGCTAAGTGTTTTGGCGGTGCTGAAAGGGTTGGAGTGGGGAAGAGGCCTCTTGCTCTCTGAGAAGTGATGATATATTCCTATGGGGTGCATTTTTTGGCAGATGCCAATAAGATACTGGTTTGCAATCCACACAGCAGGTATAAGCTGGGGTGACTTAAACCAAGATGTGACCCCTAAGTGTTGTTGAGTTTGTAGATGTAAGTATTTTCCTTTTGCTGCTTATCTGGTATCAAATGTATGTGGTTAAGTCTTTTACCCTTCTGCCAGCTGAAAGGTGAAGGATGCTGGTTAGGAAAGTTGGATTCTTAGACGCACGTATCCAGTTGAAGCTGTCTGTCTATCTTTGCAGGGCTGCAGAAGCCGTGCTGAAGGGACAGGTGGAAACCATCGTGTCCTTTCATATCCAGAACATCTCAAACAGCAAGGTGGAACGAAACACTGTACCCTTGGTAGGGAGCTGCCTGCAAGTGGGTGGGAAGGGAAATGTTCAGTGTGCTTGTGCATGCATGATTTGGAGAGACGGGTGATTGATTATGCTCTGAAATAAGTTTTAGGATGGAAAAAAGAGAGATGGTGGTTGTTCCAGCCTTCTGCAAATAAATATCTTGAATTATCCAAAGAAGAGTTTGTCTTGCAATATTTGGGTAGTGTATTTCCAACCCACTGATCATGCAGAGCTAATGCAGAAGGAAGGGGTACCTGCTGTAATGCTTGAGCAAGTGGTTTGTTTTTTTTGGTTTGTTTTTTTTTATGGCCAAGATTCTGCTCTGTAAATGCTGTTTACAAGGAGGCTACCCTTCCTTGCAGAGCGTGGGCTGGTGGGGTTAAGACAGGACATTATATTGGCACCTCTGCTTATGTGGCACAGCTGTAAGAAGAGAGTGATGGCATGTGGCTTTCTCTTTCAGAACCCCCAGATCAATGCACTTCGGACTGAACCCAAACCCCTGCCGCAGCCACAGCCCCCTGCTGCCCAGGACCAGAACCCTCCTCAGAACGCCAAAATGCAGCCGACTCCACCTGTGTCAGCACCAGTATCCAAATCCACTGGTCCCCCGTGTCCCATAGACCAGGACAGTCCCAGCGTGGAAAGCAAAGTGATGTCTGTGGGCAGCCCTGCCAACTCGACCCCTCTCCAGACAGAAGGATTTGGGCAGAGTTCAACCCCCAATAATCGAGCAGTTAGCCCCGTTTCCCAAGGTAGCAATAGCTCTGCTGCAGACCCCAAAGGTCCTCCCCAGCAGGTGTCTGGTGGGGACCCATCTAGTTTGGGTGAGAATCCAGATGGACTGTCGCAGGAGCAGCTGGAACATCGAGAGCGCTCATTGCAGACCCTGAGAGACATACAGCGCATGCTCTTCCCTGATGAGAAGGAGTTTGCTGGAGGGCAAAGCGGAGGGCCACCTCCAAATTCTGGGGTGATGGATGGTCCCCAAAAGAAACCTGAAGGGCCAATACAGGCCATGATGGCTCAATCCCAAAGTTTAGGCAAAGGGTCAGGGTCTCGGACAGATGGAGGGGCTCCGTTTGGCCCTCAAGGACACAGGGACATGCCCTTTTCCCCAGATGAAATGGGGCCACCACCAATGAACTCCCAGTCGGGACCTATAGGCCCAGACCACCTGGACCACATGACTCCTGAGCAGGTGGCCTGGCTCAAGCTGCAGCAGGAGTTCTACGAGGAGAAGAGAAGAAAGCAAGAGCAGGTTGTTGTGCAGCAGTGTTCCCTGCAGGACATGATGGTCCATCAGCACGGGCCTCGTGGGGTTGTCCGAGGCCCCCCTCCTCCCTACCAGATGACTCCTGGGGAAGGCTGGGGACCTGGAGGTCCAGAGCCCTTCCCTGAAGGCATGAACATGTCACACTCTCTGCCCCCCAGGGGCATGGCCCCTCATCCCAACATGCCTGGGAGCCAGATGCGCCTGCCTGGTTTTGCAGGAATGATGAACCCTGACATGGAGGGCCCCAATGTCCCAAATCCTGCCTCTCGGCCGGGGCTTTCAGGAGTCAATTGGCCAGACGATGTGCCAAAAATCCCAGATGGCCGAAACTTCCCTCCTGGCCAGGGTGTCTTTAGTGGCCCTGGCCGAGGGGAGCGGTTCCCCAACCCGCAGGGCCTGCCGGAAGAGATCTATCAGCAGCAGCTGGCTGAGAAGCAGATGGGCCTCCCTCCTGGCCTCAACATGGAAGGCATCAGGCCTGGCATGGAGATCAACAGAATGATCGCCTCCCAGAGACACATGGAGCCTGGGAATAACTCCATCTTCCCTCGCATGCCAGTGGAAGGGCCGATGAGCCCCTCCAGAGGGGACTTCCCAAAAGGAATGCCCCCCCAAATGGGCTCTGGTAGGGAGCTGGAGTTTGGGATGGGCCCTGGTGGCATGAAGGGGGACATGGGCATGAATGTCAGCATGGGCTCCAACCCACCCCTGGTACCTCAGAAGTTGAGGGAGGCGGGAGTCGGGCCAGAAGAGATGATGAAACTGCGACCGGGTGTCTCGGAGATGCTCTCCTCTCAGCAGAAGATGGTGCCGCTGCCGTTTGGGGAGCACCCACAACAGGAGTATGGCATGGGTCCCAGGCCCTTCCTTCCCATGTCTCAGGGCCCGGGAGTCGGTCTCCGAAACCTCAGAGAACAGATGGGGCCTGACCAAAGGACTAACAACCGGCTCAGCCACATGCCGCCACTACCTCTCAATCCCACCAGTAACCCTAATAGCCTCAACACTGCTCCCCCTGCGCAGCGCAGCCTGGGCCGCAAGCCCCTGGATATCTCTGCAGCCGGTCAGGTGCATTCTCCAGGAATCAACCCTCTGAAGTCTCCCACCATGCGCCAGGTCCAGTCTCCCATGATGGGGTCTCCATCGGGGAACCTCAAGTCTCCTCAGACGCCCTCCCAGCTGGCAGGAATGCTCGCAGGCCCCACCGCAGCAGCTGCCGCTGCTTCCATCAAGTCCCCCCCGGTCTTGGGGTCTGCTGCTGCTTCTCCTGTCCACCTCAAGTCACCGTCTCTCCCCGCACCTTCTCCGGGATGGACTTCGTCTCCAAAGCCTCCTTTGCAGAGCCCCGGCATCCCCCCGAATCACAAGGCGTCTCTCACCATGTCTTCTCCAGCCATGCTGGGGAACGTGGAGTCGGGTGAGTGCCATCTTTTCCAGCCCAGGCTGGCTCTTTGGCTTCGATGAGGTTACCCAGAGGTTTGGAGAGGGCTCTCGCATGGGTGTCAGGGTGAGGGATGGTCCTTGGGAGGACAGCGTAGTGAAAGGATACTCCTCAGTGTCTCTAGGCTGTTGCTGGCGTGCTGTCCACAAGCTTGCAGGGGAGTAGGCTGTGCCCTCCAGCCAGGCTCCAGGCGCGGGAGCTTTCCAGCCTGGGGAGAGCTTGCTGAGAGCCGGCCATAGGCTGGGAGAGGCTTGCCCACGTTGCCCTCTAGTGCTGCCGTGGGTAACAGCACTGCAGAGACTCAGCTGGGACGTGGCTGGCAAGACTGGAATCTCCAGCAGCGGAGGTGGCAGGCAGGGTGACCCCTTACATCACTGAGCAGGGCTGTTGGCTGTGTCTCTGTGCTGTGGGGTGTGCGGTAGGGGAGCCTGGCTGTTGGTGTCTGCCCAGCGTGAGCTCCAGCTCCAGCTCCTGCAAGTCGGAACCAAACGCTTCAGTCTGCGCCTGAAGGATGCTTTTGTATCTAATTCTTTCAAAGTGGAAATGTTCTGGCACTGCAGGATTTTTGTCTTCTCTGTTCTGTCTTCTTCTGGGGTGGGCCGAAAACGTGCAGTGAATTTTGAGGGATGGTATGACTTTGATTTAGCATCTTTCCTTCAAATGTGTTCCGAGGGGTATGTAATTCAGTGCTGAAGAACAAAGGAGGTTGGAAGTGCAGATATTTCTAATTTTGGGAGAGCAAAGGATTATGTTAAGCCATTAGGTACTGGAATGAGCAGTAAACATATATACATGTGTAAAATCAAAAGCGAAATTTAAAGGAGTTTTGTTTGTAGCTGCTAATATATCTTGTCAGAAATGTGCCCACATGTCTCAGCATAATATCTGCTGTATCTCTTCACTGCATTGCATATGTCTTTTGTGCTTGTTAGATGCCTCCTAAAGAAAAAGAGAAAGGCATTACAGTTGACACTTGGTGGGTGCAGGAACAATTAATCGACCCTGTATTTATTTTGGATTTTTGTGACTAGAATTGGTACATACATTTGTCTTTAGAGCATGGAAGTCGAATTGTAGGATTTGTAGATTTGCTTGATAGTTCTTGTGGATTTGTTCAGGCTCAGGATAGTTACAGTACAATCTAGGATAACAAATGTTAACCATCTTGACTGACTGATAGGCTTATTTTTCTGGTTACCTTGCCCAGGCATTGACTGCAGTAGTCAAGTCTCCTGTTTTTATAAAAGAGTTTTCTAGTTTTTGAGCTTTCTGGAAGAAGAAACTGTGAAAAGATTTAAAAAAAAAATTGTTTTTTCCCTCCTCTTTTCCTAAGGTGGTCCACCTCCTTCCACCGTCAGCCAGCCTGCTCCCGTGACTCTCCCTGGAAATCTTCCCTCTAGCAGTCCTTACACAATGCCTCCAGAGCCGACCCTCTCCCAAAATCCACTCTCCATTATGATGTCCAGGATGTCCAAATTTGCCATGCCCAGCTCAACACCGCTCTATCACGATGCCATCAAAACTGTGGCCAGTTCAGATGATGACTCCCCTCCTGCACGCTCCCCAAACTTGCCACCTATGAACAGTGTACCAGGTAAGAAGTTCAAGGGAACATACGCCCAAGCTCTCAGACAGTACAATGGGGGATTTTTATGGAAGTTTCATCAGATGAAGATGGTGAGAGGGAAAACCTTGAAGGATGTAGAGCCATGGGTTGTTTTCAAGGAAGACAGTTGCAGTTCTCTGAAGTGGGGAGATGGAAGTTCTCTTTGCAACCAGTATCTCTGACTGGAAAGTGTCTTTTCTTTGTAAAGCATCTGATCTAGGAAACTGTTTACGTACAGGAGAGATTTCCACTCAGGTTGAGTGAAATTACTTGTGTGAGTGAAAGCTGCTCATGAGGGTAATTGTCAGACCTATAACGTACTATCCAGAGAGAACTCTTCTTCCTTTGTCTTCTTCAGGCAGTCGTAGAAGCTTCACAGAGTTGTTTTATTGTTGACACTGAATCATCTGGTCTTTTCTCCTCCGTTATGTTTTATGTATTGCCTTTGTTACAGAATGGAGTGTTAAAGCAGTTTCTCAAAATTTACTCATACTTGGTGTGTGTGTAATGATAACCTCAGCCAGGATTGAGGAGGACTGTCCTGGTCCCTACTTGAGAAGGCAAAATAAAATACTGTTCTTTTGGGCTTTCTCATGGATCAGCATGTTTATATGATAAATCCAATTTCTGCTGACAGTTCAGTGATGATGGGTACAAGTTTATTAAATACAAAAGTAGCTTGTAGCCCCTCCACCCAGTTGAATTAATACAGTTGAAAGAGAGGATGACTGGATGTTTGAATAGGGTGGCAATTAGTAATGAATTCTTGATGAGTTTACCTGTAGCTAAGCTATTTGTTTCACACAGTGGTAATGAGAGTTGCTAAATAAACCTGGGAAAGCTGGCTTACCTGAGTCAGTTTGATGATAGCTCGCTGATCTCCACTACCTAGGCTTTATGAGCATTCCCTCATTCATCTCTCCTTTGGTTTTGAAAGGAGGTTGTCACCTCCTGGTGGACAAGTGTCCGTATCTTGGTAATCTGCCACAGACACATTTGTCACTGACTGCCTCAGCTAGAGTGCCAGGAAAGTGGTAAAGGTACGAGTTGGACTGAGAGACTACTTACAGAGCAGGCTTTAGTTCCTTTTTGATAGAGCAGAGAAAAGCTTAGATAGACTGTTGTGCAGGTAGCATCAATTTTCTGGTTAAAATATCACTCTCCAGAGCCACTACTGATGATTTTTATTAGCACTGATTTTTTTCTTTTAATTCTTTTTCGTGTGTGTGTGTTTGGACTTGGTAACCATGCAGAAAGCTCTCTGGTATCTTTGTTGTTTGTTTGTTGTTGGCTGTTATCTAAATCCGATTCCTTATTTCTTCCCTAGGAATGGGCATTAATTCTCAGAATCCTCGAATTTCAGGTCCAAACCCTGTGGGTCCAATGCCAACCCTTAGCCCCATGGGAATGACCCAGCCTCTTTCCCATAACAACCAGATGCCCTCTCCAAATGCTATGGGACCCAATATACCTCCTCACGGGGTCCCTGTGGGACCCGGCCTGATGTCACACAACCCGATGATGGGGCATGGTTCCCAAGAGTCTCCAATGGTACCTCAAGGACGCCTGGGCTTCCCACAGGGGTTCCCTCCTGTACAGTCTCCTCCACAGCAGGTGCCATTCCCACACAACGGGCCCAGCGGTGGACAAGGCAACTTCCCAGCGGGAATGGGTTTCCATGGAGAAGGACCTCTGGGGCGTCCCACCAACCTGCCCCAAAGTTCGACAGATCCAGCACTTTGCAAGACTGGAGGCCCTGGTGGTCCAGACTCCTTCACTGTTCTTGGAAACAATATGCCTTCGGTTTTTACTGATCCAGAGCTGCAGGAGGTGATCCGTCCTGGAGCCACGGGAATACCTGAGTTCGACCTGTCCCGGATTATCCCATCGGAGAAGCCCAGCCAGACACTACAGTATTTCCCTCGCGGAGAGGTACCAGGCCGCAAGCAACCGCAGGGCCCCGGGCCCGGGTTCTCCCACATGCAGGGGATGATTGGAGAGCAGACCCCGCGGATGGGACTAACATTGCCTGGCATGGGGGGCCCCGGGCCAGTGGGAACTCCGGATATCCCCCTTGGGACGGCTCCGTCCATGCCGGGTCACAACCCGATGAGACCGCCAGCCTTTCTGCAGCAAGGCATGATGGGGCCGCACCATCGCATGATGTCACCAGCACAAACAGCAATGCCTGGCCAGCCTGCGCTAATGAGCAACCCTGTGGCTGCCGTGGGCATGATCCCAGGCAAGGACCGAGCCCCCGCGGGGCTGTATAGCCACCCGGGCCCTGTGGGGTCACCTGGGATGATGATGTCAATGCAGGGCATGATGGGACCCCAACAAAACATCATGATTCCCCCCCAGATGAGGCCCCGAGGTATGGCTGCTGATGTTGGCATGGGAGGATTTAGCCAAGGCCCTGGAAACCCAGGGAACATGATGTTTTAAGCTGCTACCGTAAGACTGGATGTTCCGATCCTTGTCAAGATGAGATTCCAAGTCCTGAGGGCTTTTTTGGGAGCTTCAGGAGTACAGTTTGGCCATGCAATAGGTGAAAAGAGACCAGAGGACACTTTGGGAAATCTCGAATGTATGGAATTACCTGAAAAAAAATTATTCATTTTAACAGGTTGTTTTTTTTTTTTAAGATTTATTTTTTAAAAATTATTTTTGTGGACTTGGGTATCCCGTGATGGCACCTGCTTTGAGAATCTGTAGCTGTATTTTGAGAATTGCCATTTGTCACAAGTTGCACCATTCTCTGTATGTTTACGTCCTTCGGACTGGCTTCTCCCAGGACTCTCGGTTATTTTGGGTTTTTTTTTTTGTGTACTGTACTATATTGTAAAAGGGATTTTAGCAGAGACTTTAGTCTTTGGGGTGACAGGAGAATGGGATTCTAGGCTGTTTACTTTAGGTGGAGAATCCATCTTCAGAACTTCGGACTATTTTCCTTCAACTCCAATGTATAGAAAAACCAAACTACGACCTCAGAGCAGAGTATTAATGAAAAGCACAAAAAGGAACTTAAGTTCAGTGAGGGGAATCTTTTAAAAGAAATAAATAATAAGTTAAGGACATATTTTTCAAATTATGGCGTGCTGTCCAGCACCTTCTGTCTCTCCCTCCCACTCTTTATTAAATAGGCTTCTCTCTCTCTCCGTCCCCCTTCTATCTCCTCCTATGGCAGCTGCAATACATTGTGTTATTTTGGGGGGTAAATCTAGGTGCGCCTCTCCTCACGTGGGGACTCTTCCCACTTCTAGGAACGGGCTGGACTTGGACACTGTTACATTCTACAGTAGTCTCTCTCACTGTTTCCTATTCTCCTTTTCTTAGAAACCCCAAGTGATTTTATTAATGTGGGAGTGGAACAGACACTAAAAGTTATCCAGAATTTTTTTTGTGGTTATTTTTTTTTTCCTCCCCAGCGTAAAACGTTCTGTGTAACCTCCATTAAATTTGGTACAAAACCACTCGCCAGGGCTGTGGTGTCAGAAAAATAAAATATATTGTTTCTTACAAAGATGAACTGTCTTTTTTATCCAATCCAGTTGTTTCCTATGTACATCGAATGGCTGGCGAGATGACTATTTGCTCTCTCCAGTGATCGCAGTCTGGTGGCTAGGTGGGGCAAGCTCTGGCAGCTCATAAAAATCAGGTCTGTAGGAGCCACGTGCTCTTTGCAAGGCGCTTGTTTGCTTACTCCTGAATGGAGCTTGGTTTTCCTTGGAGTGAGGCCTTATTTCTGAATGCCCTAGGGATGATGGTTATGATCTTTCTTTACTGGCAGTCAAGGAATAGATTATGCCTGTTGTTTCTATTGCTTTCTCTTGGCAAGTGCTTGCAACTCTACAAGGTAAGTGGTTTCAGTTTTCCCAAAGCAGCAATGTCCACCTGCTGAGCACTGGAGTCTTAATGCTGTGCAGAGTGCTTGGGCTGTGTCTCCCTTGCCCCCTCCCACCCCCAGGGGTTCC
>JACDJE010000135.1:1738092-1842851 GCA_016647715.1 Pavo muticus
CCCTCCTGGGGATCTTTGGATTGGGTAGCATCTCTGACTTCTGTCACTCAGAGGCTGAGATAGCAGGGAGTGGATGAACTTAAATAACAAAGGTGAGAAAGAAGTTATCAGTGAGCAGATTTTTATCAGGACAGCCCTGCTGGGTAAATTATTGCTTTGCTGCAGTTTTCATCGATTGCTTCCTAATCCTGTCTTTTCAAACTTGCCTTCTGAGAGAGTTTCGGTGAGCAGGTTTTCGGGTTTTGTCTATGAGAAGTAAAGGACTGGATGCTAAACTGAGGTCTGTGAGAAAACTGGGATATATCAGATCTGTAGGGAAGGGAGCAGGCTCTGTAGCTGCTCTCTGCTCGGCCTAGCACTGTATATGGAACATGTAGTCTCTGTTCTTCCTCTCACTTGCCCTTATTTGAAATTATTTAAATTAGTAGTTTCCTCAAAAGGCTGTCAATTTGTATGAAACTTCACATGAGAATGAGCATATTTAATGTGCTTGTATGTGAGGGCTTGTGAAAGTTAGCTGATGTTTAAAGGGTGGAAAAAGAGTTACTGTACGTGGCTGTTTTACCAGAGTTTAGTTGCTAGTGTTACAAAATGAGTGAACCCACACACCTCAGGAGGCACGCAATCTTCAAAGCATTGTGCTGGCTGTTCCAAATTCACCTTTGTGCTGTCATGCAAATTTGAAATGATTTTGGGTGAGAATTACTCTTCTGACAACGTGTGGGATGTGTGTTGTGGTGCTTCCCTCTAACAAGACAAGTAGCGTGCCTGAAGCATGGGCTTGTCAAGATTTCAGACAGCTGACAATGACATAGTAAGTGTTATTCCTGTACAGTGGAGTTACCTTTTCTTTAAATGGTTGCACAGATCCTTTTTCAGGATCTTGCATGGGAATCGCCGCAGTGCAACTCTTATAAACATTTCTGCTTCAGCCATGTCTGACTGTTTTACCATGTTGAACAAGGCAAACTTGACTGTCATGGTAATAAGCAGATTTTTTTTTTAATACGTCTTCCCCACTGCTTCCTATACATGTTGAGCTATTCTGAGTAGCAAAAGATATGAAATGACTGCATCGAAGGCCCTTGGCAAGTGGAAAGATGCATTTTTAAGATGTTGGGTAATTAAAGCTCCTTCTGCGTCTAACTTCAAATGCTGACATTTGGCATCTTAACAAGGTTTTTCCTGCAGAAGATGCGGGAGACTTGGGTTCTCCCGAGTCACATAGGTCCCCTTAAGCTCAGTGGCATTCCCAGCTAGGAGATTCAAAGGCTTCAGCTGGTTCCAGTTGGAAAAATAACTTGGTAGATGTGGACTGAGCTGCTTTGTTCTGTTCTGATCTCACTTTTCCCTTTCTCACTTCCCAAATGCAAAAGCTTTCTAGCTGCCAGCCTTGCAAATTCACCTTAGGATCTGTAAGTTCAGGCTCTGCTCTCTCCTGCTTATTTTTAATCAATAGTAGCTGTGACTCAGCTCTGGTAGTCATGGTGCACTTGAAGAAGGAAAGGGGGGCTGCCATTTTTAGTTCCTCTCCCCCATCGTTTTTTTTTTTTTCTTTAATTTTCAAATCCTCCTCCTCCACCTTTGTTTGAAAGAATGAAATAGACTTTATTCATACATGCTTGGCTGCTCTTCCTCTCTAGTAGCATGGGAGGAAACAGTCTGCTGTTCAAATTATCTCATCCCAGATGGCTGCGCAGCCGGAGCGCAGAGACTTAAAAGGTAAACCCAGCAGATGGTGAACTTCTGAAACGCAAAGTAATGTGCCTGCTAAATCAAAAGTTTAAAATGTTTGAAATCTGTTTGTTTTAAAGTAGTAGACTGTTGCGAACAGGTCACCTGTGAAGTACGCTGGAGGTTTTAAGCACTGCCCAAATGAATTTGAGCTTTGTGCCTATATCGTGGGTTAGCTAATCCACCAAAGGGTGTTACAAGCAATGTGCTAGACCAACTGGCTTAGTACCGACCTCTTAGTGGTACCCAATGGGTAATGTTTCAGAAAACAGACCAATACATGGAGATCTTACCTTCTTCAGTCTTGGTTGGGATTTGAGCACTGGCTGTGCTTCTGGTACATTGCACGTGTCCTGACTTGGGGTAGATGTGAGAAACTGACCCCTCCTAAGGAGGGTAAGAGTGTGCTTCACTGTATTGATTGGGTAGTAATCCTAAAGCTATCCCAAGATGTAAGTTTTGTGTAGCTTATGTGGTCTGTGTTGTCATTCTGATGAGGTGACCTCTAACTGAAAGATTTTCCTATTCTGAGGCAGTCCGTGTAGTTTCCAATTATTTCTGTTAATGGTGTTTGTTGTGATAGATGTGTAACACTGAGCTTTATTGTGTTGGTTCTGTTTAAGATTAAAGCACGTTATCTGAAGTGGATTTTTTTTCAGGCCTTAAACTCACAACTCAAACTGCTAGCTTTATTATGTTGGATTTGTTGACAAATATAGAATCCTAGAATCATTAATGTTGGAAAGACCT
Source organism: Pavo muticus (assembly GCA_016647715.1). Taxonomy (NCBI): domain Eukaryota; kingdom Metazoa; phylum Chordata; class Aves; order Galliformes; family Phasianidae; genus Pavo; species Pavo muticus. The sequence continues at coordinate 1,740,577 of JACDJE010000135.1, forward strand.
CTGAGATCATACAGTCCAGCCATCAATACATCACCACCATACCATTAAACCACGTCACTCAATGTATACTAAGCTCAACATCCCCTTGATCTTGATGTTCAGCCAGCAAGCCTTCAGTGCTTGTGGTCCTTCACTGAGAGATGTGGGTCTTCTCAACTTATTGCACAACCAGGCTTTACCCTCCTGGTTGCTTTTGTTTGAGGCAGAGTGTGAGGCAGTAAAGAAAAGCAATGCTGTTTGAGATGCTAGAAACCTTGAGAGCAGCTCAAGTTCATGAGGGAACCTGAGGCTGAACTTCCTTAGTTCACTTCAGCAGCACTCCTACTAACAGCCCTTGGGTAAGAAAGTTTTGGATTTTTTTGTCCCATTATTTTGGATTTGTGTCTTTCCTGGTTCTTGTGGAAAGTAGGCTATTCCATATAGATGCATTCGTTCTGTAGGGAACTTATCTCTCTCTCTCTCTCTCTCTCTCTCTCTCTCTGTATCTTGAGATATATATTACTATTTTTATTTATTTACTCACTTTCTCAGAAATGCCTCAGCTCTTCTGCAGTTTGGCACTTGCCACCTGTTTCTTGTGGTCTTTGAACCCTTCCACTGTCCCACCAATCCTACTTCCAAAATCAGTATTTAAATGTGCCTCCTTCCATGACCACTTTGGAGATGTTTGATGGGCTTTGGCCAATGCGCTGTCCAAGCAACTCTGTAGCAAGGAAAAGGGTAAGGCAGAGTTGGGTGCAGAGGGTGGTGCAGAAATCTATGAGACAAGTATGAACAACCTGTTCAGAGGTTCCTTCCTAGTTGCTGACAAGAAGCTGCCTTGTTTTTCTGAAATCCTTTGCAATAATGTATTTCAATGCATTTCAGTATGTTTTCCTGCCTAAAGCAACTAAATTATTTTAATAGTGTGAATGCAATGCTCTCTAACAGGTGCACTAGAATAGCTTGTGCTGCTGAGTTCTGTTGATCTTGAGTGTGTTGCAGTTTCTGAGTGTTGCAACCGCAGTTGCCACTTGATTTTGCTGGGATATGCTCTTGGCTCTTGTTTCAGAATGCGCGTGAATTCCTGCTTTGCCTCCTGCCACAGCTCAAGCCTCTAATAATGTTCCTTAATATCCCCTTTCTGAAGCAGGCCATGTCTTGCAAATGGCTTCCAATCATATACCTCATGTTTCAATCACCGCTCTCCATATGCTTCATACCATGCCTAAAAGAGAGCTTGATTAGAGCAGATCACGGTGTTCTTAAGCAAGGCCATTGATTTTTATATAACGGTATTATGGTTTTAGGCTGTATAAAGAATTCAGTGGAAAATAACAATGTTTTGTTTGCTTTTTTGACAGCTTCTAACAGCAGTTCAGTGAGACCTCCAGTGATTTATTTAGTATTCAAATTATTCTGTTCATTGTGCACGGTGTCAACAAGTAACTGTGGTGGGGGCAGCCTAAGGAAAGAGGAGAATTAAATCCAGCCCACTCTTCTTGGGAGAAGGTAGCCAAATGCCTGCAGTCACCTATCTGTCAATGGTTCACTTTTAACATTGCTGCAGTCTGACTAAGTGAGAAGGGGTACTGCAGAACCAATGCTGCAGCACCACTTCAATAAGTGGTCCCCCTGTTTTAGCCTTCGCTAAGATCCTACTTTCCCCAAGAAAGTAGGATCCAAGTTTTATTTACTGAGAGAGAAATTTTGGCAACATAGTGGTCCTTGTACTGTCCCTTAGGAAAAAGCATCAGCACTGCAGCTAGAAGCACTTCTGTTGGCCATGCTGGTAATACTCCTGGTTCAGCAAGTGCAAAGTACAAGGGCTGCTCCAAAAATAACGCCTTCTGTTTTATTATGATACCAGAGGTGGATGTTGGTGATATGGCAGCAAAGGTTCAACATTCCCGCCAGTACTCCGTTACATTTTGTTGCTGCATAACAGATGGCAGCAGAGGGGCAGTCTTACAAAATGGCATATGATGTGGAAGTCCAGATGAAACAAAGATGTGTCATTAAATTCCTTGGCACCCACTGACATTCGTCAACGCTTCCTGAATGTTTATGGAGACCAAACAGTGGATGTGAGCACAGCGAGGCGGTGGGTGATGCGTTTCAGCAGAGGTGACAGCGACATGAAAGACAAGCCACACTCCAGACAGCCATGCATAGCTGTCACACCATGAAATGAAGAGCGTCTTAATCAGCTCATCCACATGAATCAGCAGATTATGACCAGGCAATTCTGCACAGAGCTGAATATCAGCTTAAATGCATTGGAAATGATGGTGCCGATGCTGGAACGTAAAAAATTTGCAGCAGGTGGGTCCCACAAATTCTCACACAGGAACAGAAAGAACACCATATGTAAGTTTGTCAGGACCTACTGAACCAGTATGAGGCTGACAGTGACAGTTTCATGGATCGCATCATTACTGGTCATGAGACATGGTGTCACCACTATAAGGTGAAGTTAAAACAGCAGTCCATGGAATGGCAGAATGAATTCCCCATCAAAGAAAAAGTTCAAGGTGCAGCCCTCAGTGGCTACAGTCATGTGCACTGTATTTTGCTACAGGAAAGGGGTGATCCTTCTGGATTTCCTGGAAGCCTGAGTAACCATCCACTCTGACATCTGTATTGTGATGCTGACTAAGCTGAAGGCTCTAACTTCCTGAGTCAGGCCAGAGAAGAGGACAACCTTTCTGTTGCAACATGATAATGCCAGGACCCATACCAGTTTGGGGGCCATGGAGTGCATTGCCAATCTTGGCTGGACCATCTTACCACACCTCCCATATAGTCTGGATTTGGTGCCTCCTGACATCCAGCTGTTTGGGTCAATGAAAGATGGACTGCGTGGGCAACATTTTCCTAGCCGCAACATCATGATAGCTGTGAAACAGCGGGTCACCTCCACTGGTGTAGATTTCTATGAGCATGGCATGCAGGCTTTTGTTCACTGCTGGTGAAAATGCATAGCTAATGGTGGCAACTGTTGAAAAATAGTGTTTTGTAGCTGAGAATTTGCTCTAACAAACAGTGTTATTATACTCCTTGTAGATGTTGTAGTTTCCATGGAAATAAATAGGAGGCATTACTTTTGGAGTGATCTACATAGATCACTGCCCAAAGCTGAAGTCAGTAGTAGCTCCAAGGACTTCTTTGTTTAAAGCATATTTAAGCAGGGTTCACCGAGAGTGCCTGTTCTTGTACTTGGCCCACTGTGGTTGTTTTGCATGTTCACTGTAGAATTTCCATAATTACAGGATTGCAGGGAAGAGCTCAGGAGGCTTACTGTCCCTTTGGAGAGGTTTTGTGTGCACAAAAGTGCACTTGAGAAGATGAGGTAGCTAAATGCTATGTGATTTGGGAGGTTCATCTATCTGCAGCATGACAAGAAAGGGAAAAGCACAGGAGCTTCTGCAGCTCTTAATTCTGGTAGCACAAAGCAAGCTGGGCTTCATCTCACAGTCCCAGCATATGACGAGCTGTTATGTTTTCATGTATTCCTAAGGCTGCAGGGCAGTTCAAACAGGGCTCTTCTCTCCCTTGCTGTTTTCAGACTTTCTGCCTTTGTCTGGCTGTCTCAGAAGTGAACTTGAGCCATTTTGTTATTCAGCTTCCTTCCTCTTGCTGCTCACGGTGAAACGTGACACTGTGCCACCCTGTGTCTGGTCAGAACAAGTTCCCTCATCTAAAATGGCTTTACAATAGGGAAGGGTGGCTGGCACGAATACAAAGAAAAATAGTCAAAGATTCTGATGATATTAAACTATTTAATTTAAGACAACTGTTCACAAGTCACTTTGCTGATCCCCCTCTGTTTGAGAGCACAGGTTATTGTATTCCTCTGGACTGACTGAGTACTGTGAAAGAACTTTTAGAAATTCTTCTAGTGGGCAGAGGCCTGCTCTGCATCCTTTCACCACTTGTTCCTGCAAAGGCAAAGAGACAAAATCACAGATCTCATGAGCTGCTAACTTCGTTGTTAATCCAGATGCATTCTACAGCAGGGAAATAAGCTGGTTGAAGCAAGTCCTTGTGTGAAGTCGCATCGGATCAATGGTCAGCTCAATAGAAAAGATACCTAGGCTACTATGGATGTGCTTTATGAGTCTTACTCTGTTATTTAGCTGGACAGCACGCTCAAATCTTATTTCACAGCCTTACACAGGTGTAGGGCAAAATCAAAAGCTCAGGATTTGTAAGGTGGGCTTCCTATGGGATCTTACCTCTCCATGGTAAGACACGCGAAAGAACCACTCTTTGGACTGCCGGTGCCGATACAGTTCAAGGGTCACATCTGCAGCGTAAGGGGGCCACTTGTGATCAAAGATGCCCAGGGCCATCAGGAGAGGAATAAGGGTAATATCATGAGAAGCGTACAGAATGAGCTTTCTGATAAAAAAAAAAAAAAAAAAAAAAAACATTCTAAATGGTTAGCTGTGATTCTCCATGGATAACCAGTATCGCTTATGCTTTTTCTAGCAGACAAGCACTCATTCTCTCTCCCCACCCATTGAACATCCTTCTGAACCGGGTTTTCACACTGGCAGCAAGTCAGAATTTACAACAATTAGAGGGAGAGATCTGCCCTGTACCTGGCCTTTTCAGCTGGAGATGAGGGATCTGCTGCTTCTGTAATGTTCTTCTGTAAGGTACAGAAAAGGAGACCAACACTCATCTGAAGAACTTCTCTATAAAAGAAGCAGAAATAAATCTACTAACTTTTTAACCTTCATATTAATTAATTTCAAATGAACACTTGGAAACCTGCTTTTCTCTTACAAATTGATAATGTGTATTGAATGTAGCTAAGAACTATTGAATGCGATCCCTACGGTTATGATTTCTTTCAGCAGTCGCTTAGTCGCTGCAGAGATTTCAATGTGATTGCAGACTGGAAAGGGAGAAATGCTAACAAGCCAGTCTCACCAGATGTGGTATGCTAAAAGGAAAACCCAGAAACTCCTTGATGTTCTCTATCCTCTTTTGTTTCCCTATCTGTGATTCTGGAAGCATAGATTTTACTAGGGATGATGACAGTAGCTGACTCTAAAAGAACAACTGAAGCATTGGCTGCCTTTGGGAGTAGGAAGAAGAAGAAAGCTACTACTTTTTTTTTCTTTTTAATACTGTTGTCTCTGTAGCAGAGAGGAGCTCTTCAGATGACTTCCGTTGTGAAGAAACTGTCTAATTAATGAATACCTAAGTGGAAATGGGAGTATGACTGTGATTGTGGCTGTACTGGGTATTATGGAATTGGGAGAAAAATCATTCAATACTTGAGATCTCTAGTACAAGTTAAAGTAAAGGCTAAGGCTAAGTGCCCTACCAGAAAAGGCAGCCCTATGCCACCATCTGAGAAGAGCAGATGACTACGGCAGCTGTGACGGATGCTGGAAAGCTGCTGCTAGGTTAGCAACTGCACCACCTTTACAAATGACTGCGAAGCAAGTAATTAATTGCACGTAGCAACAGGTCTTTTGCAAGTTGTTACATGTGTGGAGGGCCTGGCATCACCTTTTCCTCTAGCATCTACACTCTGCAGCCCAGCTGTACAGGTGCCATCTCTGGAATAAACATACCCGGTTGGAATTCAAATCATCGTCGTTTGTCTGCAAGGACAGCGTTGCCTTGTGCAGCCTCAGCACCCAGGCTTGAAGCATTTCCCATTCTCTTCTGCTTTTTCTTGTAACACAGGTTCACTGATGCCACTTTAGCAACTGAACCATTCACTGCTTACCACAGTGGCTTGCTCCTTGGACGTTACTTCCTCCATGACTGCCAGCAAAACAGGACCTAAGTACACATCTTGCCTCCTCAGTATGGGCTCCTTTGTTCTAGATCATATTCCTGACTTGAGGCACTGAACTTGGTGCTGGGATGGCTGAGGCACAAACCTGATGAAAGCACAATAACCTCTGATAGGGAAATTGAGCAAACTGGAAAGGACGACTTCTGTCTGCCACTGTAAGCTGGTACAGCTCATCCACCCTGGGTAACCTAAAACAAAGGCTAAGGCTGGAGGCACAAATAGAGGCTGTCACCTTGAACCATCTTCCAGAACAAAAAGCAGTGAGTCTACGCATCGACGCTCGATGGTCTGCTGAAAGTCTTTCAGCACAGGGCAGCTTGGCAAACCGTGCACCTGGAAGGAAAGAAGGCAATGTAGGAACAAGTTTGCTCTTTTCCAAGCCAATGCTGAATCCACATAAATGACCGCCTTCAGAAAACAGCTGTCTGTATCACAGCATTTGTACTACTGTACACGCTACAGTATTCACATGAGGAGTTCTAGTATGGTTTTTAAACACAGAGACTTGTTCAATGTACCAAAAGATTAGATGTCTTTCCTTGATGCTAGATGAAGAGAATATAACAGGCCTCGAGCTAGTCAACTCGCAGCAAGACCAGCAAGTCCATTACCAGTTGCTCTAGCAAAAAAAGAGTATTAAGAAGAGGCACAAACATGCCCAGCTCTCTTCCAGTAGCAGAGACAATCTGGTTCAGAGGTAGTATGCTGGAACCAGAATTAAGATGATCTTGTTAGGTGCTGACTATCAAAAAAAGGGACAACGCTGTGCAATGGGGTAAACAAGGACCAACCACCCTCTTAGATCCACTGCATTATGCTTGAAAAAAGATACTGGATTTCAAGGTAAGAAGATGAACAAGGGAGATACATCTAGAAGAAGGCTGACTCCGTTATCTTGCTTTTCAAAAAGGCCAAACTATTTCTACTGACTTCCTGGATTACATAAAAAGGTACTGGGATAGCCAATGGTATCAGTGAGAGTTAGCACCTCTGTTGTTTTCTCCGTATGCCTGGGGTCAGGAAAAAAAAAATAAGGTGATGTTTCTTTATGTGACAGTGCAACAGATCACCAGCTCACCTGCTCAGCATAAATGTTATCAAGGAGGAGAAAAAAGTCCACAGACTCATCACCATCAACACCCATCTTCTTCTTAATTGTTTTTAAGTCCTCAGAGATAGCTGGCTGTAGCTGCGCATCTTTCAACTTCTGCCTGTCAGGGAATTGAGAAAAAAAACAAACAAGTCAAAAGCTGTTCACACATCGGGCTTTTTATCTCTCAGTTTTTTTTGTAACTCCCAGTCCAGTGGAGCTGTATCATATCAGTAAGGGGTAGATGCACCAGAGGAGACTGAAGGATTCCTGATGATGGGAGTCTCAGTGGCAGAGAGGACCGACATGATGTCAGCATTTGGCATCTGCTCTCACAGAGACAGGGGAAGAAAAATTTAGATGAGATGTTAACATCTCCTATGAGGAGGTTCCTGTAAGCAAAGGCTGTGTATCATCAGTTAACAGATCTCATCATACCAGAAGATTGCAAGCCTATTATCTCTGGGGAACAGCCTTTAACTACCTCACGGAAGAAAAAAGGTTAGAAGCTTTGAACAGATTTATGCATGGTGTGGGAGAAGAGAAACATCCAGAAAATCACTGGTAGCTTCAGTCCTCCTCTCTCTCTGGTAGAACCCATATGCCTCATTACATTGGTTTGAACTATATTTTAACTATCAGCGCTGACTAGATACTTGAAGCTAAGTATACTGCAGATTTTTTTCTCTTACCCTGGTCTGCTGGGGGAGCGACTGGAAAGTTTGGTGCTTTTTTATTGTCGTTGATTGTTTGCCTTTTTTTTCCTTTTTTTCCAGAAACATCTGTACTTTCTGTTTGAAATCAAATGCGCTACAAGTTCTGGCATGGGTGGCCTTTGGGCTGGGTCACTGCTTCTTAAAGCAGCTTAAAAAAATCCACCTTGACACGGTTGCAAAACGTGCAGTTAGTGAGATGGGGGAAGGAATGGGAGGATTTACACCTTAACTCTCCTTTTGCACTGCTGGTATTACTAGCTGAGTCTGAATATAGTTTGGCTTTCCTGAGTTGCTTCTATGGATCATCACCTCACCACTGTCATGAACAACCTGTTGCCTGTAGTGTCGAGTGTTATGCAATAAGCTTTTGCAAGTGAATTCTGAAAGCCCTTAGATATCCTGGGACAAAAATATGCTAATATACAATCCGACCAAACGGTAATATATTTGCCTTGTTGTCTGGTTTCCACCCCACGCCCAAAGTGATAAGAGCATTTATGGAACACTTGATTCTGCAAACATGAGTGTTCTTTTTATGTAGAATTAATTTAATTCAATAGTTTTTGTTAAATGTGTCAAGGTGGAGTATATTTCAGTTTCTTGAAGGTATAAATGTGGCAGGAGAAGATTAAAAGGAGGCCCAATGTGTTCGCACATTAATGGTGTGTTAAAGGATGCAGATGACATTAATTCTGTCCTGCAGCAATGCCACAGAATAGCTACACATTAGCTGGTAATGAGCATTTGCTGGTTGCACACTAAATTGAATTGGTCTTTCAAGAAAAAAGTCTGCTTGTTTTGTTTTGTTCTGGTGCTACTGCCTGGTATATGACTGTGCTCACCTCGTGTTTTGTACAGTTAGCTACCCATTCCCAATGGGCAGTGGGAAAGGGAAAGAAAACGTGCTGTTTTAAATTACTGTTGCTGAAATGAAACTGCAGTGAAATCATACGGGAGGGAGGTATGGCTGGCAATTACCTGGTCAAGCACTTCAGGCGCTGGCAGTTGTAGTAATTGGGGTAGAGGATTTCTGAGCTTGCTTCATCAGTGACAATGACAACAGGTCCTGTGGAATAAGAATGAAGACTGTGATAGGTAGTGTATGTGTCTTTAGACTCCTTTAATCGCTCCCGCAGCCTTTGTGTTCAAGCCTACTCTTGTCAACTAGCAATTCCCACTGAGCCATCACTAGCAACACAATCTCCTGTGCTTACTACTGCTCACTCAGCATTTATTTCCATAGTGCTATCTGCTGTGTACTTTGTAATATCTCCTAGTTGCGTGTTCAATTTTTTTTTTTTAGTGTTTGTTTGCATGTGTCAAACAAAAATTAGTTTCTGTGTCATGAAGTGTACTGATCTTTGGCCAGGTCACTTCTGTTATTTGTTTCTGGAACTCAATACAGAGGGAGCAGAGGTGAGATCTTAAAAATCCAGAGTGTATTTCTAGGACATACAAGTAGTTGTCAACTATCAGATACAGCTGAAAGTTACTCCAGATACTGAACTTGTAAAGGATCTTGGTACTCCTACTGCTGAGAAACTCTGAGACTCAGTTTTTTCAGATGTGACAGTGCATCTTGTGAACATTGGACCTGGAACTTTTTGCTCTCTTGATTCTGAAGTGCAGTAAATGCAAACCTCCTCAGTAGGTCTGAAATTGCAGCACTGATGGCAACAGATCCAAGCACCAGCAGTAAGCTACACAAAGAGAGGGAGGCAAGTGACAAATTGATAAAGAAAGTACCAAACAGGACAGAATGGGGAAAAGGGCTAGGAGCAAAGAGCTTACGAAGCGACAACCAGGAGCCAGGGGGAGTCGGGATGCGAGAGGTGTGTGCATCTAGGAAGACTGAGAAAGGAAAGGTACTGGTCAGAAGTCTCCCTAACCTTCTTTCTGCTGTTGGTACAGCCCAGCTAGCAGGCATCGTGTGGATTCCAGGTTCCGGAAAATATTAGTGGAACGGATACTGAAAGAGAGAAAGCAGCGTGTGAAGTAGCACTTCCTCCTTCACATGGCTGGGGCTGCAACTGGGGAGGACTTGCTGGAACTGAGGATTCAGCTTTTATCACGGCTATGGAAACCTGTGCTTGGGTTTCATCTCGCCCTGCTATAGATACCTTAAAATATAGACACCTCTATCTTAAGTACTATGTAACTTCCCTTCGAAGATGGCGGAGATGAAAAATGGGCACTTATCTGTAATTTTATCTCATCCTAAACCAGACGCTCCCAGCACTAATGATGTGAGCGGCAACCATGTGATTCATCTCAATGAACTTTAGACTGGTGCCCCAGAAACACCTGTTTCTCTTCACTCGCCATAAAAGTGCATAATGCCATTGCCAATGGCTAAACCTAGGTGTGATGAATCTGTCCCTAGTGTCTCTGCTAGGAAATGGGGTGCTTCGTGTTCTGAGGGAGGTATCACAGGAGGCTCAGCAGGAAGTTTCCCTAGCACAGCGGTACTTGCAAGCAAAGGAAAGTCCAGAAAGGTACTGAGAAACTCACAAGACCTCAGCAGGCTTAAATGCTGGTGAGAGAAAGCTGGCTTCCTCTACATAGCTCCTCCTCAGCCTTTCCCCCAGGGCAAACATCTGCTGCATCCCAACAGTGGTCAGCTGTCCTGCCAGCGCACCACCCTGTGCACAAAGAAGAGGAAGGGTCTCACTGGAACATGGCAATAATACACCAGTCTGCAGAGGGAACCGTGGAAGAGAACCTCACCTTGAAAGTGGTTTTCCTGTAGTGTTCCTCATAGGGCGAGGGAGGCTGCGGGCCGCCACGGAGGTCAGTCACCGTGTAGTCCAGCTTTGTCTGAGCGGGCACCTCCAACAGACTAGGCGGCCACTCCACCTGCTTCGAAACAAACTGCTTCAGGGGGACACGAGGGCTCCCAAAGGCCCTACCCCAGCGCTGGACATCACTGCCCGCTGCCTCGCCACTAATGCAGCGCAGGGCCAAACCGAGCCTTCGCTCTGCTGCCGGCCGCCTTCTCTCAGCTAACTCCCGACTACCTCACGTTTCCCCCAGCTCTGGAAGAAAAACGCACAAAAGCGAACCGGCGCCTACAGCCGCTACCCCGCGCCTCCTCACCGGTGCAGCTCCCGGGATGGGCCGCAGCGGGGTGCGGGCCCCGTGCCGGAACACCACCTGCACCAGTCGCAACTCCAGCTCCCGCCGCTCCTCGCCCACAGGGCCCTGCGCTGCTGCCGCCCGCCGCCGCTGCGTCCACACGGCCAGGCTGCCCAGCAAGCCCAGCCGCCAGCCCCAACCCATGGCGGCAGCACTGCCGGCACCGGACAGGCTGGGGCCGCGGAGGACGACGGGAAGCGAAGTCCCCCGCAGGCAGCGCGCAGTAGGCGGGCGCGGCAGAGGACTACAGCTCCCAGCAGGCACCGCGCCGTGCCGCCGGGAAACAGCTGTGCGCAGGCACGGCAGTGGACTACAGCTCCCAATAATCATCGCGCCGCGCAGGCGCAGCACTGCTGTGCGCAGGAGCAGGAAGAGAGGTGTGGGGAGGTTCCCGCCACGCCCCGGGGATGCTGCGTGGGCCGCGCGTGGGTTCGGGGCGGGCAGTAGATGGCGGCCCGGTGCTCCGTCGCCTGAGGTGGCGTTTGTAGGCTGAATGAGAGTGGCTGAAAACGTCCGTTTGGCAGGCTCAGGATTTCCTGCTCCAAGGAGAGCCTGTTGGAACAGCTTGCCCAAGGAGGTTGTGGATGCCCCATCCCTGGAGGCATTCAAGGCTAGGCTGGATGTGGCTCTGGGCAGCCTGGTCTGGTAGTTGGCGACCCTGCACATAGCAGGGGGGTTGAAACTAGATGATCATTGTGGTCCTTTTCAACCCAGGCCATTCTACAATTCTGTGATTCTACTGGAGAATCATGTATGACCCCTGTTCAGCACAGCAGCTCAGTTCTTGCTAGATTTTAAAGGCAGTACCCTCAAACAATCCTGCAGTACGAATTGTATGTTACGGATGGAAACCTGAGGTAATGGTGAATAAAAATTCACCCTTAATTTGAGGGGAAGATAGAGGCATAGGAACCAGATCTCCTGAGTATCACTTCTGAGGGCGCCTTTCTCAGACCTTTGTAGGAGCAGTACTCAGAGCTGATTGAAACAGAGCTTGTGGGGCTTCTGGTTGGCAGGGTGGTGGCAGGAGAGGAGTAGTGCAGCTACTGTGTGCAGGGAACAGGTCCAGGGCAATAGGAGAGAGCATGGCAACATGCACAATGGGCAGAGACGGGAGATGATGCGGGCAGTGAGAGGCACAGCCACCTGCACCTCTGTCCTGTGCAGGCAGGGGGATTTGGTGATCTCCTTGGTGTCTTAAAGCAGTGCTGTTCCTACAGGGTTACCTGAATTTTCTGAGTAGGGATGTGCGAAACAGGGCCACGGCCATAGCAGACAGGTGGAAAAGACTATTGCAGAAGCTAATTAAATAACAGAGCAAGAGAAATCAAACCTGAATCTTGTGGTGTGGGGTGCGAAGGAAGTGAACACGCTGGATGGAGAGGGAATAGGAAAACGTAGTTAAACTATAGGGAGGGGGGAAGGAGGGAGAGAGAGAGACATAGTGTGATATAAATGAGCAGAGGTGGAGGGAGAGAAGAGGCTGGCAGCGCACTGATTTGCATTTCCATTCTAATGTTACCCTGGAAGAAAATCCCAGCTTCTGTGAAGCTGTGAAGACTGAGACTGCAGTCCCTCCTGGGGGGATTTGGCTGCTCCCGAGCAGCGTTACTGTAGAGATGTATTTTAGAATATATCACGCCACAGCAGGTGCGTGCAATTAGAGGAGAGCTCTCTGAAATAGCAGGCGGCTGTCAATTTTTTAGCAAGTGGTGTTGCCCATTTTTGCTTTGTCCAACTGTGTAGTTATTCTAAGATGCGTCTTCTTTACAGAACCGTTTTCCAAGGATCTGTTATTTTCACCCTTCTGTAGCATTTTGCAACTAGACGAAGAGCAGGAGGCTGTTCCAATGGCTAATGTGAGTGAACTTTGTTTCACTGAGGATAGTTAATGAGCTCTAACGAATAACCAAGTTTCAGGAACTCTTCCTCTTGAAAGCAGAGCGCAGATTTCCTCCTGTCTGGAATTTAACCAATTTACAATGATTACTACCTTGGCAAAGTATTACTATTCTTATCAATCGTTTGCCTTTTCATAATATTCCCAAACATATCATGCCTCAGAGCACTGCTGTATGGTAAACTTGCATTTACATTCTCATTTTCTTGAAAAGAAAACTGATTCATAGTGAGTTTCATAGTTTGGCCAAACCACACAGTCATTATGTGCATGGTACAGTGCTAAGTTATGCTCACTGTTGTTTACTTTGAGTCCTGTCATGATCAGATTTTTATTCCACAATGCTCATTGAAATTAGTGTTTAAAAAGTACCCCCTGATAAAACTATTTAGCCTGACACGTTTGAGTGTTGTATTGTTTCTTGGACTACCTGAACAAATGGCTATAGCTGTTTGTGATGTAAATCAGAGATACCATAAAATGCCTACACAGTAGAATTTGGATGCGCCTAAGGTAGATACGCTTTTCTGGGGTAGTAGGGGCAGCAAATAGACTTGTATTGCCTCTGGTTTCTTTGCTTCTATTCTGAAAGCCTTTTGCTCAGTGAGGGGAGTGAGCTGGAAGGGCTCCCAGTAGCTGTGGGCAGCCACAGGTTGCAGCTGTGCCGGGAGCTGGGCAGTGCAGCTGGCTGCCGCAGGAGGGTGACACATCCAGGCTGGGATCAGTGTCCAAAGCCAACCACGAGCAGCTAATGCCCAGTGTGGTGTCTCCCTGCTCCAGTCTTGCGGGGCACAGAGAGCATCTGTGTGAGGTAAAATGGTTGGATCTTACCATGTGTTCTAGGTGTTCGACTATATGACTTCCCCCCCGCAAAAAGTGTTCCTATGGCTGGGTTTCCAGTTGATTATAAAGTGCTGCTTTTCACTCTGGTCTATGACCGCCCAAATCTCAGGTGCTGTAACTGTCAGGTGCCTTGCAGCGTGAGCAGTACTCGTGCAGAATCACAGACCTCTTTACACTGCCACCAAAAGAGCTTTCACCTTTCTCAACTGTAGTGCTAACGGTGTTATCTCTGTCCTGCAGCAACCAATGATCACAGTGACTATAATAAACTAGTCAGTCTGGGCATGTAAGCTGTATAGCAGTCAGAAAGAGTAGAAATTTATTTATAAATTGTTAGAGTATGCTGCACTGCTTCCTGTGCAGCTACATCACTCTCGCCTCTGCTCCAGTCTGTCTGTTGTTGTAAACCTTCAGCCAGCTGCTCTGTGAGCAAGGCATCCCGGGAAATGGAAAGAATGTTTCCACTCCTCGTTTCGGTGATCCTTTGAGGTGGAATTGGCAGAAAATAAACTCCTAAATGCCACCAGACCAAGCGCCATTGATAGTACAAGCGTGTGGATCTGTGCATCTCATCTCTTTCCCTGCATGCTTTCACACCATCAGTTTATTTTCCTTGTTTTGGTGAAATGGTGTGTGTTGGTACTTGCACAGCATTTCTGAATTTGTGTGGGCTATGAGACACGGCCCTGGAAGCTGGGGCTGTGGCATTTAGAGTCAGCATCTTGAGGGTCGTTTTCAGAGTTTCTTTTTCTCTGGATTTCAGAAACAGCATATCAGATGGTTGGTTGTTTTGTGTGCCCTTTGCTGGGGACCACGTTATTTTCCCTCTTTTTTTCCTTTTAAATTACAGGATTGGGCATTTGGTCCCCGTGAGTGGTAGAAGCAGGCTGAGTGCCGGTTGTGTAGCTGTTCATCCTGTCCTAGCGCGAAAGATGCACTCTTTGCCTTCTGTTTTTCTTTTGTTCAAACTTTGTCATCCTAAACTGCATGGCCTACAGCCATCTGCTGCATTTGGTCGTCTGTGGGATCATGCAGACTCAATTATGCACCTCTGTGGAATAACAGCGGGCCAGTTTTCTCATCAGCTGTAGGTGTTTTTGTCCATGGAAGATGAAGACTTAGATAAGGAGGAACCTCCAGAAGCAAGCTCGGTGAGCTGTTCCACCTCACAAGATGAACTCTTGGTGCCTTGTCGTAGAGCTGCCCTAGATGTGGTCGGAGTGCTGCTGAGCTTTCACTGCTGCTCAGCTGCTGTTTCCCGAGGCGTGGTGCTTTGCCACTGTGGCAGATGTGCTTCCCTATGGCAGCATTTAAATGTTTGGCACTTTTAATCTTTACCATCTCCTTTGCTTTTTGTGCATATGTATTACATCAAACGGGTTGGGATGATATGAAATTAAAGGAGATAATGCAAGTGTAAGTCATTCTAGTTACTCTCTTCTAATCAGCCAGGAAAGAGGGGCTACAAAGAGATCGTTCTGCACCTTAATGTGTGTTCCTAGTTCATTGAGCTGTTTGTTTCGTTATGCTTTCATACTCATACAGAAGTGCCCAAACCGTAGGATTTGTGTGTCTTCTTCCTGCTGTGGGATGGGGAGACATACCTGAAACCTGGGGTGAAATGTGCTCCTTTTGTTTGGCTGCAGGCTTAAGTTGAGTTTTGAGACTCAAAGGCAGCTTTGCCTTCACTGCTGAGTTTCAATGTTCAGTCATCCAGACTGGCCGTTTGAATCCCTTTAGGTTGCCCATAGCACTCTAGTCTCTTTTTTCTTTTAGTATATACTCTTCCTTATTTGAGGATGGGGACCAGATCAAGTGGTGGGGAGCTACAGGAGAGGACATAAAGCTGGTCTCGGGGAGCCGTGCTATTTACATTCACAACGTTTCTGGCCCCACCAGCTGTTCCGTGTGCGTTATTTTCAGAAGGGCAATAATCCGCGGGAGGTCAGTAGGGTGGAATTGTGCAAATACAGTGGGTGAAGGAGATCAAAACGCTTGGAAGTCCTCAGGCCTTGTCATGACAGGGAGTCAGGATCCCCGATGATTATGGCTTACGGACTGGGAGAATTCAAGGAGAGCTCTGACAGTGCTGCTTGCACGGCTAGAAGGGCAGTCTAGCTGGATGTTTGCTAACTGTTTTCAAGAGTCATCTGTGTTTACACTGCTGGCAGGACCACCTGTTATTTTTTGAACAATAATAAATATATGTGTGTGTGTGTGTATTGCTGCATTTCTGCATTTATTTTTAGCCCTTTCTAAAAAACCCCGACAGGTTTGAAAGATGTTGTGGATTCTAAGTGGTGCCTGGCGGCATTGCTTGCATTGACGGTTGTCAGAATTTTCCATGATAAATCTCTGCTTTGAAAGGCTTATAACTCATCCTTCTATTCTTGGTCCTGCAGCAATCATATCCTGGGAAAATAATCCTTTTTTTTTTAAACTGTGTTTTTCCCACAGGTTTGTGAAAATCATTCTTGTTAGCTTACAGTGGACCTTTGTCACTTGCTTTTTCAGTGTCTAATTGCAAATGCATGGTAGGTCTCTTAAATACATTTCATAAGGTCAAATGGAAAAACTGTTTTGCGTATCGGACTGGCACTTGGTGTAAATCAGTAGTAAGCCAGCAGCAGTTAGTTCCCCATTCCAGCCCTAAGGAAAAAATAAAAGCAGCTGAATTACAGAAGAGGATGGGCAGTCCCTAAATCTGTTGTAATACCAGTTGCAGAACTATAGGGTGAATGCTCCCGGTATCAAGAACTAGCAGAGAGATGAGAGGTACCGTGGTTTTTACATTCATAAATAAAGGAGATGCATACTGCTTATTCTTGGAAGAGAAATCCATTACAAATACGCAACTGATGATTTTAATGAGGAAATACAGTTATCCATTATCACCTTTATGGTTCTCACATCCGTAGTGTCTTCCACCCACACAATGCAAAGCAGCTCCCAGCTGTTAATCTGTACCATTCCCCAGTGGAGACCTATGGCCATAATTATGATCCCTAGTGCACACATAGGAAATACAGTGTTGTGAGGCGTTTTAATGATTTGCTCTGGTGATGCAACAAATGCATGGCAGAACAGAGAATGGTACACAAGAACCTGAGTCGTGCAACGGTGCTGGAAGGAATTAACTGCATTTCTTCTAAGAGTTCTCATGGTTTTTCAAAGCTGTTGAAGTGTTAGCTGCAAGTTGTGCAGTTGCATGCAGGTGGTAGGTGATAATTCAAAACATGAAGAGAATGAACATAAAGTGGTGCTGACACGCTAGGAGAATTGGGGATGGAGCACTGGGAACTTGAGCTGAGTAGAATTTGGTGCAGTTTCACATGGAGCGTTCAGTAGGCCACTGAAAAATTGATCTTTTCACAAATGGGAGTAATGCTTATTCCCTGCCTCACCAGGAAGGCTCTGAGGTAGCAAAGGACATGCGGAAAGGTTTGTATATGTAAGAGCTCATCTGTTTTTCCACCTATATTAGTAGCTATTTGAGTGAAGGATATGATCTTTCTCCAGGTCTTGCCTTACATCCCTGGCCCATTGCAGCTGCAAAAACATCACTGTTACAAAATGGAGATAGTCCTGCGTTGCTTTTCTGCATGGTACACGTGTACGTGCACAGTGCCATATCTGTGTTTTACTGCAGCTCCAGACATGGAGTTTTAACTTTGTATTTTGATTTTTCTTCCAACTGATTTTGCTTTGGGTATAATTTCATTTGTTCAGGTTCCCATCTTCATCTCTTGCCCGTCTCAGGGCATTTGATTCCTATAATATCTCGGCAATAGGCAAGGACCACTGTAGTCATTTTTCAGACAGATTTTAGGTGAAGAAAGGCTCATGGACTTTCCCACTGTCACACAGCTTCCTGCAGAAGGGACCTGAGGGTGCTCTCCGAAGTTTTAGATGGGTAGTGGAGCTTCTCCTCTGGGCTCAGCGTTATCTTTTGTTGCCATTCTGGTGCCATGTGGCTGTCAGCTGTACCAGTCACTGCTTCATGGGTATTTGCACCACTGCTAGTTCTCATGTCTCAGTTAGGAGTCATTTAATGAGAGTGACTGAGATTCCCTGAGAAGAAGAATTCAAAGTATCCCAGACAATGGTATGGCTAACAGCAGCTTTGTCGTAAGACTGCTTTTTAATATTTATTTTAAGGATTGTTGACAGGCATGAGTTTTTCTAGGGCTTTGGTATCCGTGGTTTCGGCCGTGAGATTGGGTCAGAGGCAAAACCATCTCGGCATTGGAGTTTAATGTCTTTTCTGTGTAAGACAGTAGGATAAATGTGAAAAGAAGCTTACAACTTAAAATCGTCGGTGATAATGAGATGATAAGAAACGGATGTTGTGATGTTTCTCAAGAATCATTTGGCAGATCTGAAGAAAGATTGCTGGTAAAGCTCGGCTGCAAGTTGGTAGAGTCAACAAATGAGTCAGTGAAGGGAATGTGGCAGGTCTCCCTTAGTAAGAGACTTTATTACACGATCTCTTACTCTCAATTACCCTAATTTGAAGTAGGGAGCTAATGAATATTGCTAAATGGATTGAAACAAACAGCAGCGCTGTGGACAGAAAATAATCATTATGAACTGCAGTGCATCGACTGCGGCAAATTTTTCACAGATGTGTAGATTTTAATGCTGGGGTGACTAACCTGACTCCTGCTTAGTGCAGGGGAGAAGACCATAACCAGCAATTTCTGGTGGGATCAGTAACTTCTATCAGTACCAGTGCATACCTTTTAAATCACATTGCAGTAGTTAGAAATTATCCCATCCCCAGGCTGTTCTTTCCGGTTGTTAATTACACTCACTGTTCTGATAGGCCTGCCTGCATTGCAGAAGTAATGGGAGGTATCACAGAATCAGAGAATACTCAGAGCTTAAAGGCACCAACAAGGGTCAGCAAGCCCAACTCCTTGTTCCACACGTGACCACTCAAAAATCAGACCCTATGTCTGAAAGCGGTGTCAAAACACTGCCTGAACTCCGGCACTTGGGGCCATGCCCACAGCCCTGGGCAGCCCGTTCCATGCCCACTGCCCTCTGCTGCAGACCCTGTCCTTAACCCCCAGCTGCCCCTCCCCTGACACAGCTCCATCCCGTTCCCTCGGGCTCTGTCACTGTCACAGAGAGCAGAGCTCAGCGCTGCCCCTCCGCCCCCCTCATGAGGGGCTGCAGGCCACCATGAGGCCTCCCCTCAGCCTCCTCTGCTCTGCGCTGAACCAACCAGGGGACCTCAGCTGCTCCTCATACACCTTGCCCTCCAGAACCTGCCCCATCTTTGTAGCCCTCCTTTGGATGCTCTCTTAATGTCCTTCTTACACTGTGGCACCCAAACCAACACCCAGTGCAGGAGGTGAGGCTGCACAGGGCAGAGCAGAGCAGGACAACCCTTCCCCCTGCCCAGTGGCTGATGCTCCCCAGGGTACAGTTGGCCCTTGGGGCTGCCAGGGCATGCTGCTGGCTATGCATACGTGTGGTGCTGCTTGCTCAGAAATACACACAGGGGCAGTGGCAGCCCTCATTTGACTTGTGGGGAGGAACGCTTTGGAAAGCTGTAGACTTTCTATGCGCTGTGGTAAGAGGGCTGTTCTTGCTCCAGGTATGCTCAGGGATAGGAAAAGGGTTGAAGAGTGTGTGTGCTTTTGAGGTCCTTATCACTCTGCCAGGTACCTCCCTGTGCTGGGAACCTGCAGTGAGCTTGTTTGGTCAGAGAGAGCAGTCAGGGACCAGTGAGGATTATTCTGAGCCTCTTTAATGAAGTGAATGCCTTCATCAATGACTTAGAACCGGGGATGTCAATGAACTTTTCAGAAAGTCCTTGAATTTGATGCATTGGAATTGCCAGAGTCACAAGGAAATTTGGAAAAGCTAGAAATATGGAAAGGAACACAAAGCTGTATCCTAACAAAATAAAAGACCACGGAGGGGAAAAAAATAATCCAGTGTCTCATTTCAGAAGAAAAAAAAGGATGAGAAAAGAGTTCTAGTGATCTGTAAGGGGAAAACGTGTTGGAAAAAAAGCCCAGTTTTCAGTGGAGTACCAGTTACAAACAACACGTGCCTTGGGTTGTTATTTCATGTCATTCAGTGAAGGTGATGGTAATTTCTGCTCTACATGCATACCTAATGCTTTCTTGGATGTTGGATGAAGTGGAAGAAAAGCCAGGTGGAAACTGAGTATTTTTTAGTGATGGCTAAGTTTAAAAAGTTGCTTCCAAGACTTCTTGCTTGTAGCCCGGCACCGATCAAACCAGTTCTGTTAAGAGCCCTTTTCAACCTCAAACTTTGTTCCCAGGCTGAACAGCTGGCATGACATTTACTTCTAAACGCACCCAAACAAATAGCAAGTTTCTGACCCCAAGCTTGCCTCTCCTTGCTAATCTGATTCCTTTTAAGGGTAGGAGCTGGTGGGTAATGTAAGTTTTTGTGAAAGCCTGTGTGTAGCTGAGTATGAGAGTGTCGGGTTTTACTGGAGGCGGGGGGGAGGGAGGGGGCTGTTAAAAATGGCATGTCCTAGCAGCCCATATCCAGTTTCTGGAAAAATTGCTAGATGTGACTTTTGCTCTCTTAATATTGTATAGCTGACCATTGCTGACATGCTTTTTTAAGGTTAGGCTCATGTCCAACATGAACAAGAAAATTTAACTCTCTCGTGGGTCCTTCACAGTTCATTTCAATGTCTGGCACGGCCATATCTGCCTTACCCTTGCATTAAATTAATCTTATGGTGAAGAGGAGCTATTACGTGTGAACAGTGAGTCACACAACTCCACTCAGAGTAATCCCAGAGCCCTTTCCCACTGTGGTCCAGCCCTGCCAGATGGTGATGTCCTCAAAAAATCCAGCAGTGGTCTACAGAGAACTCATCAAAGGCACCAACGAACACATCAGAGGAGGGGGACAACACAGGCACTGATACAAAGGATGTCACCTCCGGGAGCAGGAAGTGGCAGCTTGTCATCCAAGTCCTCTGCTGCCCTTAGCCTGCTCCTGCAAACGTCAGAGTGGGGCCGTGGCCTCGTGGGAGCTCATCACATGCCAGCTGAGCAGGGGTTGAGGCTGGAGTAATATGGAAATGGAAAAAAAGGAAAGGATTTCCTAATCCACTAGTAAAATGTAGCCATCTTCAGTAAGGAACACGACTTAATGTAGCTATCTTACAGGCTTCGGTCCAGAAATCTGTTTACAGGAATAAGTAAATATTGCAGGTTTTCAGAGCTGTGCTTCCCAGCTTGCTCTGGGGGAATACTTTTTGCCATGATTGTTTACTTTTATTTGTCCAGAGCCCAGTGCCTTTGTGTGAATAGGTAGGCTACGAAGCCTGCGTTAGCGTGGCAAACTGTGTTAGAGGTTGGGGAGCGTGGTTTATGCCTGAGTGGCTGTGCTTTTGCAACACTTCTGCTACGTAGTGTGCTTGTGAAGAGCAGGGGCTTGCAGGGATGTTTTGAAGCCCTGTGTGCAGGAGCACAAAATAGTGAAAAGTGCTTGCCTTAAGCAGCTGATGGAAAATTAAACCTTTCCCATGGAGAGTTGCAAAGTGAGGTAATCTGCACCTCTTATCCACACACCTCCTTTTGTAGGTGCAGGGGACTCCCAGCAGCATCTCAGGTAGTGCTTAGGGCTGTGTGAAAGGCAACTAAATGTGTAACCACTACTTCTACCCACAGAACACTAGTGGATCACAGTTCTCTCAGATGTTTAACTCTGACGGATCTATTCCATAACTGTCCATAAAACATGTTCTGGTGTGAGTTTATGGCATGTACAGTGAAGGTGTATTGTTAGGCTTGTGGTTGGCAGGATTGGTTACACAATATTGTTTGTGCTTCCTGGTGGCTCAGGGGATGCACAACTGTCTCTAGGGTGAATATCTGTACATATGAATTTAAAACACGGTTTCCATGACTGTCATTCACTTTCTGAGAGCTCTATTGCCCATCAAAGTCAATTGCTGAAATATCTGTGGGAAGCCAGTGATGGTGTGTGAATGTGGTCTCAGAAAATTCATTTAAAAAATTGTAAAACAATGCTCACTGGAGGAAAAATGAAGCATTTCTGAATTACTTGACTAGAGTGGGTGTTATAAGCTCATATGATCCTCTTTCTGTCATCATGTTCTCATGACAATGTTTTATATATGTGTGTATGTGGTATTACCATTCCTGTGATCCCCAGAAAGAGTCTTAATCATCTAGACCATGAAAGCAACACACTCTTAGGGCAAAAGCAAAGCTATTAATTTTGCACTTTGAAGTCACATTTTTTCCTCCAGAGGGTGATCAGGCCGTGGAACAGGCTTCCTGGGGCGGTGGTCATGGCCCCAAGCTGCCAGAGTTCTAGGAGCATTTGGACAATGCGCTCAGTGTGGAGCCAGGAGTTGGACTCAATGATTCAGGTTAGACAGGGCCCTGGGCAGCCTCATCTAGTAGATGGCAACTATTTCCACTGTAGGGTGTTTGAACTAGATGGTCTTTAAGGTTCCTTCCAACCCAAGACATTCTATGATTCCAATCTATGGTTCTATGATTCTATCCTTGTGAGTCCCTTCTGATGTGGGATATTCAGTAACTCTGTGAAAAATATGTAAGGGGAGATTGTGTAGTCTGGCATCATTTCATCAGTTGCATTTTAGCCATCTTAAAGATCAGCTTTGAGTTTCCATGATTATTGCCTCCTTCACATATTCTGAAAGAGGAAACGGCTTGCTGAACCTTCACGCTTCAGATCAGCCATTAATTTTTGGTATTGCCCTCATTATCTGCCACATCTGTCTCTTACCCCACTCATATGTCCCGCTGTGCTTTTTGGAGAAAGGAGAGGGACTACAGGCACGACCTTGCCTTGATTCGTTACTTTGTTAGTCTTGGCACTCTCTGTATTTTTAAATATAACTTTTCCTTTTATAGGATTAAGTACTTCTCTTTTAAAAGCTTGGTGAAACACACATTTTCTGCAGCTGATTAGCAAACAACCACAATACAGAATTGACTTCTGACACCATTAAGACACCATTAACAGAAGGAAATGCTGGAACAATTTGAGGTGTGAATTTGATGGAAGTGAAGACAAGAGTGAGTATTTCTGTTAAATGGCAGTTCCATCTCTCACTGGAGAATACAGTTTTCAGAGACTGTGCTAGCCCCAGCAGGTAAGGCTCTTGAGAGGGAAAAATGCAGAATGAAAAGTTCTCAGCTGTTTTCTTCTTCCCCTCAGAGCACTGTCTTTGTAATGCTGCCATTTAAATACTGAGTGCCTATCCAAGGGTTGAGTTTAATATGTAATGTTGATTTAGGCCACAGCTATAAGATAGTCCATCCATGCATCCATCTCGTGCAAAGCAATGAATACAAACTCTGAAATGACAGGCCAGCCTCTCTGCTTACTGGCTGAAGTAAATATCCTCCTGTTGTGATATGATAGCTTGCCTGGCCTTGGCAATGGATTCTGCGAGTTATAAGTTCGTGGTCTGTCAGCCAGTGCAAACATCCATCCATCGACTATTCCCTGCTTGTTCTACCTAGAAGACAGAACTAGGAATGCATTAAGGTAAGAGTAGCAGAGGGAGCTTGTTGGCTTTCATGCATGTGTTTATGGAGCAGAGAGCTGGGATGGAATGGTTGTGGTCTCAAAGATCACCAAAACCCAACCTGTGAATGTGTTTAGATTGTGGAGGACAGAAGTAGTATAAAGAAAATCCTTATTCTCATTTTTTTTGACCATGTCTTGCTCTCCTGACGCTACCTCTCTAAGTGCCTGCAACACAGTTTTTCAAGTTTGGACCACCACTTGTCAGCAATATCACTTAACAGCCAAATTATCCGAGGGAAGTGATCTGTGAATATGCTTTCAGTGAGCTTCTGGCTTACTCACTGCATATCTCTTCTGCTGAGGTGGCACCTTAAGGGGCGGGCACACTCAAGTCTGTACATATGCCAGTAAACATTTGTACCGGGACTAATACTTCCCCCTTGCTGCACTGTGGGGCAGTGGGTGCGCAGGTGACATCCTCATATCTGTACTGAAAATCCCCAAGCCAAGACTCCTTTGATCCCTGCAGATTCTAACAGCTAAAGGTCCTTGCTCCAGTGTCCTCGGCAAATTCCAGTTTCGTTCTCTATGCCTCCTTTCAGGCTCCTCGCTGGAGTGCAGTACCTTACTAGTCTCCAGCTTCCCAGCATGAAGAATCCCTGGGGATGGGAGATTGTGTGGAGAGAGGAAGGAAGGGCACTTCCTTTGGGTGGACAGAGAGATTCAAGGTCAGAAGAAGGGAGCCTGTGAACAAGGGAACAAGGGATGAAGTTCAGATTGGGTATAGGAAGGGGAGGCATGGGCGGGGAGATGGGCTGGAAAACCACATCTTGTGAGAGCTGAGTAGTGATGGGAACTCTCTGCAGCGATTGTTAGCCATGGATTCTCACAGTCTCTTAGGACCTTGCATCTTAAAAAGCCTTTCAAGGCTGTGGATGAGAAAATCAGGTGCTCAGGGGACCTTTTTCCTGCTGGATTGGCCTTAGATAGCAAGTGGTCTCTGTGTGTAAAAGTGTGCTTGATAAAGGGTGGAACCATACAGGACAGCTGCTCTCTAGACAGCTCTTTCTGTTCTTTCTTGGTAGTGCAGGGGAGCTGGAGGGTTTTCTGCTAGCTAGTCAATCAATCATTTCCCGCTGTTTATTATTTATCCCCCTGGCCAAGCTGTCCCCTCATCCCTGCCGCTCTGGGCAATGGGAATTTGATCTCTGAGCAGCAGAGGCTGGCAGGCAGCCTGATAGATGCTAGCAGCTCATTCTCCAGCCACATGAAAGGCAAAACACCAACAAGAAGAGATGGAGTTAGAACTTTATTAGGAGAAACCTAGGCGCAATTGACTAAAATCACATGTTAAGAAAAACACACAAGTCTTTTCAAGATTAAAAAATACATGTTTATAAGACACCTTACCAACAAAAAAAAATGGTTTTGCCCTTTCTGTGTATGGGTATATATGCACATGTACAGGGAACTGTACCAAAGCTAACTATGCAGGAGCAAGGTTCACAAACCTATAGCAGCTCCTAGGAGAGGGAATGGCTCAGTCCCCTGACAATCTGATCCCAGGCCATTCGCTCACACAATCCAACACTGGGAAGCTGTAGCCCATGTCTGAAAGGGCAGTGCAGGGTAAACAACGGGCAGCAGCGTGGCTTCGGTTGGTCTTGGTATGTCAGCTCTGCAGTGAGAAAACATGTCCAGGGTGGAAGCTGCCTGCAGACCTCACCCATCAGGCTCACTTTGCAGTGCTGGGCTCCAGCGGCTGCTCTGGGAGGTTACAGTGGTGAAAAAAGGTGGTCTGCATGTGGTTTCTTGTACTGTGTGCACTAGCAGTAAAGATGAAGATGACCTGTTTGCAGAACAGAGATTTGCTGAGAGGACAAATATCGCTGCTTGCAGTGGCTGGCAGGCTTGAGAGAGCAGCCAGGAGCTCAGTAATGTGCAGGACCTGGACAGGACTCTTGCTCCTTGCAAAAGATGCTGAAGTATTTTGGTAGGGTGGTAGCAAGAAAACACAGGCTGTACCTGTTCTGAGGATAAACAGAGGATGTTTTTCTCCCAAGTTGGCAGCTGGTAGCACCCTTTCGGCAGCATTCATGTTGCTTGAAAGATGAGTTTAAAAGGGGGAAAAATCATTTTGTTTCCATGTGTTAATTCCTCCCTTTTTAGTAATTGTATATCTGTTCTCACAGGACAATTACTATTTCTGTTAGTGGGTGTCTTGCTTATAATTGATGACATAAGTATGTTGGGAACATTCCCTAGTCTTCATCAACCAGTCATCTGAGTGATATCCCAGGGCCATGGGGCCAGCTGCTCCGCTGACTTAGGAATGAGGAAGGGATTCCAAAGTTAGACACGAGGCAGCTGTGCTTGGGGGACCATGGGCATCCATATCCATGGGGAAGAGTTTTATGCACAGTGTCAAAAATTCAAGTAGGATTTATTGTATAAGTAAACTGGATTAAAGTATCTGGGCTTAAGTGGAGAAGGGGAGGGGGTTAAGAAGAGAAAGAGCGCAGAAAAAGGGAAAGTCTTTCTGAAAGTGTGTTTCTGATCCCTGCAGGTGAGAGAAGCTTCAGCTCAGTATAACTGCCCACCTGCTTTAGCACATGTTGAATAGACATCAAAGAAGACACAAGAGAGTTGAGGTCCAGTCAGCCTGCTGAATAGAGAGTTGCAGTGACGGCTGCCTCACATTTGAGGCATCCAGGCAGCCTGTGACTAAGGTTGGTGAGTCCCATGGCTGAGAACTTTGCATCTGGAGATTGGTGCCTCTCTTCAACCTCCAGTTATGTGTTGTCCAGGGGCTGCCCCTGCCTTAAGCTGTGAGAAGTGCTGTCTGAATTACAAGAATGACGTTCACTGAAAAGGAACTGGAGGATGTTGAAACAGAGAGAGGTTTGTGGCAGGAGTCTGCAGTCCACTTTGCAGAAGTTTTACTAAGTGCTGAGACCACTCCTCCTCCCTCCTGGAGACAGGTCACACAGACAAATCGTCTGACCTTGCCTTGCTGCTGGCACGGCTGGCCTTGCTGAAGCGGCGTTTCTCATTGAAGTAGCTCTCAGGGAGGGCAGGTGCCGCACATTCATTGGCCACCTCTGGGCTTTCCATGTAGCTGGACTTCATGAAGGGTCCTTCTCCGGCAGCATCCTCCTGGCTGTGGACCCTCTCAGTGGCGAAGTTGGCTGTATTCTGCTGGGAGGCCATCTTGTTGCTGAAGGGGCTGATGAACTTCCCATTGGGACTTGCCAAACACTGATTAAAATCTGGCGGGGGAGTGTACATCTGGGCCCTTTCTACCTGTGGAGCGGACTCCAGCCTTCGAGGAGCTGTGCTAGGGCTGGGCTTGTAGGCACGGGAGCACCTCTCTTTGGCTTTCTTCCAGCCCAAGTGGTATAACTCAGCCAGGCTGAGGAACAGGGAGAGCACGGCCACAGCAAGCATGAAGATGATGAACACGTTCTTCTCTGTGGGACGGGAAACGTAGCAGTTGACAGGGTGGGGGCAAGGTGCCCGCTGACAGATATACAGGGTCTCCAGGAAGATCCCATACAAGATGTATTGTCCCACAATGAAGGCAACTTCCATGGCAGTGCGAATCAAAATACTGTAGACATAGGTGTTTAGCAGACTGCCTCTGAGTATAATTTTGCCTCCTGATTCATCCCAGCAAGACAACTCAGTCTTCTCTGCCACGGGGCACTTCTGCTGATAGTACGTGTCACCATTGTTTTTCATCTCCTGGGCCTCTCTTTCTGCCTCCTTCATCTTCCTCTTCTCCTCCATGCGCACCGTATGCATCGCGTGGCCCATATACACCAGGGATGGGGTGGAGACAAAGATGATCTGAAGGACCCAAAAGCGGACGTGGGAAATGGGGAAGGCCTTGTCATAGCAGACGTTCTCACAGCCAGGCTGCTGGGTGTCGCACATGAAATCGGACTGCTCATCCCCCCAAGAGGACTCAGCTGCTGTACCAAGTACCAGCATCCGGAAGATGAACAGCACAGTCAACCAGACCTTCCCCACCACTGTGGAGTGCTTGTGGACCTCTTCAAGGAACTCTCCCAGGAAACTCCAGTCCCCCATTTCTGCTCACCAGGAGTGGGTAGAAGTCCTGAAGGCAGAATTGGAGACAGCCTCTGTGGGAGAAAATTGAAGAGAATGATTCTAAGGTTAGGAAATATCAAGCTAGGGATGCATGGAGTGAATTGATTTATCTTGTATCAAAGGAAATGTTTTTATTTGACCTGATGTGATGAACAATGTGTTCATGTTTGCTGAAGACTTTGTTTCACATCCACTGAAGACAGTGTGTGTTGGCTTTTTTTTTTTTTTTTTTTTTTAACTCAGTTACTGAAACAAAAAGGGACTTCCTTAGCACGATCCATCTGCAATCCGTAAATGAGCTACTGAAATGTTGAGGTTGAGCCAGATTCTTTCTTGCTTCAGAAAGTCCTTTTACCACAGTCTGCATACTGTGTCCCCTGTGGACTGTGTAGTTAAAGCAGTATTCATCCGTCTGCAAACGGCACTCTGGAGAATCCCTAAATGGATTGATCCTCTGGGAGATAAGACTGGAGCATACAGCTTGGTCTCAGCACTGCTTGGGCTCGTTCATGTGTCACCTTTACATAATATCTGCACTGACACTTGGAATGTGAAGGCCTCGCAGATCTGGGCTTTGGTTCTCAGCTCGGTGTCACTACTGAAAGAAATGCATGGAAAGCCTCCCTGTTGCCCACGTGCCTTTTGCCCATAGGTTTTGCTTTGGTTTGGCAGTGTGACTAGTTCTGACTGTTTCATTACAAGTTTGAACTGTTCTGGGATGTGTAGAGACTTCGGAGAGCTGTGCCAGTGTTGTAAACCTAACCTGCAGCCACATTGCCATACCTGCCCGAGGGGGATCTGCTGCCCAGTCAAAATGGTGGATCTCATTCCTTCCTCTTAAGCCCTGAGGCAAAGTTCACTATTCAAATTATATAGACAAAGAAAAAAAGCCTCCCTTTAATGCTTCCCAGGGACCAGCAGCTCCAGGGAACTAGCATTTGGAAGGTGGTTGCTGAGAGGAAGAAAGGTTAGTTGGGCTGGTAGTATGACTGCAAAGTCAGGATGTAGGAGAGCCTACTTCAGCTTTATTTCTGACTCTGGCAGATTGTTTCTGGCCAAGTCACTTAACCCCCTGGATAAAAAGAGAATGATAGGTTTAATCTGTCTTTTGTGGGGCTCTTGTGTAATAATTTGGTCCAGTTAGGCTGATCATATGTACCTTTCCAGGGCACAGAGAAGCTCTTCATTGTGCATGGGTTAGGGGCGAGGCTTTAAACAGTGGGCAGAATTGCCTTGAAGATAATGCTCTCCCACAGCTCCTCTTTTTGAAAATAAGAGGAACTTATTTAATTTTTTTAATTAAATAAAAAATACTTTTTAATAAATGTATGCAAACTTAATAATCGTGGTAATGAAATACTAAAAGCACTAGACCAGGTAAATCTCAAAGTTATAGGGACCAAAAGTGTTAATGTTCCTTTGTTTTCCCTTTTCTCTTATTTGAGAACCAGTTATTTTTGCCATCCAAAGACTGTTCAGAGTAGACACTGTTAAACACTGAAAATTTACTGCAGTAATATTGTGTAGATTTCCTGTGAGCAAAAGCTGGAGAGGACAGAGATATGATTGCTGAGAGAATGATACCCCTCCTCCAGCTATGTAACTGGTATAATTTAATGTAGCAGTGCACACAGTGATTTACACCATTACTTGTCTGTGCACAGCGTCAGTCTGCAAGGATGGATGGGACAAAGATCAAAAGCTGAATCCTTAAGCTGCTGGTGCTACTGAGGGCTGCCCTGAGGATTTCCCAGGTAAGGAGATGGGAGGGGATCTCCTGCTGCCCCTCCGCCTGTTGGAAGCTGTGTGAGAAGGGAGAAAGAAGGGACGTACAGGGAAGCCAAGGATGGGCTGTGGCTCTTTGCTGGCAGACATGCTGCAGTCATGTGAATGTAGATCCTGGAGGCTTCTGGGGTATGCTAAAGTTGTTTCATCTGCTGCCAGTCAAGAACCAGAGGAGCAGCAACGCAGAAAATCATTGTGTCTTGCTAACTCTCCCCCTATTGGCAGTGGTAAACTGAAAAATCGGAGGGCCTGTCTTCTGAAATGACTTTGCACCAAATGACTTTGGTACAGTTACTGCATTCTGGGGAAATTATCGTATGGCTTTGTTCTGTGAGCCCCAGGGAATTCAATACAGACAGATAAATCAGGGATGGGAGACATTTACAGAGAGTTGCGTTGAATCCAGGATTTTTTATTTTTTATTTTTTTGCAGATTGATGACAAGGCATCCCCTAATGAAGGCTTCTACACCTAGACACTGGCAGATATTAAAATCAATGTGTACAGAACATGAACTTGGCAAACATGAGAGCAAGAGGAATCCAGAGATTAAAAATGGCACTGGACATGTGAGTGACAGTCAACTGTTTGCACAATAGCTTTCAAAAGGAGATAAATCTAAATGACCCAATGTTGGCAGCCACGAGGCTTGGACTGGGTAGTAGGGCCATTCCTTCTGTCCTTCCTTTCTGGCTGCTCCCCTGCACAGGCCGCTTGGTGGAGGGTCTGCCCAAAGAGCAGAATGCCTCCTGTTGTTCCTGCTGCAGCCCCAGAGAGCCAGGGGGCTGCTAGAAGGGGATAGGCCGACAGGAGAGAATGAGTGTTAGATACCAAGCGAAAGTGATTCCTTCTTAGTGCAGTGCTTTTGGCTTTGCTGTTTTTAGGTATTAGTGAGCTATTCTTGTGATGCCAGTCAAAGGACCTCTGACAACAACAGACGAAAGCATCTAGTTCTGTGCTGCCAGCAAGCAAAGAATTATTGTTACCTCCTGACAGCTTTTCCAGGCTATGCAGGACAGACTTTGACCTAGCCTTTCTTCTCAGGGCTTTACTATTCTTGGGAATTTTCCATATAGTTCCCTTTCCTCATTCCCAGACTGTTATCCCCACATGCTTCGACCTCTCAGCATGTGAGCATCTGTAGATTTTATATTCCTGCTTTGGACTTAATTGGACAAATCTCATCTCTCTCCAGTGTGACTCAGCGAAAAATACCTTTGGGTATCTTTGTGAGGTCTCAGCACCTGATAGCAGAGGCTGCCTTGACAGCAGTCATGCATATTCATGCAGTGTCTTGGGCTGTGCCACCGTGCTGTTGTGCACTTGGCTGGCAGCTTTCTGCTGGATCAACAAAGGAGTTGTGTGCAGCCGGGAGATCTTGGCAGCACGAAACGTGTATGTGACAAAGACCAGCATAGCCCAGCATAAACCCAGCGATGTGGCTGTCCTGCCTTAATCATCACCTGGAACGCAATTAAAGCTGGGAAAAAACAAGTATCAAAACTGCAGACCAAGCATGGCATCCACCCAGCCTTGTGACTGCCAAATTCCAAGATAAAAATACCCCAGCAGGACGGCACCTGCTAGTGTGCCAGGCTGGCTCGCCACCAAAGTAAGGCTCTCCACTATCCTTTCCTTGTGCTACCTTCCTCTGTGAGAGGAGAAGTGTTCATAGCTCTCAGAGCAGTTTTGCCTCTCCTGTTCCTGATGCCACGTGCTGTGAATGGCAGGCAAGCATTTTGCATCTCTGCTTCTTGCTCTGGCAAGTGAGCTGGGCTGGGCAGACTGAACAGGGCTGTGGAGCACCGCTAGGAAAGCCGCACCAAAGAGGCAAGAAGGCTGTTCCTGCCTAGTTTTCTTCTTTATGAGAGTCTGATTCCCCAGGAGTTGTTAGGAATCCACTCTTTTCCCCTCTTTAGAAGACAGGCGAGACTATCAGCAGTGATATAAATAGCTGGGCTCCACACTTCACACTAACTTTTCCCACAAGGAAGGTGACAGGAGGTCGACATCTCTGCGGGCTGTTTCTAAAATAAAGTGGAGAGCCTGATTATAATACCATTCTGCTCTCCCTCCCTCAGCCCACCTCTTTCCCTTGGTATGTCCCAGGCAGGCTCAAAGAGGCTGTAGAGAAGGGCTCCTTTGTGTGAGGGAAGTGTGATTCCCGGAGAGGGCAGAAAGTAATGGATTCAAAGTCAATGCATTTCGCTCAAGGCCGTGCAGCAGGTCCCCCACTCTGAGCTACTGAAAGCCTCAGTTCTGTTTAGTGGAGCATCCCGGCCAGCTGCAACAAGGCCAATGCCTAGGAGTTGCTTGTGGCCTGCCTTCCTCCAGCTGTGCCACCTCCTGTCAGGTCCAGGCAATCTGTGGCACAGCAGATATCTACTGCAGAGGCACACGGCAGAGGTCTTTTCCCTTGCATTAATAACTGTCATGTTGCAGCCAGACCTGAGAGCTCCCAGCACTGTAAATTTGGCTGTTCACACCTGTAGACACTTAGAAAGAGGCTTCCAGCTCTGCACTGCCAGGTAGTTAACCCAGATTTGCTTTACAGCTGTACGTTTCACTTAGCGATTTCCAGCCCCCCGTTAGCAGCAGTACAGTCTCTCAGCATCCCACTTAGGTGCAGAAATGCTCAAACTGCTTGTTCAAGGTCACTGTGTCACTGGAAGCATGGGGACAGGGGCTGTGGTTTGCAAACCAATGGCCTTTTTTTTCTGTATAGTACTGCTTCTTAGACTTTTTGATAGTGACACGGCACTGCTTTATAGCACTAGGACATTTGCTTCTACAGACCACAGCTACAGGGCAAGTTGATGCCCTTCTTGCTTGTGTCTCGAGACAATACTTTCTTAAACACTAGGGTGGTTGGGGCCCTGGAGCCTGATCTAGTGGATGGCAACTCTGCCCACAGCAGGGGGGTTGGGACTGGATGATCTTTGAAGTTTCTCCCAGCCCAAGCCATTCTATCATTCTATGATCTGAAATAAATTCCCGTCATGCTATTCTTCTGTAGCAGGAATGCCTGGCAGAAACAGAGCTGTGGTTTTCCAAGAGGTGACCATCTTGTTATTGCAGCAGAGCCCTGGGTCAGTGTCCCAAAGAAAGCTGACTTTTCGGTGTACAAATACAGTGCTCCTTTGTTGTCAGGATCTGGTCAGGGAGCCTTCTAGGGGCACATGACTTACAACATTAAAAGATGAATAAATTTAGAAATGCTCTCTCCAGTGTGAGAGCGATGCTTTGAATTCCAGAGGCTTTTTAGAGCTTTGGGACATAAGTCGATGCAATAGGATGTAAATCAGTGCAGTGCTGAAGCCCACCTCAGTATGCATCTTTTAGTTCAGTTAGCTGGCATTGGCTCTTTCATATATATATACAAGAGATAAGCAGTCACACATCAGGTATCGTCATCCAAAGCTTACCAAAATTTCTTCTCAGAAAGAGCGGTGCTGCATTGGCACGGGCTGCCCAGGGAGGTGGTGATGGAGTCACCATCCCTGGGGGTGTTCCAGATACACATAGATGTGGCACTTGGGGACAATGTTAGAGAACATGGTGGTGGTGGGTTGGTGGACTGACTAGATGACCTTAGTGGTCATTTCCAACCTTTCTGATTCTATGATTCTATGAAACACCATCCCTATGGCTTTGTATGCGCATACATGTGTTTATGACAAATTTCTGCCTGAAATAGGCCAGTTCTTTAGCCAAAGTGGTTACTCTGATCTGTGCGTGGATCTGAACTAATAGGTTCATGTTCCTTTCTGCTTACAAAAATAGAAGGAAGTCTGACATATTTGCTTCAGTTCCTTTCTAGCTCCTTGAGTTCTGAGTCCTGTCTTGAATAAGCAGCATGGACAGTGACTTTGACTCCTGTGCTTGTATCTCACAGGAGAGGCAGAGCTCTGTGTTAACACCCCTGGCCCAGCAGACAGCCATCCCATGCTTCTCATCTCTCTGCTCATCCTGAGTTCGCTGCGGATTCTGGAGGGGTCGTGCTGATACCCAGACCATTGCCCAGCTTGCAGTTGCAGACAGCTCGTTGTTCCTAATGAGGTGTGCCTTCCCCCTCCTCTCCAAATGTGGAAAAACTCAGAGTTCACAAAAAAGAGAGAGGGTGAGGAGATAAGGGAGCCGAATGACCTGTCACCTCCTGAAGCACATGGGCACAGAGGGAGCTCACTCAACACCTCCAAGTGCGTACATCAGGGACGTGTTACACAGATGACGGTATTATGTGGAATATTTTCATCTGAAGTGATGGTGGAAATTGCAGACTCTCCATTTGCTGAACTGTTATTGCTTGTCTGTACAGGATATCTAATGTTTTTGGTTTTGTTTTCTTTTTCTTGTTTGTAGTCAAATTGTGCTCATATGTAACCCAGGCATTAGAGCCAAGCTCTGCTTGATGCAGACACAGGAAACTAAAATCAGAGGAGACCTTGAACTCATCTGGGTCCAGCTGAGGAATGAATTTGTCCCTCTGCGTTTGAAAGCCTGCTTGAAATAGTTACGTGGTAGTGGCATCCAGGCTTATACTTAGCATGCAGGGAGCACCCTCTCATTCTCTCGGGATTCTCTCTGTGCCTTGCAAATGTCGGCCCTTAGCCAAACAAATGTAATAGAACTGGACTTGGGATAAACTAAATAAAGGCGCAGATATGCTTTTTGCTAGAGAAAAAATCAATTCTCTCTCTGATATAAATGCTACAAACAGGCTGATGGATATTATTCCTTATTCCTTAACGAATATGTTGAAGAGCAACCATTTCGGAATTACAGAGCTCGGTGCTCTTGACAGTTTATTTACCTCTGCAGGGAGAAGCTAACCTAGATGTATCTGCAACTGATACTAAATCGGGCAGTGCTGTGTACCAGAGAGGGGACAGCCAAACAAGGCAGAGGGAGCTCTGGAAGGCAGAAACATGTTGACAAAAGTGGGGATTGCTATAGTAAAGCAGTTCCTGAGCTCTGCTGATAGAAACTGTTTATGTGCGTTGCGTTGTCAGTGGTGGAGGCTGCTGTAAGGAGACATGGAGGTGATGGTAAGCATCACATTGGACTTGATGTAGCGGTAAAAACCAGTCCACATGGGCTCAGGCTGTTTCACAGACTACACAAGATGCAACTCAGAGCAGTGTTGAAGTAAAACAGACTGTAGAAGTAATGGGAAAAGGAGAGGGCTCACGTTCAGACTTAGCTCATCCCTTCTTCTACCCTCTGCCTACCCCTCTTTGCTCCTCTGGACCCTTGCCTCAGCTGTTTGGCTCTTTTGATTACTTAACTCTCTGTGGCACTCAGGTTGCTAGCACTTCCAGCTTTAGAATGGGGAATTTTTCAGCAGCAGTCTACAGCCCACTTAGTATTACCTTGTCAAATCGCATTTCTTCTTTCTGTCCAAAGAACCATAGGATTCTCTTCACACCCCAGCCTCATTGCTGTAGCTTTGCCTCCAAGTATTTCGTTTCTCATTCAGAGCAGAGTATGGCTGTAGCTTGTGAGTGGGTTATTTTATATACTCAGCATATGTGCATATATCTACATATATTTACCCCTTTAACAACAACTAATATTACATTTTCAAAACAAAGCGGCAGAGAGTAATCAAGTGGTTACTTTTCTAAGTAATCTTAATTCAATCTCTTTGTGCCTGTGCCTCATAGCTATGAGCCTTTAACCACATCCTCACATTGTCACCTCATTCTTTGTACAGGATGCCTGCCTCATTCTGTGCCAGCCTGGCTGGGGCTTTTTTGCACAGCAGCTATTCAATGTTTTGTTTTCTCCTTATTGTTCGGTGGGTGGCCTGTGCCTCATTTACTGTACGTTATTCAAATCCAATTCAAAAGACAGAATTATTCGTTTCCTCATGGGTTTTTCTACAGCTTTCATCCCAACAGTACCTGATTGCTTCACAGTTCTTTCTTTACTTATTTTCATTACTACTTGGAGGTACGGAGATGGTATTATATCAACTTTACAGCAGTCAGAGATTAAGATAAAAAATGTTCATTACTTTCAGAAGCTCGTTGGAGATGTTGTTAATCTGTTGTTGTTTTTTTTCCCCTCCACGTTCTCAGACCCATATAATGTATGTTCAACACGGAGCTCTCTTTGGTTAACAGTGGAGCGTGAGCATTTATCAGTTCCACCCATTAGACCACATCTAAAATTCAGGCATCTAAAAGGCACCACTGGGGGACCATTTGTGAACAAACCTGGATTGAGTGATTTTCCTCATCATGGCATAGGACACTGGAGTAAATAGCAAGAATAAAACCTAGTTTTCTTGGATAGCTTTATGCGATTTTAAACTGGAGACAGTTTTTCTCCCATGCAGCTGTTCTCTCCCTTTTTCACCAGACCTTGGGGCTCTGGAACACCCTGGCTGGACTGTTGCTTCTGTGGTCACTCTGTGCCCTGTCAAAGGCATCTGCTGGCTTTTCTACTTCTAAGGTAGAAGAGCTTCATACAGAAATTCTCAACCATTCTCAAGATATGTCCATCATGACAAAGGTAATGAAGAGAGAAGGAAATGTAAGTGTAAAACTCTTAGTTCTTACATTAAAAAACCACTGACCCCTCTTGGAAAATACACTGGAGAGACTTAAGAGGCATGCATCTCTGTGTTCATTTCGTGCTGCGTGGCATGAATGTCTCTTTGTTTCAGGAAAGAGCTGGCCTGTTAGCGCACTGCTTAGAGAGATCTCTCTGTTGCTTATCAATAGCCATAAAATTGATTTATTTTTCTCTTTATGAATTCTTAGCTTGAAGATTGAAGTTTCCCTGGTGCCTCCTGGGAGCTATTTCTAATTTTAAGTCTCTGTCCTAGTGCTTCACACAGAAGCACCCGAGGTGCGGAGCAGTCTCTGAAATCTGCTCCCTAATGACCTGGAATAGAGCTGAATTACTCATTCCTTCAGTGCTTTGAGATAAGTCAGAAAACAAGGACAAACGTGCAGAATGAGTGAAATCTGTCTGAAGGTCAAAAAGAGAAGAGAGGATGGGTAGGAAGTTCTGTATCTTCTGGCAAGATTTAAATTTTTCATGCGGAAGTCCAAAATACTAAAGAATTGTGATAATATATTCTGTTGAGTGGAAAAACCAAAACAAATCCCAAATACTTACAGTAGCAGGAATACTTAACATAGTTCCCAAGCAGCCAGATTCTGATGAGTATTTTAAACCCCGAACCCTCAGGAATTCTCCTAAAGTATTGTTTCGCTCTCAAGGAAAGAGGGAAGAAAGTCAGACAGATTCTGTTTTCTTCTCAGAATAGGTTTTTAAAAGACTGGCTGATGCAGAGATGTTTGGCTTCTAGCACGAATACGGCAAGGATGTGAGAATTCTGAATAACAGTTTAACCCACTCCTAGCTGCACACAGATATGCAGACACATATCCCATGTGCTAAGTTCTTTAGCCCTAAGGAGAGGATCATATAAGCAGCAGGGAAAACTTTTCACATATGTTGCTTCACAGAGATTTTAGCATGGAGGAAGACTTCAACAATTAAGGCTGATTTAGTCTATTATTTCTTTTGGTGTTTCTTTTGTTTTTTTTTTGTCTAAAGTTTATCCAGAGATGCTATTTACATCATCCTCTGATGGGTTTGTGCAGTACTTCTGGGACAGAGCTATCTCCTCAGTTTACTCGAGCTGTTAAAACCAGAATGGCAGAAAGCTCATTCATCAGATGCTGCAGATGATGAGTAGAATGACCCTTTGGGAAATGAAAGGGTTTACCAAAGAAATTGTGCTGGATCAGAGGTGGCAATTACCAGATAACCTTTGCATTCAGTCATTGCTTCTTTCCAGATGGAACTATAAGGGTACTGTATTTTCAAGCTAGGCTATTTGAAACATGCAAGAGATGTTAAATTATAGAAGTGTAATAGGATAATTATTCAAAATGCAAGGGGAAAAAAGTTTGGAAGGCAAATAAAAAGAAGAATCTGCTAGTGGGGGTGAGTGTTTGTCCCCTAGATCTGTGTGCCTCTGTGCTGAGGCTGCTCTGAGCAGTGTTGGGATGGAAAAGCATTCCATCCACAGTGCATGCTGTACATATGACTGGGGGATGTGAGCAAGGCACTTTCCTACACTTGACTTGCATTACCAGAGTCCATGGCACAAAATGGCCAGGACAGAATATTCTCAAGGGAAAGAAGCTGCAACATTTCAAACTATTCTGCGTGCTCTACAATATAGGCAGCTCAAGCAGACACTTGATAAAGCGCTTATGCTCAGGTAGCTTCTCACAGGTAAGAGTTCCCTTCATCACGCTCCCCAGAGCAGCCTGCCAGTGTGCTGAAACAGGATCTAGGAGAAACTGCAGTTTGCACATTATAATGTCTGAGGGTACTTGCAGCTTTTATCCTGCCTTCCTGTACACTGAAATCTGTTGGGATCCACATTCACTGCAAGGAGGCTCCTCTGTCAGTTCTGTCAGTGCCCATGGCAAAAGCAGTGTAATTTTTTAAATGCTCCAAGCCCACCTTGTTACTAGGGAATGTTTTGGAGGGAAATGGGAAGAAAATGCAGAATTCTGAAGTTATTTTTGACTGTCCTTCTTTTCTGCCTCACCAAATCCATCTCTCCCCTCTTGCTATTTTACCCTGGAGTCTAACAGCCTGATCTCCCTATTGATGCTTCTGCAGTTATTTCCCCCTCATGGTTACTTACCTGATTTCCAGTGTCTTTTCTTCTGCCTCCTTTCCTTGCCTTAGTACTTTTCCTTCCTGCAATTGAGTTGAATCCTTTGTTCTTCTCAGTTGTTTGGTTTTATTCCTTTGGTATGGTTCTCTCTCTCTCTCTTCCCTCTTTTTTCTCCACCCCCTTCCCATGTCACTTTCTGTCTTCCCCACCGCCTCTCTGCCTTTCCCCTTCTTTCTTCACCTACTTTTCTTGTCTCTCCCACAACCTCCAACTTAATCTTTCTATTTTCAAACCTAGTTTCCTGCTGTTTTTCCTTTAAAGACCATGGGTTTTATTCCTCCCTCTCCATTCTCAGCCTCTCCCTGTGCCACCCTCCCCATACTGAGAGGATGCACTCACTGCTGCCTTCTCCCTGTCCCTTCCAGTTGCTGCTGCCCTCCTCCCCTAGATAACATGCCATGGTCTAAATCTTCCTTAAATGAAAAGAAATGGGGTTGCCCCACAGCTACCCCAGCCAGAACCTGAGAAGGTTCTTCTGCACAGGACATCAATGAAGGATATATTTTTTTTTTTGACTCATTCAGGATTAAGCAAAGCAGAATTTGTGAGGAGTGAGGTCCTGCACCTCTCCAAGTAAGGAGCTGGAGCATAGCTGCTGCCTTGTCCCACAGGGCACTTAGTGCTTCTTAGGAAGGTGTCCCAGATCCCCTTACAGATGCGTGGAGAACAACCTGTCTGACAGGTGAGGTGGTTTTTGACAACCTCGCACATTGCCATACATGCACACACTCTGATGCATGAGCATTTGGGCTTTTCTTATAAATGTTTTTGGCATACTGAGGTCTTACATTTTATGTACATGTCAAATTGAGCTTCTGAATCCTGTACATTGAGCCAAGAGACGAGGGTGAATTGGAAATACCTTCTGGCTTTGATAAAGGCTGGTCTGAAAGAATCAGAGTGTCAAGAGAGTGTGATTTGCTTAGAAGACTGTTTTGCTACGCACAAGCTTTGGCTGGTGTTCCTCTAGCAGTCCTTCCTGGGCTAGGTATCTCCCATCCAGAACATAACTCCCCACTTGTGTCTGTACAGCAGCTAGTGTAGATCATGAAGCAAAAGTAGCCCTGAGACTAGACCATAGGACTGACAACTCTTCTAATCTAATCACTGTTCTCCTGCTAATTTAGTACCCCTTAATTCAGAAGACTGGAGGCCAGGCTATGCAGGGATAGAGCTGTGCAGAAGCTACTCTGGATTCATGCCCTATGTGAGCACTCTCACCCTGAAGCTAAGAATGCACCTCCTTTTCAGGAGGGCAAATCTCCCTCCTGCTAAATCCTCACTGATGACTATTGCAGGACGTGCAGTTTCCATAACAGTTCAGTAAACTGATATTGAGAAACCAATAATCGTTTGCCACTGCATTTCTAACTTTATTGAAGGGTCTCCTATGACTGTTCACGAGGGTGGATAGTGATAGGACAAGGGAAAATGGCTTTAAACTGAGACAGGGGAGGTTTAGGTTAGATATTAGGAGGAAGTTTTTCACACAGAGGGTGGTGACGCACTGGAACAGGTTGCCCAAGGAGGTTGTGGATGCCCCATCCCTGGAGGCATTCAAGGCCAGGCTGGATGTGGTTCTGGGCAGCCTGGTCTGGTGGTTGGCGACCCTGCACATAGCAGGGGGGTTGAAACTAGATGATCATTGTGGTCCTTTTCAACCCAGGCCATTCTATGATTCTATGACTTCAAAGAAAATAGGAATATTTCTGGAGTTGATTTTCTCTCTCCAGCATAGCAGTATTATACCTGTGATTATCCCATTGATTTTATGCCAGTGTAATTGTCAAGCATTTCATCATAGAGATATCCAAAACAGGTGTTAGTAATACAGCTCTAGCTTGTAGATGGCTTTGGGCTTGTCAGGTATTTCTCACAATCAGTTCCTGTGAGCAAGCTGTCTGAAATGCAACATATGCTCCCTTCCTTGCTGAACCTTTGTTGTACATTCAGGATAGTCAGATCTGATTTTTCTTTATCATTCCTTTGTGTTTCTTACCCGAGCATTGTTCCAATGTGGCATGCTGCTTCCTCTACAATCAAACATATATCCTGTAATTCTATTGATGAATACAGGGAGAAGGTTTCTGTCAAATACACACATTGTGATTGTGCACATGAGGTGACTGTTATGAGCTCTTTTCTTTTCTTTTCTTTTCTTTTCTTTTCTTTTCTTTTCTTTTCTTTTCTTTTCTTTTCTTTTCTTTTCTTTTCTTTTCTTTTCTTTTCTTTTCTTTTCTTTTCTTTTCTTTTCTTTTCTTTTCTTTTCTTTTCTTTTCTTTTCGGTGATGATGGGATCTATTTTGAATTTTGATGCCCAGAAGGGGAATGGGTGAAGGCCATGTGGGATGCAAAAGACAGGAGAGTGGAGATGTCATATGGATGCTTCTGCCAGACCCTCAGTGTGCCCTTCCTCCTCTATTGCCACCTCTTTTGAGGAAAACAGGCAGCTTCTCCAGCTCCATTGGTGAGCTGGGAAGAAGCATTTTCCTCCCTTCCCCAAGCAACTGCTATGCAAAACTTTTATGGCTTGAATGAGGAGATCAAGTGGAAGAGAATATTCCCCTAGATAGTGGGAATGAGATGAACAGCTGACAGTTGCTGTGTGCAGCTTGCGAATCTCAGCAGTTTGTAGTGCTGTAGAACACATTTTGCAGGAAAGGAGAAATACAGGAGGTAAGGGAAAAATAGAACAACATGTGCCATCTTTTGATCAAAGGTAAATGGGTTTTGGGGGGTAAGATTTCTGATCTTCTTGGTAAAAGCAACATAGCAGACTGTATCTGCCTAGTCTTCAGTGAGGCACAAGATATGGTGTCACAGAAAAAAACAGATTAATACAAAAGATTCAGCTGAAGAAGGCAGGGGTTATTAGAGAAATCCTCAAGTGAGTAAGAGACTGATGGAATTGAGACACCAGTTCCCTAACAGGCTGAACGGAAGTTAGCTGTGAGGCTGATCAAAGACTGTACTTAGGACTGATCTTTCTAAATGTTTGTGTTAATTATCTTGGCACCAAAAGTAGAAATGCTACTGAAATCTGCTGACGTAGGAAAGCTGGGAGGTATTGTTGGGGCAGAGGTGGATTCCAGCACCAGGAGAACTGAAGGCTCTTTATGACAGGAGTGACTGAGGTGAGGTTTAAATGGGAAAATACAAAGTCGCACACACCAGGACCTTGCTGCTGAGAGAGTAAGGAAAAGTAGCATTTGGAAGTTCCTAGCTGGCATGACAGAGAAGGGGAAAGTCCTGGGCAAAGGTCACCAGGGGAGGAACCAGTGATGGGATGTCCAGGTGAAAATGGCAGGTGAGCTCCTAGGACACAGCACTATTTCCACTTGCAGCAGCTAAGATTAGTGTCGTCCAAGGGGATGTGAGACCCCCACCAGAGCAGTGTGTGCAGTGCTTGTCCATATTCAAGAAAGACGTTCAGCTTGGAACAGGTGCAAAGAAAGGCATCAGGGTGATCAGAGGAACGGAAAGTGTCTCTCAGCCAACAGTGTGTTTACTTGCCAGTCACAGAAGTGACTGCAAACAGATATTTGAGCTGATTTGAAAATAGATGAGACACAAGTACAAGCTTTCCTACATTCATTATTTCGTACTGAACTTCATGCTACTGCAGCTACCTGAAGTAATTAAAACACAGCATGACGTGCCTGCAGGGTGAATACTACAGGGGAGCTTGGTTACTTAGTCTGGCAGAACAAAGGTTAAAAGAGGAGAGATTTGCTGCCTATAAATACTTCTCGGAGTTGGGGGTTGGGCGAGTAAGTGCTAGGGAGAG
This sequence comes from Pavo muticus, assembly GCA_016647715.1. Lineage (NCBI taxonomy): Eukaryota > Metazoa > Chordata > Aves > Galliformes > Phasianidae > Pavo > Pavo muticus. The sequence continues at coordinate 1,781,999 of JACDJE010000135.1, forward strand.
AGAAGAGCTACATACACTAAAGGACAATGTGGCATAAGAATAAATAGATATAAATTGGCCATGAATGAATTTAGGTTGGAAATCAGAAGGTTTCTAAGCAACAGGGCAGAGAAGGAGGTGCTGGAACAGCATTCTAGTAACAGAAGTGAGGGCGGAAACCTAATGAGATTTAGGATAGAGCTTAGTAAGTTTAGAAAAGGCCATTTGTTTTGTACTTGCCTGTTACTCAAAGGGATTGAAGCTGATAAGCCAAGAGGTCCCTTTTTCATTCTATTTCCCGCACTTCCCTTATTGCCTTATCAGAACTGCTCCTTTTCACGCAGAAGCCAGGTAAATCCTGCACGGAGTTTCAGCGTGATGAGTTTTTCAGCATTGATCCCATGGTTATTTAATGGAGTATTCATTCTGTGTCAGGGATTTAAACAAACAACGAGAGCAAGCCGACGCAATGGATGGAGAAGGTCTGCAAACATGCAGTAATATAGATGAGAGCTCAGATAGGAAAGAGCTTCTTCACATAAAGCAGATGCTCTTGCAGCATCGGGCTTTGCTGGAAGGCTATTTCAAAAGTGGGTAAATGTTCTCCTGAGATTTGAGAACTTCAAGAGATTGCCTGAAAGTAAAATATCTTGTTCTGTCCTGCTGTTACAGAGGGGTTTGTGCCTGGGGAATATATCAGATTTACTGCCCTGGGAAATTTCGGACACCTCTCTGTCACCACCAATGGTTGAGACAGAAAATTCTTTTAAGTATGTTATCTCCAATGCCTGGCCAGCATTGCAGTTACTCTGTTTCTTTATATTGTCACATGCTGGACAGACACAGCTAAGTACCCTCTCTCAAGTGCCTGTGGATGCTACCTTCCCCTTCCCCTTGGATAAAGCTTTTTATCCAAAATCCCCTGGCATGGGTATGATTGAAAGAGAAGGAGAGAGAAAGAAGTTCTCAGTTATGGATTAGACCTCTGGAGACAGCTTGAAGGCATCTTCCAGCAAAAGGCAAATTCCCAAAGACAGGCCTGGCCCAAGGGGGCAGGAGCAGCATGCAATGATAGGTCCCCAAATGATGGGGGATAGTTTTATAGTCACTATTCCTCTTTTAGTAAAAAAAATCCCCATTTATGTGATTATATATGGACATTTTCCCCTCGATTTCTTTCCAGCCAGTATTGGGCTTATGTGGCAAGCTTTTTGTAGTCAAGAGGCTGCAGAGGTGGCCTCTGTGAGCAGAGCCCAGTGCTGCCCCACATCAGAACAAAGCAGCTCCAGCTGCTCCAAAAGAGACACACTGCTGCCAGAGCTGAGCTGTGAGTGACACCGGGTGTGCTCTGGGAGAGAGGAGTTAAGGAAGGGAAAATCTGCTGTGCAACAGCAGCTGAGAGAGAGGGGTGAGAGATGTGAGAGAACAGTCCTGCAGGCACCCAGGTCAGTGCAGGAGGAGGGCAGGAGGCGCTCCAGGCGCACAGCAGCAGCTCCCTGGAGCCCAGGGGAGGTCTGTGGTGAGGCAGGAGGTCTGGGGAAGCATGGGTGGTGACCATGAAGGAACAGCAGAGATGAAGGGCTATGAACTGACTGCAGCCCCTGTTCCCCTATACTGCTCAGGGAGAGGAGATAGAAAAGGGTGAATGCGGTTGAAGTGTGATTTTAGTTTGCTGTTATCTTCTCACAACTCTAGTTTATTATTAATAAGTAATAAATTATATTAATCTCTCTACACTGAGTCTGTTTTGCCCATGATGGTAATCAATGAGCAGTCTCTCTGTCCTTATCTCAACTTGTGAGCTCCTTTTCATTGTATTTTCTTCCCTTTTTCTTTTTAGGAAGGGAAGGAGAGAGGAGTTTGGTGGAGTTGAGCTGCCCATCAGCATGAAACCACCACGCAGCTCAGAGTACCAGAACAAGAAAAGAGGAAACTAGAAGCAATAAGGTGTGAAATGCCACTGTGTGCCAGCATCACCTGCCAATAAAGTTTTCAGCAGGAAAAACTGGAAAAGGACTTCATCTTCCTGAGAAGAAATGACCATCTATCCCAAAGTAAATGCTTAGTTGTCCTCTTTGTGTTACTGGAAATCAAATGCTGCTTCCACCTCCCAGCTCTGCAGCATCTCTCAGTAGTTGAGAAGTACTTTGCAAATAATAATGCAATAATAAACACTCTCCTTGCTCTACAGGTGGAGGAACCAAACCATGGAGATCCTAAAAGATTTGTCCAAGGGATGAACAAGCCGTTTTCAAGCAAGAAATCCTCATCTACCCAGCCACCAGACATTGACCTTGTGCTGTAAATTTCCACCTAGATGAACTGCTGCTTCACACAAATATAGTATGCATACATATGTACATAAATATGTTTCACAAAGTGAGAAGAAAAGAAAGAACAGAGAGTTACCTCTTTTTGCAGAGCCTGCACAGGTGGAGGGAGGAGCAGGTGGCTGAGTGAAGTGTTTGCTTCAGCACAGCCCCTCTGTCTCACTGGAGCCCACCTCTCTGTCCCCGTTCGGCTCCCAGAAGAGATCCGTGTCTTACGGAGGACGCTTTGGGCAGGTGAGCACACCCCAGTCTGCTCCCTGGAACTCAGCCTCCTGCTGTGGTCTGACACGGGCTCACTGGCCGGAGATTCCATCCAGCCTGAAGGACCAATGCTGGAGGAGACTGGCTCCCGAGCTGTTCCTGACATGCACTGGCAGCTGTCTGCCTGCCATTCTTTTAAAGAGTCTTCGTGGATCAGGATAAAAATGTGATCTTACGCAGGCGGCATTGTAAGCACAACTTGGCTCAAGTTCAGCTCTTCCTCTGGCTCCCAGCTACTCTATTTTTAATGAAGGAATTTGAGGCTATCAGAAAGGAAGTCAAATTGTTTTAGGAAAACAATAGAAAAGCAACTTAAAGTTTATTAGCTTCCTGCCCAGGGCCTGGGACCAACTTGTCAAACTTATTAGAGTGATGGCAGAGCTATTTATTTAAAAGGGCCAGCGACAAGACTCACAATTTCATTCCTGTTTAGGCCTTGGTGAAAACAAAGGAAAGCCATAAAATAATATCTGAAGGGAGCAGATGGCTAACTGGTAAGTGGTGCAAGCAAAGCTGGCCTCTGAGCCATTCATGGTATTGACCAGTGCAATGGCTTTAGTTGGATTTTGTTATCAGGTGAGTGCCCAGGCCTGCATTCACATTTCAGCCCCATCACCCCAAATTCCTTGTTGTGGTCCAATTTTCAAATCAAAATCTCCCACCTAAGGTTGTCAATATGGCAGGAAAATGTCTTCAGTTAGAGCAGAAAGGAGCAAAACAATACAGAAGGTCTGTAAAAGAGCCAGGAATAGAACCCAGGTGTCTTTGATCCTGTTGGACTTGCTGAGCCCCCCAACTATAAAAATATTTATATCCTTCAGAAGCAGCTGCAGTCTGCTTCTCTGTTTAGCTGCCCCAAAGTAGCAGCGCCATTAAGTCATTGAACACACGCAGGCATGTGGCTACGGAGAAGAATAGACAACCAAACTATTAGACTCACAAGCCAAAAATGTCCATGCTGTCTGACCCTTTTTAAGGAGTTTCATTATTGGCAAGGAAACAAGAAGAGAATCGAATGAATTACTGAGAAGCACTTACAAGCTCTTCTTAATGAAATACCATGCCCCCTTTTTCAGGAGGCTCTCTGCTAATTGAGATTTTAGCCTGCTTCCCAGGGTCATATAGGAAGAACTCACCTTTCCTTTCAGTGGTGCAGCAGTAGTCTCTAGAAAATCACACGCTGAGAGGCACTGAGCACGCAGAGCTATGCATGAAAGCTTTGAACAACTCAGTAAGCGCTTTTCAGATGAAAAGAAGTCCCACCTCAAAAATTCTCTTCCTTCTCCTCCTCATTAACTTAAATAAAAGTGGGAGTACACAACTACAGTAATCTCTGAGGCCTGGGGCAATAGTGCATCTTGCATTGGCAAGTGGTAGAAGATTTGGTTTATGTTTTCTTTTAATTTAGCCAGGTTAGATGCTTATTTGAGGGTCAAAGACAGTGCATAGTCTCTGGAAAGGCCTAGGAAACTGCATCTTAAACATAATCATTTTAATGTAAATACAACTGCCATGCATTTGCATTCAATTTATACTTATCTTGCTTGTAAGATATTCTTACAGCTTTCAGAAAGTTTCTCTAATTACTGTCCCTTAGAGATACTTCCTTGGTAAACAAAGCAGCCAAAAAAAAAAAAGCTTAGAAAGTGTCATATCCTAGTTTATTGCAGTCTGTAGACATTTACTTATTTTTCAGTACATTCTTGAGTTGCATTGACTTCAGCGAGACTTAATAGCCTTAATAGCAGAAGTCGACCACCCTGCAATGCTAACCAGGCCAGTTTTTTCGGGGGAATTCTGAGCAGACAGCAGCTAGCCAGTGTACTTCTCAATTGCCTCTGTTGTAAGGGATGCCACATGTAAATCATGTGATGGTGGTCTGACAAAGGGAAATATTTCTTTTGCACTTATTTGGAATCTGTGTCATCTGAACTGGTATCGTATAATTCATACTTTGTTCTAATAATCAGGAACCCCATGTGTATGCTGTGAGAATCTTTATGTCACTCGCTCACGCTGATGGACTCGGTAATCCCTGAGGCTGGGATCCTGCAAAGGCTGGGTCATGTAAATGATATAGTTACGTCTTGTGGCCATTCACATGTGTAAAAGTCCCTCTATGTACAAATGTCATTGAGTGGACAATGCTGTAGATTGTTGAAGCTCCTATTTTTCCTATCAGGAGTCATTCTGGTTTCCCAGAAGCTTCTGGGATGACAAAGGTTGCCAGCCAGCTGGACGTGTGGATGCTGAGGAACATTTCACATTGGTCAGCTGCACATGCTGCCATGCGGGGCCAGTGGCAGCAGATGGTTCCTGGGCTGTGCTCTCTGATAGAGGGGTCAGATAGCTGTGGTACTGCCACATGTCCCAGCTGTAAAGCCTGAGCTTAGAAAAAGGCTGCTTAAGTAACACTACCAGTGTAGAAAGAATCACAGACGTGTGTCTCGTTATAAAGAAACCTAGCTTTGTAGTGTGGTAGAAGGACTTTGGTCTGCACTATATGTTGCTGGGGGCAGAGAAATCAGGACTCGAGCTATCCCTGGAAGTCAGCTTCAAAGGAAGAAGCAGTAAAAGGATATGAGGGAAAAGAGACATGCTTGAATGGGGGTGGGTGAAGCTGAACAGTAGACAGTCTGAGTTACGGAAGAAATCTCAGATGGTGCTTACTGCTCCCAGCCAGCTTGTTCTCTTCTGTGATGGTATAAAAGCATTTCAACACATGATCTCCTGTGTAAAATTAAGAGCTTAATTTGTGCACAAATTTCTGACTAATAGTTCTCACTAATTCTATGATACGTGTTGGCTGGATTCTGAAGCCTTCTGTGAACAATGAAAATTACAGCAAATGGAGGAGGCAGGAGTACACTGAGCAGGCCCAAGGAGAACAGAAAGGTACATTTTACATTAGAGGACCAAATATTCATGTGGTATATGCACACACATGTATACACACACGGAATAAAAGTATATTTCAAAAGAAATATACTTGGCAAGAGCTCACAAACGAGCCCAATTCCCAGCAATGCCACGGTGTACAGTGAACTTCTGTTTCCAGAATGTGCCATGAGGTCAACTAGAGCCATTCAAGGGATTCAGGCCACTCTGGTGCTCATGCTGCACCTTCAGTGTGGCTGCATAAAGGCAAATGAACACAGAGATGCATTCAGCACCTATGCATTAAGATGGTGTCCTGAGTGGTTTCTAGAGGAAAGCTTGAAAGAGATTTGTATTCAGTTTTGTATTCTGTGAGAGTGAAGGATTTGGTCAGTGGAAGTCTCTTTAATTATATTTCTGGACACCTGGTTTTCCTGGTAAAATGCACGGCCCAGCTGCCCAGGAGAGGTGACAGTCCGCAGAGGAAGCAGGTGTGCATGTTAGTCATCGACAGCCACAAAGGCAAGGAAGCGGCTGCCATCGCCTCTCCGCTGCTGGAACAGCAGGGCTCTACAGGTGGTCGTGGCAGCACCCATATGTGAAGCTGTGAGGACTGGCTTGGTGCTAGGGAATCCTCTGAGCACTGAAGTTCTGCTGATGGTCTCAAGTAGGGCATACTCCACTTAGATTCCAACATAATTTCATTGAAATTCTCTAGCTTTACTCCTCATGAGCAACCTGATGCAGCCTGCTGTAATCCTCACTACTGACTGAGGTCTATAAATCCAGGCACTGCTTTCTCACCGGACTTTTGCATGCTATATGTTCTTGCTTTTATTGCTGGTGGAGGTTAAGATGAAGAATGACCAAGGGGCACATAGCAGAAGAACATATGCAAAATTGCTAGCCTGAACTGAGATGTTTCTTTTGTGGGTTTCATCTCTCTGATTTTGTGAGCTGCTGGTGCATAAATCTGGAGATAAAACCTGACAAGTAAGTGGTGTCAGCCAAGAGTGTGCTATATTGCTGGTGTTTATTATTTTTCATAAAGTGGTGGAAAAGCAAGGGATATTTAAACTTGACTGAAACAAGCGGAGGTAACTATAAGTTAATTGTTTTTGAGTGAAATTTTGCAGTTTCATAGAGTAGAATCATAGAATCACCATGGTTGGAAATGACCTCCAAGATCCTCTAGTCCAACCATCTACCTGCCACCATTATCTCCCCACTAAACCATGTCCCTTAGTATCATATCTAAACGTTTCTTGAACACGTTTGGTACTCAAAATACAGATTTGATAAGAAAACACTGATTTATTTTTCTTGGAAAAAAAAAAAAGGCAAAACAAAATGGAGATGTGATAAAAATTGTGATAAAAACTATTACAGTCATGAGTAAATTTCTTCCTGGTCAGGGATGGTTTTTGTGGCTTGCTGTGCGCGTGGGGAAATGAGATGCCTAAGCAACGCATGCTGGTATAATAGATGGCTTTTGCATGTGATATCCATGTGGATGGCATGACGCTTTCTGTAATTATCCTATGCCTACCCGAAAGAGAAAAATAAATTGGCTCTTTCAGATCAAAAGGAACCCAAGTCTGGTTTTTGACAATGCTCTCAGTATTTAGGAGTGTTGTCACCAAACTGGGGGCACCGCAGGATGTGCCCACTGAAAGAGCATTTCAGAGTGGCAGTGACTAAACCATGGAGTATTGCTCACAGGAAAAAGAGTAGGAAAATGGGAAGCCTTGAGGTTGTCTGCTGTTCCCACACTCTTCCCTCACATTCCTCTCAGGCTAACTTTGTGAAGAAACAAGTCTCCATCTGAGGGAGAGAGTAAGTAACAATTTAACACAGCAGGGAAGAAAGAGGTTTTGCGATGTGCTGCATGAAATGATGCAGTATCACTCCACTGACATCTGGTAAAACACTCTTAAATAGCCTCATCTTCTCGAGTCAGCATTTCTAACATCAATAATTTTATTGGTGATAATCAGTAAGGTCTGAGATTTGTTGGAGGACGATGGGTGGCTGCACTGGCACAGGAAATCTAAAGAGCTTTGAAGAATGCTGATAGAAAAATGCTGAGGCAACATCTTAGTTACTGAGTTGAGAAATGTGAACTTCTTTGCAGATTGTTGGGAAAACGTAAGGACCGCTGCCTTGAGTGGAGCTGTTGGTGTTGTAATGCCATCAGGTTTTTAAAAGCTGGAGATCTCCACAAATGTCACAATCCAGTGTAAATCAGCCACACTGCTCACATGAGCTGCTTTTTCTTGCACTCCCTACAATCCTGTCCCAAAAACCTTTGAGAGGAGGTCTACTTCCATTGCTGTCTTACAGGTCTGGGCAAACCCAAGCCAGCCTTCTAGTCATATCCTTTCTAATCCAGGCCACACAAGTTTCCTTCCACCCAACCATTCCTTCTCATTTTTCCTCCTCTGTTCAGATCCTTGTGATCATCCTTGCACTAAAAATACCTTGCAAAATCTCTTCATATGATTAAAAAGTATTATTTTCCACTTTGAAAAGCGGAACCATGTGGAAATTCCAGCACAGGACTGACGCAAGATTGTCTTTCAGCTACTGATGTGATGTGAAATCATAGCCGGCAGCTGTGTAAGCAAATTGACCAGCATTACAGGAACCCACAAAGAGGTTGATGGTGATCTGCGGATTGGTATTGGACCTGCTTGTGCAGGTGCTGACCTGGATGGGAACTCACATTTTGATCCAAGTGCAACAGAGCTGTGAGACAGTTCATCTGAAAGATTATGCTATGGTTGGAACTCCCATACTTAGTCCCCAAGTTTCTCATAGACTATCCTTGCCTCTGGACTCTGGCTCCGGTTAAGGAATGTTTGCTGGAGTAGTTCACAAACTGACATTTTTCATGTAAGGTGTCAAGGGATTTTTCAGGCAGTTCTGCAGAGCCATCTCTTCTGCACTGTTAGATACCATGCCCCAAGTCCTGGGGGAGTGGTAGCCTGGATTTGTGTGATGGAAATAGATGATCTTTAAAGTCCTCTCCAACCTAAGCCATTCAGTGATTCTGTGAATAAGCTGAACTGGCTGGGAGTCGAAGCAGCATGGTATGAGGTGAAACTCACAGGAGGATAACAAGCCTCTGCATTAGCAGAGGAAGCACATCCATCTCTTAGTACTCGAGGCTCTTGAATAAACTTAACCCTTAGTGGAAAAGTTGGAGGAAACATTCTTGTGACCAGCTGCTTGATAAGAGAGGAACATCTGCCCAAACGTGAGGCTTTTTATTGCAGGAAGAGATTGTTGGGTTTGACCAATATGGGATGAAAAGGCAATATCTTAATATTGATGAGAGGCTGTTCTGCTCATCGGCTCTGAGGGCAAATGACACAGTACAGTGTATGTCTTTCCACCCCTACTCAGACCCCAAATGGGTTGCTTTAGTCCACACTGCCTTCTGGGAGCTGCAGTTAGTGATGCTAACACCTGATCCATCCTGGGAGAGCATCATTGGCCTGGAGAAAAGTGCCAGAGAATGTGCAGACAGTTAAACAGCACTGATGACAGCAGGATCATATTGGAACCTGTGCCTTGGTCCTATTGGCTTGTGAGTTATAGATGTACCTACACTGAGGGCAAGCTAGGTTTGGAATGGAAGGAAGGTTGGAAATATGATCATACCACTGAGCTCAAGGAGAGAGGAGCTGTTCCTTAAATTGCAACCTGCTACATTTATTGGATTGCTTTTTGGACTGTGGAATAATGGGTAAGAACGTGGATTCTTTAACTCACGACTACCAGAGTACATGGATGAGGACATGACGGACATTTTTGCTAAGCTTATGACCTGATGCAGTAGCTGCTCTGCTGCTCTCTGGATTGAGTGTGGGCTAGTGCTGGAGTGGAGTTTGTTTTCAGCTGAGTGGCTCCAGTCTGATGTGTCTGTGGTGCTGTGTGGGCAGAGTGAGCCAGCCTCCAGGCTTCAGCTTCCCCGTCTGGCACATGGCTTGCTCTGTGCTGAGTACAAGCTGGCATGAAGGTAGGATAAACAACCAAAATAATAAAGAACAGTGTAAATAGTTCTGAGATAACAGCAGAGGGTGTTCATCGATGAAAAACAATATTTCTGCTAATGTGGTTCTTGCAGAAGGTGGGCTGTGATCTAAACGTCTAGCTTGGTTGTCCATTTGTTACAGACCGAAGGAGGAGTATCTTGCCTGAGTCCCGACTGCCTTTAAACTTTGGGAAGGTTAAAAATGATTGGAAAGAATGAAACTGAAGCACAAGAGCCTGCAAAGAAAGTTGGTTTCATTTTTTATTTTGTCTTAAGCATAGATGAAAACAAGACTCCTATATATATGTATATATTAAGTGGTCACATCTGAGATTGTAATGCAAATGAAGAACAAACCTACAGAGAATATAAAATCAGCAGCCTGCTTTTCAGCAGTAAAGGGAACCAGAAATATTTTGGCTGAAAACCTGCTTAGTGGTCACTGTTTGCCTCCTACTCAAACAAATCAAATGTATCTAAGAACTGAAGTGTGTTGCTTTTTAGCGCATGTAGAACTGCCAGAGAGACAACAATTTTGCATGATTCCTGCCTGGAGCTAGCAGGAAACTGTATAATGGTCCATCAGTTCATTTAGTAGAGACCTGTGTTTTTCAGGATGATGGGTTGCCAGCACGAGTAGTTTAAATGGAAACGATATATGCTACCATACATTTGGTTCTGCTGAATTCCTGTGATGGCCATTGCAGGCTGGAGCCCAACCTGGCTTGCAGAACCTGCTCATGCATGGTAAAGACACGGGAGGTGATCCTCTTCTCTGTGCTGTACCACACCGCTTACAGAACCCAATGGCTTGTTTAAAACTTGGGTGAGTATGTATACAGGATCTGCCACCACAGCAGCTACTGGGGCTCAAGGAGAAACCCAAGGAGTTTTAGCAGGCTGAAATGATTTCTTTCTGCCTCTCTCCAAACTCACTGAAGCCGGAACATCACTCAAAAGAAATGTTTGATTGGTCTTATAGATCTCATTCATGCATTAAAGGCCAGGCTGGATGTGGCTCTGGGCAGCCTGGTCTAGTGGTTGGCAACCCTGCCAGTGGCAGGGTGGTTGAAACTAGATGATCATTGTGGTCCTTTTCAACCCAGGCCATTCTATGATTCTATGGTTCTATGATCTCAGGGTAAGGCTCTTGGTTTGAATGCTTTTCCTTAGCTATCAAACACACCATCTCTGGTTCCCAGAGACCTCTCTACTCAGCTCAGTGATAAAAGCACTTTTTAACACCATAGCTGCTGTGTTCCCACGCCTGTTGCTGTCATGAGCGAGGCCAGTCTTAAACAATAGCAGAGGAATAAAGAATAGCCTTGCTAATAAATATCCTGCCTAGACGCTGAGTCAGGTGGCAGCTTGGGCCTCTTTAAAATTCCTGCATTGTTCCTGATTTTTCATTTGACCGGTGTAAGTTTTTATCTTTAAAGAAAGAAAACACATGGGACCAACTGTCTCTGCCTGCTGTGCTATTCCTTCCCACCCACCCCCACTCAGTTTCAGCATCCTTGTCCTGTGGTAGCACATGAGTAGGAGGTGGAGACAGCAGTTGTTGGTCTGAACCTTTTGCTGAGCGTGATGTCCTGTGGTAAGAAGGTAACAGCGGTCTAAGTAGGATTCCTGAAGTCATGTATGTCTACAAGGCTTTGGAGAACTACACCTTTAACACCTATATATCCAAGTGGGCTCATATTTGTGTGATTGGTCTTTAAATGGTCACAAGGACAGGCAAGAATGCAGGCAATTTCCTAGAAATTTTTTTCACAGATGAATGTTTGGAGCTCTGGCAGGGTGCTAGGACAGTCTGTGTGTGAACAGACATTTGGAAAACTGACAACGACAGTATTTGCTAAAACAAACTGTAGCTGAAACTCTTGAATCCATGTCGGTTGCAGTACAAGCGTTTTGCAGAAAGAGAAGGAATTCAGGGTGGCTTTATGTAATCTCTCAGTCTCACAGGGCCTGCAGGCCAGTTGAGGGCTTTATTCAGCTCCTGTCACAGTCCAGTGTCACCCCCAGGCTGCTCTGGCTGTCCTAGAACAGGAGCCGGTGGCTATGCTTTCCCCTTGCCACAAGCCCTACATCAAAGACTGCCAAAGAGGAAGGTCACAGATGCCCCCAAGATTTTCCTTAAAGCTGGGGAGTCTCTCAGAACTTGTGGCTCTTTGGCACTGGTTGACTCCTACTGAAAGGCCCCAGCAAAGGGGGAAAGCGTGGTCCTTGCTGTGCCGCCAGGCAGGAACTCTTGGAGCTGGAAAGGGAACTGGTAAGGGTTACACTTGTACATGTAGATCCGAGATAAGAGCTGACCTATCCTTCACCCCAAACTGAACTCCCTGAAGCTCAAAGAAGGTAGGGAGACCTTGTGAAAATGCTGGGGGAAACCCTCCAGGCAGGCAGACTTGCAGGTTTTGCCCAGGGCTGGGAGCAGACATGCTGTGAGCAACCCTACCTCAGATGCTACCGCTGCAGACAAAACCAGGAAGGCGTGGGATTTCTGCAAAACCATGTGCTCTCAAGAACTTGCTTGGTCCCAGACTAAAACACTTGAAGGCCAGCAACAAAGATAAAGGAGGGAGCTGAGGGTGCCTGCCAGAAGCCTTGATCCAGAGCAAGGGTGCAAAGCCTGGCTCCCTGGGACCAGAACTGTGAGACTGCTGCCAGGGCTCAAACACCTGGTGTGGGGCTCCCTTGAAAGGGAGCAGGGTTAGCTTCATTCCTGTAAGCATTCAAGGGCAAGTTGGATGGGTGCTGGGTGGCCTGAGCTGGTGGGGGGCAGCCCTGTGGGCTTGGGGGTGGGTAGGCTTTGAGGTCCCTTCCAACCCAAATGGTTCTGTGATTCTATGCCTGTGTCAGTCAGCATCCTCTCTGCGTCTCCAGTAGCAGGCAGCCTCCCAGTGCACACTGCCCTGCCTGCGCAAGCCATGCCCTACCTGCAAAGATGAAAATGGCTGCCGGGCACAAGACAGCAGGGAGGAGGCAGGCCACCATGGCAGGGCATGCACTGCCACCAGCTTGCTCTGGCAGTGGGGAAGGAAACTGTGCTCAATAAACTATTTTTTGTTTAGTGCAGATAGTCTGTGACATAGTGATATGTGTTACAGACTGTCATGATCTCTTCCCCCGACCCAAGCAAATATAAGCAGGGCAACACCCACAGCATGGCCAGTCTTCCTCTCTGGTAGCTACTCAGCATGCCCCAGCCTTGCACAGGCAGAACTTCTGGAGGTGAGCTGAGGAGCAGCCTCTACACAGAGGCTGCTGGTAAGAATTGCATTGGTACCAGCTGGGAAAGGTGTGGTTGCAACAACCATCCCCTGTCCCACAGGAATATAATGGAGTCCTTTAGCTCACTGTGGTGGTTGTTGGTACTTGCTGCGTGTTAGAGCTTGTCTATAGTACAGTCTGCAAGTTTATTGGTTCCCTAGAGCAGTGTTGCTTGAGCAGCTGGATCTCAGCTGTGACAGCTCTGGTGGAGATGCCCTTGATATGTGAGTGGATCCTTATTACAAAGGTCTGTAGAAGAGACTGCTGAGTTTCAAGCTGTTTTGAAATACTGTGACCACTCTGTGGCCACTTAAGCTATCTCTGCTGTTGCTCTGCAGAGTTACTGGTCACCACAGCAAGGATGGAGCTGGGGTGCTTTAACTCTAATGTTGCATGTTGCTCTGTGGCGTGGTTAATACTCTGGGTTGCTGGCTGCTTGTGTGATTTCCAGCTTGGGGATTGTGACAACAGTTGCACAATAGAAATGAGTTTTTTTGTGAGCCTCTTCATCTGTCCCTGAAAACCCAAAGGAGACACTCTTAGGTTCTAATCAAGCCATTGGTCAGGGCAGGTTTCCTAAGCCCCAGGGCTCCCTTGTTCGTGGGGTTAGTCTCTGTGGATTGAATGCCAGGTGTTCTGCTGGAGGTTCTGGTCAGCTCCAGGCAGAGTGAGGGAATGTTTGCTTGGGAAAGCAGTCTTCTGGGGGAGTGGATCTCTCAAAGGGAGCCCTCCGTTCTGGGAGGGAATGGTGGGAACGAACTAAAGCAACTGGGCTAACCTACTATCAGAATATCTGAATGATGAAAAATCTCTTTAATGCTCACCCAGGGAACCTGTGTGGGTTTTATAAGAAAAGATTTGTTCCCTACAGGCCTGATGCTTCCAGAGGAGATGAGCTGGATGTCTCGACTCTCAATTGTGTACCAAAAAGGAAGGGTGAAATGTGCAGCCTGCCAAAGCAGCAGTTGGTGAGAAGGCAACTGAGCTGCACAACGTCAGTGCACACATGGTCGGTGGGGAAGCGCGAGTCCAGCTTCAATCCTTGTCAATGGCACCTTGTTGACTTTTAACACTTCCTTATCATGTCTGCACTCACCTCATAGCAGCACTGATAAAATGCCATCACTGGTGTAATCTCCTGAGCAGCTCTGCAGAAAGCTCTGCAGAGCGTGAGAACCTGAATTGCTGGCAGCTGGCAACTGGTGTAGGACTCCAATCCAAATCACGGTAATAAAGAAAAGGATGAAACAAGTCTGGGGCAGAAGAACTTCCAAGATGTAGCGAACACCAGAGGTGCTGATCTACTGATACGATTGGCATGGCAGGACAGGAATGTTGTGTTAGAACAGACGTTTGCTGAATTTGGAGTAACTATTGCTTTTCAGAACGTGCTGGAGTTGGAAATGTAAGCTGTCTGATGTGCTTGCAGGGTATTAATACTTAGGGCTATAAGCACCGTGGTGGTGGGAATGACTGCACAGGTTATTTTATTCTCCTTATTTTAGAAGTCTCTTATTTCTCTCTGTTGGGGTATGAAGTAGTTCTTGTACTAATCTGAATTATCACTAGAAGTGGGTATCATTGCTGAATGTCTAACTTCTACCTGTAGGCCCACAGCGATTAAAAAAACATGTATTATTATTGCAAACAAGCAGCTTGCAGTGACACTCCTGAGACTTACGGGTTTGAACTAAGGAACCCTGAATATAAAAACTCAGCTACTACTGAACAGATACATCATTTTGGAACCTGTAAATGATGTCAGACTGATGTACAGCTCCTCACCGCTAGAAGAAAGCAATGAAAGCTGTAGTGGAATTGGCTGGAAAGAAGTACTTTCCTTCTGAATGGGAAATTTGGGAAATTTGGGTGTTTAAAATGTTGTTTTAAAACAATAATCCTAGACCTACTGCTTTTCTTCCTGAATTGGAGGCAAAAGTCATGAAGCTAAAATTCCTTGTTGAAGAAAAACTTCTGAAAATAAAATGAAATTGTGCTGAAGACTTTTTGTCAAGAACTTGGAGATGAAGATCTCCACTTCTTGATGGCTGAAGATGCAATTTCATTTTTGCTGGCCCAACTGTTTTAAACACTGAAAGTTGAAATAAGGGGCTTCTCCTTTAGAGGAGAAACATTTGAAACAAACGTTTCAATGAAAAATTTCAGTTTGACTTGCTTCTTTAGTCTTCCATCCTTATTAAGAAAATAATTTTGCGTATATTCTTTTCTTCTTGGAGCTATGGCTCTACTCCGTGCTGTTATCCAGTGACTTTCACAGTTGTGCATCTTTTATATGGCACTAGCCATCCCTGCAATCATTTCCACGTGCTGCAGTCTCTGCAGGATGGAACAAACTCTGCATTCTCTCTATTCACATCATCTTTGGCGAGTTCTTCTGCTCCACTACTTGCTTGGATACCCTGAAGTCTACTCAATACTATAATCCCAAGGCTGTTCTCACAGGAATATCTAGTGTTGCCCCAGCCACCTCTAGAAGTCTCTTTTGATC
This sequence comes from Pavo muticus, assembly GCA_016647715.1. Classification (NCBI taxonomy): domain Eukaryota; kingdom Metazoa; phylum Chordata; class Aves; order Galliformes; family Phasianidae; genus Pavo; species Pavo muticus. The sequence continues at coordinate 1,797,270 of JACDJE010000135.1, forward strand.
TTTCCTGGGCTTTCCCTTTCCCTTTTTCTTTTTCTTTTTCTTTTGTTTTTTTCTTCCTTTTTAAAAAAAAAAAAAAAAAACTATTCTCCCCCTCTGTTTTTTCTGCTGTTTCTGTCCAGCATCTTGTACTGCTATCTCTTTGGTCTGGCCTCTCCCCATTTCTTCAGTCTTCCATCATCCCCGACCAACATCTAGAACTTGATATGTGGGAAAACTGGGTCTTTTCCCAAGGCCACTTCTCTTCGTTACCCCCAGTATTTCTACTATTCTCCCTGAGAATGACATCCAGATTACCACATTTTACTCTATCCAAGCTCTATTTTGCATGTGGACCTGTCAAATCTCACAGTTTTTTTCTTAAATGCCTGACGTTTTGCCTACATCCTCAAAGTGAAATGCTCCATTTTTCTCAGTTACTGCTGTGCAGCTTGCAGTCCCCAGCCTCCTGCCATACATTCCTGCTCTACCCCCAAGTTTTGCTGCCTTACCCTTCTTAGTCTTCAGCTTCATGTTCCTTGTGTGGCTTCTCTGTCAGGTTTCATCCCCTCTGTGTGGACTCTATGTTCATGTTTCACAGCTGGTGCTGTCTCCTCATGCTCATCATCTTCCAGAGCAGTGTTTAACTGCTTACTGATGACCCTGTGTATCTGTTTGCTCATCAATATGCCTTTTTCCAAGGCTTCTGAATTTCCTTTCCTGCACTTCAACGTTTTTTCCTTAACGCTGTTTATACTAGGCAGGATCATAAACACAGTATATTTGAGATAATAAGCATACAGTTGCCCTTGAAATGAATACTGCTAGTTACCCATCTAGGAGTTAGGCAGTTGAATACTTAAGGCATTCGTGTATCAGTAGGCCGCTTGGCATCCTGCTGGCTCTTGAGACCAGTAGTAAACTACTGAAACCATCTCACCAGTACTGTGCCTGAGGTCTCTAACAGGCTGAAGAACCATATGTTCAAGGCTTACTTCAGTCTGCTAGAATCCAGAAGCAAGTTGGATCTCTGTGTATCTTGCTGTCAGTGCCTAATCTCATACAGGTTTTCAGAGAAGGCATAGCAGGTCAACTGATGCACTGTGCAGGACTGATGGAGAAAGTAGGTGTTGTGGCCAGTGTCTGAGATGCCTAAATGGAGGTACATTTAATTTTATTCTTTTCCTTGTGGATGGGAAATAGCATCTAGCCCCCTCACCTCTGAAATGTGAGATGGCAGAAACTGAGACTGATGTTTGCACTCTATCTAGCTGCTTGGTTATTTAATTATTCTCTGAAAGTTTTAAGGAGCTTGTCAGATTTGGGTGGATTTCATCCTAGAAAGTCCTCCACCCTTGAAGGGTGGAGCAGTTTGCCTGGGAAATTTGAGATCACAGGGAAAAACTGTTAAACTTCATTTGTTCTTTTTCTTTCCTCCCACCCCTAGTCTTGTAAAATATATTAATTGGTGGACTGTTAGATGATGCCACCACCAACATGGCTCTTTTTACTTTCTCTCTGGAGTCCTTCATCGTTGAAACCCTCATCGTTGTCTTAGACCAGGAAGGACAGCAAAGTGTTGTCCTGCTTTCAAAAGGATGTCCATGCTAGAAGTAAGTGTGAGATGTCCGTGTCCTGCAGAAGTCATGTCACTGTCTTCCCATGGGCAGCTTACATATCTTCTCTTCAGGGTGCTGTTATCTCCTGGGGTTGTTCTGTAGCACGCAACACCAGCCGCCTCTGCTTTGTCCAACCTGTGGCAGTGAGGGGATACAAATTACTAGCTGAGCTGTTGCTATGCTCAACAGAAACCAGCTCACATTTGCAATAGTCCTAGTGCAACTGTTCATGCCATCAAAAATGAAAGGAGGAGAAGGAAAAGGGAATAGAGAAAATAAAAAGCGGGACATGGAGATAATGGGAGTGGGGGGAGTATCCCTGATGTTATAATGCCACCAGACTTAGAGATTTCTCTAGCTCCTGCTGTGCTTTGTTAAAAATGAGGCTAGTTAGCAGCAGATGTGAATGTAACAACAGAGAGGAGAATGAGAGGAGCTATGAAAAATGCATGAAATAAGTGGATTCTCTTACAAATTTTTATGGGGACTTAGAAGCGGCAGTTTTCAGGTTGTGGCCTAGTGCCTGCACATGTCAAGTGACTGGGATGCTGAATGAGGTAAGCAGAGTGTGCAGCAAGAAAAGCACGTGGCCATGTCATCAAACACAGAAAGCAGAGCACTTGGGTAATGAGTTACTGGAACTGCTGAGGGATGATGGTGCAGCTGAGTGAAAGATGTAGCTTAGCAGTAGGGGCAAATGCGCAGAAATGGGGACGGGGATTCACATAGTTAAGAATAAATGGATTTATGGGAAGGATAGTGGTGGTAATCTGGTAACCAGAAACTTAAATGATCAAAGAGTTTATTAAGCCCTTTTGACTTTGCCTTGCTCTTCCAAAAATATATCATGGCTGTGTGGAAGGTCACCTCCCATCCGTTCTTAGATGTTAATCACCCTCTTCAGTATAGGTGGCCTATCAGATTGCATAGGCTGGGCAAACACTGGGATATATGATAGCCCATTTGCTGAACTGGGGGATCTAAAGGTAAGATTGCTATCTGGAAGGAAAAGATATCTGTGAGGGGAGGCAAGATTCCTTGTCTCTTCAGCTGTTTGCCCTGAAAATGGAAGGAGAAAGGATTTCAAATTCCAGAAGCCCTTGCAGGCTCAAGGCTATAAACAGGCTCTTCCTGTATGAATCATAAAGGATCTAACAGTAACTACGAGATGCTTGTTTTTCCATACAGTCCAAGTACTACTGGAGTACGCACTGTGAGGGGGTGAAGCCCATCAGTCAGGGGGAATAAGAGCACCCAGGGCACCAAGAAGATGGGTATTGAAGAAAGAAACGTGGAGTAAAGAAGAAGAAATGAAAGGCTTGGTCAAGCTGAAGCAGAGGGAGGCAGACTAAGGAGTCAAAAATATAAAAAGAGAAAGATGGAAAGAGGGAGAAAAATAATTAGGAAGGTATGGAAGAAGAATTAACAGTGTATTTTACGTGAGGAAAAATGTCCCAGGTGTGGAATACATGCCATATATACTGTGTTTTTTTTTTTTAGCTAACTATTCTAAGGGCTTCTATGGGGGCAAATACATGAAATTATGGGACCCCCAAGATGTGATCCTGCCCCTCTACTCTGAGCTGGTAAGGCCTCACCTGGAGTACTGCGTCCAGATGTGGAGTCCTCAGTACAGGAGAGACATGGACCTGTTGGAGGAGCGTGTCCAGAGAAGGGCCACAAAAATGATCCAAGGGATGGAACACCTCTCCCACGAAGATGGGCTGAGAGAGCTGGGGCTGTTCAGCCTGGCAAAGAGAAGGCTCCGGGGAGACCTGAGGGTGGCCTTTAAGTATCTAAAGCGAGGGATGTAAGAAGGAAGGGGACAGACTCTTTCAAAGGGTCTGTTGTGATAGGACAAGGGGAAATGATTTCAAACTGAAACAGGGGAGTTTTAGATTGGATATAAGGAAGAAGTTTTTTACAATAAGGGTGGTGAGGCACTGGAACAGGTTGCTCATAGAGGTGGTGAATGCCCCATCCCTGGAGACACCCAAGGTCAGGCTGGACAGAGCTCTGAGCACCTGATGGAGCTGTAGCTGCCCCTATTTATTGCAGGGGATTTGGACTGGATGGCCTTTAAGGGTCCTTTCCATCTCAAACAGTTCTGTGATTCTGTGAAGTCTATGCTGACAAAAGTAATGTGAGGGAATGACCAAGGGAGTGCACTTGATATTTTGCTTTGTGGATCATAAAGTATTGCATGTAGTAGCTATGAATGCTGTTTATCCTCACCCTTCTTGTTAGCTTGAATGCAGTAATACTGCAGCTTGGGTCTCTGAAACTGTTCTTGGTATATGAGCTCTTTGCATTAGAAATATTCATGGATCTATTGCCATGGGCCACAACTATACCTTGGAGTGCATAGTGTGCAGGATGTTGATGCTTGGAAGTGCTTGTATTTCCTTGTTGATGCTGGTGTTGCTCTGTATTTCTCAGTCCTAATCAAGAGACTAAAGTGAATGTCACTCAAGATTTAATATCTAGGAGCATGCTGCAAAGGTTGGTGTTTCCTGACACCAATGGCTATTATTTTACCTTATAACCACACCTGTCTTCCCAAGCAGAATCACCAAACCTGAGCAGCCTGCAGTGTCCCAGCTTCCCCTGTGGCACATGGCCTGACACAAAAATGGACAAACTGCCTGGATGATGTGGGAAACCAAAGTGTTACTCACAACTAAAATATCTTCTAGGAGGTAAGTTGTTCTTGCATCAGCTAGCTCAGACAGTTGGGGAAAGCATCTTTCCAGGAAGGTTTTGTGTCACTTGGGCCCTTTGCTTACAACGAACAAAGACACTGGATTTCATTCCTTCTTATACAGTGATCCACAGTAAAATGGGAAAGAACAGACGCTCCTGTAGATACAGGCTACTGAGACTCCATTGCGGATGGAAGAGCTGCACGGTGTGATGTCAGATCCATGAGCTCTTCTTTGTGGGAGGGCATAACTCACCTTTTTCCTCATGGATCTCATCAGCCAAGGGTGTTGCCTCACCTCATTCATTACCCAACAAGCACAAATATAGTTAGGAGTTAGTAGCTGATCTTCAAAAATCTCTTGGGAGTAAGGGAATCTGTGTTTTTACTTATTTGTAACTTGTTCAACGCACCTGAAGCAATCAGGCAGCGGGAATGCAGTCTGCAATATATTTACTCAACAACTGAAAAGATGCGAGTTCTATATAACAGTGTGAAGGAAAGTTTCCAACTGTCTAACCTCCTGTTTTGACTTCCCTTTGGCATCCTCCTGGGCCCCAGTTCCTTTAAGAACTGAAAACATGTATTTTACTGTGCATTGCCACCAGCTCCTGTGATGCAGTGAAGTTAATCATGTGCATAGGCTTCGCCAGATGAAGGACTAGTGCTGCAGACACTTTGAGAACAAGTTATTCATGTTTCTGTGTTCTGGTGAGAAATTTTGAGCCTCTGACAGACAAGATCCCAGCAGCAGTTCAAGAATCATGAATCATTTGCTTTTATCTCAACCAGAGAGGGAAAACTGCTGTTTAAGTAGAGGCCCACTTATGGAAACATGGATTAGGTGGTAACTTTTACTTTAAAACATCAAATTAAACAAGGTAGACTGAATTAGGAATAGGTAGCGCTGTCATAGTGCTTCTAGAAATTTGTGGTGGTGGTGGTTCTTGCAATGCCGACGTTAGAACTTTACAGGAAATGTGTCACTTCCCAGATGGATGGGGTTATGCAATTGTAAGGGGAAACAAGTGTTTCAAAGTTGATCTCTTGTTGCTGTATGTTACTGAACTCTACAATCGATCACCTGAAAGACAGTGAAATAGTCATTGAATGGTAGTAACGAGTGAAAAATCAGTAAGGCAGTAAAAAAGAAAGGACATCGCAATAGCCTGGATAACTTGGAAAGATGCATCCAAGCATAACATTAGTTGTTGCAAGTCACATGTCAAAGGATAAGGAATACAGGCTATGCTTATCAGTTAGCGAGTTTGTCTTGGGCAGCAGTGACAAGGAAGGATGGGGACTGGAGTGGCTCACTGGCTGACAACAGAATTCCAGGATGGTGCTGTAGCTGGGGAAATGCATGCACTTGTGGTAAATAACTTCAGGATGAATAGCTCTAGGAGAGTGGGTGTGTGTATCATTTAGTACTAACATTGTCACTTCCCATGTACTCTATTTAGTGCTTTTGTTGGTGGTTCCTGGATGGGAGAGGTTTCAGGGAATATGCCTGAGTTGTTAGAGTTGGAAATGTGCCTTCCAGTGAAAGAGTTCAAAGAATTGAAGGGGAAAAAAAAGCTGAAGGCTAACTTTTGTAGTGTGTGTATATATATACCTATATGTGGAACAAACTTTTTGTTCTATCAGGCTGAAGTGAAAAAAGAATCAATGTCTGATTCGATTTGAAACTTTTTTTAAAGCATCAAAAGAGGACTAATTTTTTAACATTGCATGCAGTTAATCACTGGAAAAGCTTACTGAGGATTGTGGAGGATTCTTCACAGGTGGCTTTTAATTTATCTGGATTCTTGTCAGAAAGTAGACGCTTGTGGAGATGGAAAGGATTTCTGCCAAGACTTCTGGCCCAGGTTTTCTAAGGTGTGAGTCTGGATGATCACAGTAGTTCTTTCTGCAATTGCCGTCTGAGGTTGTCTCGCTTGTTGGCAGGCAAGTAGTTGAGAGTTGGGCCTCAGAGCAAGTGAAGAAGGCATCCCCTCTCAACCCGAGCTGTTACTCTTTTTCACCCTGCTTTGTACAAGCGACCTGCAAACAACCAAGCCACATCACTCTTGCTATTTAATCTCCAAATCTTACTGCTCCAGTAAGTAGCTCTCCTTGACCCCACTTTGTTCCTGTTTCCCACGTAAGCATCTACCCCAGTCACATTCTGTGGGATCAGCAGCTGCCTCCACCACTGAAGATGGTGGAAGTGAGTACCAGTGTTTCCAAGAGGAGCTGCCATCACTCTCAACCTGCCACCAGCCTCTCATCTCCAGAGTCCCATTCCACTATCTATGCTGCTCCCAAGGGTTTGACTGTGTTGTACAGGATGGGAGAAGACAGAGGCCCCAGTGGGAGCAACAAGACAACAAGACCCCTATCTTTGCTGGGAGAAGGGTGCATGGGCTAGGTGCATTCCTCTCACCTAACATGTTTTTTTTTTTTTCTCTCACCAATGGGCATTTTTATTTGGTTGTGTAAAAAACTATAGAATCATCTAGGTTGGAAAAGGCCTTTAAGATCAAGTCTAACCATTACCTAACTCTTCAAGTCCATCATGAAACCATATCCTTAAGTGTTGCATCCGCACATCTCTTAAATACCTGCAGAGATGGCATATATTTTCTCAGCTGAGAAAATAGACTGACAGCCTCCTTTCAAGAGAGTGATGAGTTGTCTCCTCAGTCTCTTTTTCTCCAGACTAAATCCCAGTTCTGTTTTCTGGTCCCTTCATCAGCTTCATTGCTCTTCTCTGAATGCTTTCTAGTAACACAATATTCTTGTAGTGAGGAATCCAAGCTGAACACAGCACTCTAGCTGTGGTCTTACCAGTGCTGAGTAGACAGAAAATCACTTCCCTGGTCCTGCTGGGCATGTTATTTCTGATACAAGCCAGGATGCCATTGGCCTTCTTGGTCACCTGGGCGCACTGTGGCCACCCACCAGCATCCCCAGGTCCTTATCTGCTGAGCAACTTTCTAGCCACTCTTCCCCAAGCCTGTGCTGCTGCACTGAGTTGTTATGCTCAAGTGAAGTACCTGGCATTTAGCCTTGTTGAATGTCATGTGGTTGGATTTGGCCCACCAGTCTAGCCTATCCAGATCGCTGACTGTATTCCTGTGATTACCAGGGTTTTGCTTTGTTTCTTATTTTCTTCCCCACAGAGTTAAACTCTGGCAAAGCTGTGCACGTGGATAAATTGATGGGAGTAACACAGCTGTTAGAAACTTGTGAGGAAAATGCTGGGAAGATGAGCTTTGCCATAGACGAAGCTCAGGGCAAGAACATGTGCCAGCAGAGGCTCCAGGCCTTTGTGTGCAGTCAGTACATGCAGGTACTTGATGTAGCAGTATTTCCTAAGAAAATACAATGGCTACTACCCAACTTTGTGGAAGAAAGCCAGGAAGGGCAAAGTGTCCCTGTGGGTGCAGGAGGGTGCTGGGTGGAGCCTGATGAGGGGTGGTAGGCAGGCAAGGAGCTGTGAACGTGACTGCTGAGGCCACACAGGGTTGAGAAGCTTTTCTACTTGTGATTTCACCTGGACTGCATGCCAACCTCAGCACACAATGTTATCACTGTGAGCCAGCACATGGTCAGGACGGCTGTGTTAGCGAAGCTGGGGCCCCAAGAGACCTTCTCCAGTCCTCAGCTTTTTGCTTTGAAGGCTTTTGCCAGAAACGTATCATGGCTTCGTTCCCTGGATTTGTTTCCAGTGGCACTGGATCGTCTCTGGTCATTGATAACCTGTGCTAACACAGCCACTATCTTGTGGTGGCGAGTGAAAATGAACAGCTTTGTCAGGAACTGAAGCAGGGACCTCTGCTCTACCCCACCCCTCTCTGGCAGTCTGTGCTGTTCTTGGCTGTTTCCTTATCTAGGCTTTATTACTGTGCAAAATAGCTGAGTTAATGACTCAAAAGGAACGCTTGGTCCCTACTGTGCAAAGACTATGCTGTTCAGATACAGACCCTTCCCTAGGAGATCTTTCCCCTTCCTGTAGCCCACGCAGCAGTTGAAAACTTAAGTGCTCTTGGATAAACGTGGTCCTTTGGCTTGCTGGGCCAGTTCTACGGCGGTGGGTTCCATGGGTTGGAGACATGTAGTCTGTGTATGGCCATCTTTACTTTTGTCGCTAGTAAATATCTTGCCTAAAAGGGACATCATCAGAAGCACTTGGCATTTTCACAGCTCTCCTTACATGGCAGTCCATGGAAATTTTATCTTCTCTCTGTGAGGCTGTTCTTCTCTCCGAGGTCAGTGCTGCCTCTAGAAGTTGCAGTCAGTATGAGCCTCCTCCCTGTGGCTAGGAGAAAGTCTGTGTTACTTTTTGAGTCTGCTGTTTCATGAATAAGATTTCCTTGCTTTTTTTTTTTTTTTTTTTTTTTTTTTCCTGTTCAGGCTTGTGCTTTCTGCATCCTTTCTTGAAAAGAAGATCAGAAATCAACACCCTTAATTCCTTGGCAGCCTTTACTTATCCCAGGACAGATGTTTCTAGGATAATTCCAGGTTTCCCATGCTTTGACTTAATAGGCAATACACTCAGAGTGTAACAGCGCTGAACTAGTTTGCAGGAAATGAAGTGGTTCCAACCTCTGTCATCTGAGATTCATCAGTGACTAAAGCCTTTGGCATTGAGGAGACCTGTTAACTCCAGTGTTAATTCCCAACTGTAAGTTAAAATCTACTTGCAGGAGAGTCATGTGGCTCTCAACAGGCATGACAATGGATACAGCAAATTGTATCCCAGATGATTTGTGAGAGTGGTTTTTTTTGTGTGTGTGTCTGTTTTAGGAATGTGATCAGTGACTGGCTGGTTATAAGTCTCTGTAGGGACATCAGGTTTACTGACAGCTCACCGATTTCAGAGTTTGTACTCCAATAGAGCTGAAACAGAATAGTAACAATCAGGAGGTTGCTGGCATCTTTGTGCTGGACAGATGCAAGACTGCTATGGGCAGCTCAGGTGCTGATACCTTATACCCTTTGACACAAATGCACCTAGGTGTTTTGTGGAGAATCTTCTTTTTTAAGCTTGAAGGATATGTGGAAGGAGACAACATTCAAGTTGTCTCATTCTGCTTGTCAGTAATTCTGGTCTTCTCACTTCCCATTTGCTTCTCACATCATCCTGTGTTCTTCAGACTGCTTTGCCCTGTATGGTTAGCGAAGACAAAGATAGGTGCCATCTTTCCAGAACTGAAAGATGAGACATTGCTCACCATTGGGATCAGCTTTTGAAATGCATGAGTAAAAATCTACAGGGTGATGATGTATGTCACCACTTGTGACACTGCTTCCTGAGCTTCCTCATAGACAGTGCATTATTTCTGGCAGAAAGACTAAAGATGGGTAGACCTCAGATCTCAGATGATCAGTTCCAGGTGAGAAGACAGTCCTGGGAGGTATGTTCTTCATTCAAACCAGCAGGTAGTTAAAGTCTGAACCAGAAAATAAGCACTCTTTTTTTCCTTCTAGTTTAATGAATTAAGGGTCATGGAGAAGAGATAATGGTGAGATTCTGACAGTAGAAGGCAGCCATGAAAATTGGAGAATATACCTCAGGACTGAGGCAGTATATGTACATACCTTGCCTCTAGGGATCACATTAGCCCCTTCAAGCAGTGTTGCACTGCAAGCTCATATGCAACTCCTCAGCTGCCCTGAGTTCAGGGTCCTCTGCAGAGTTACTTCTTCCCTGGACGAATCTCCCTGCAGCAAAGCTACAGCTAATCTTGTGGACGTGCAAGACATGGCTGCCTTTGTGCTAAAGCAGAGCTGTGTTCCCATCTCACTGTGCCATGCAGGGTGCACTAGATCAGCCGCTCCCTTTTTCATGTTTCAGAGGTCTCCTGGTCTTATTAAACATTTTGCAAATGCAACTGTTTTCTTCTGGATTGTGGACTAAATATATCGTGAGGCCAAAGACCAAAACCCTCCAGGATCTTAGTACAAACATGGTTAAACTTAATTACTTCTCGTTCTTAATTGTATTTTGAGACCAGTCTGATAGGCCATTTATAGTCTACTTAATGACTATTATCTTATGTCAAGCAAGTTCTTAAATCAAATTGCCATGTGATAGAAGGGAAACTGCCTTCCAGGATCTTAAGTATACTGCACCAGTTTTGCTATATTTAACAATGATGTAAGCAGTTTCCTTAGAGAAAAATATCAGCACAGTCGAATGGGGTGAATATTCTGTACACTTACATTTTCTTCCTTTTTATCTTTATTCCTCATGTTGGCCACTTCATATTTCAGTTCAGAACTGAGATCGTATCGCAGGTTTGTAGTTATCTGTGAATAAGTACAGTTACGACACAGTTGTACCACCTTTCTACATAGTACCTTTCTACACAGTCTGAACAAAATGCCACACTGCAGGCTCTTCCTCCTCAATGCACCAAGAGGTACAGCAAAATCGACACAAATAGAGCAGAGAACTCCTGTTCAGTGGGTTGGTTGTTGTTTTTTTTTTTTTTTTTCTCATAAAGAGAGTTTCAGTGCAAAGTATCCTGTCCTGCTGACTGTAAAATACCTGATTTCAGTAGATGGTATCGAATTCTTCTGAGATGATATTGGAATAGACATGTCATCAACCATGTCATCTCCATTGACTCTTTTCCTGGCAGTAGGACAGAAGTTTTTATTGATTTCATCTGTCTTGTCTGCATTATTATTGAGCAATCTAACATTTCCATCTGATAAAGAATCAATACCACGATTAGGACTCATTTTATTCTTAATTTACTTTCAAAGAAAAAAAAGCTTTGTCAGTGTTTTTTTCCCCATTTTACCTCCATCATCAGTTTTTTCTAATTCCCATCTTCTGGTTTATATTCAGCTTCTCCTCTGTTTATTTGTTATGTGTTCTACTTATTTTAAAGTCAGCTCCACTTCTCTTTTAAATCTGGTTGTGTTATTTTCTTTAATTATTACACTGTTCTTTCTTTACTGTGGATTGCGTGTTTTTGGGGACTAACAAAATGTTTTTAATCAGTTCTCAATCATGATTCATGTTTTCTTCTTTAAATACTGGAACTCCCATCATGGCTAGGAAATGGGCCTCTTAAAAACACAGTGCCTTCTAAGGCATTGCTTTAACTTTTGGGGCATTTTTTTTCTTTCCTTTAACAATGCTGTTGATCAGCAAACCTATTACCAGCCTCTCATCTCTACCAGTACTTTACCCTCTGGGTGAAGTGAAATACAAGTTTTGGTCATTTTGGATTTAGGGTTTTTTTAAATGAGGGAACTTAGAACATTTAAAAATCCCCGAGGCTGTTTTTGAGACAGCAACATCAGCATGTGTCAAACTAAGTGATAACTTAGGTTTGTTTTTTCTCTAGGTAGTGCTCGAATAACCAGTGGCCCCATATTTCAGTGTTGCTGAGTTGCGTGTTGCAGACCTAAGCCATTGCTCCAATTACCAGGATACCAATTCACAAATATTTGGTAATTAGGAAACCAGAATTCAAAGTCGCAAGCATCAGAGCAGGTAATACCTTTCTTTTTTCTAGCCCACTTCTGCCCACTCAATCTTTGTTAAGGCATCGATTGTAATACTGAGTCATACGAGCTATCCCAACATCTTTTCCAATTTCTTATAGCTGTAGTCTTTTAGGCAGGCAAAGCCTTGCTGAATATAAAATGGAAAGGGATGCAACAACTGTATGCAACTAAAGAGGATGTATTAGAATGGACTCGACTTCTATATTGTGCTTCTGTAAAGGTGGACACGCTTTTGAAAGGAAGAGGTGGGGCCACAACCCGGTACACCCAGCTCTGCACAGCAGAGCTGATATGCAGCAGAGGGATTGAAGCCAGACCTGCTGCTCCCTGGGCAGGGTGACCAACATATAAGAGTTGGTGCCCTCTTCAGAGCTTTGGGGACCAGAGAGACACGAACTGTGAAAAAACAAACCTGCATTTTGTTGAAGAATTATCTGTAGTAATTGTTGCGTTCATTGTGATGGTGTTTATCAGTTAGACAAAAATAGGTCCTCCTAGTGCTGGGCACATGGGAGAGTTGGCAGCAGTTCCAAAGTGGGACTCACCACAGCAGTAGCCGGGTGCGGCCCAGGATGGGGGACACCCAGCGAGTCTTAATCACAGAATCATAGAAGCATAGAATCACTCAGGTTGGAATAGACCTTAAAGATCATCAAGTCCAACCACAACCTAACCATACTACTCTAACTCTAACAGCCCTCCGCTAATGCTTCTGGTAGAAGGATCCTGTTCGTGCTTAGGCCGTATTTCTGTTAATATTTTTGCTGGGAAGTAACAGGACTCTAAGTAAAGTAAAGATTGCACTTTATTGATAATTATGAAAAAAGAAGTCTTTTCAAATGGGAAGCCCTTCAGCCCTAGCATCTAGATTTTCTGGCAGGTCTGTACACAAACAGTCCCCACCTCCCTCCACCTCCCTATTTGATAGTTTGAGGCCAAATTGTCTCAGGGATGCCCAAGACCTTTGGATGGATGATTTATCTGGATGAACAGGTTATCCTCTAGATCAGGAAATGAGAACAGCTGGCTTGACAGCTTCCAAGTTCAATAACCTCCTTTTCTTATTAATAAATTGCTAAGGCATGAGAGGTTTCCGTTCCTTGCTGGCATCTTTACACTGTGCCCAAAGAAACAATCATATCAGGCTCAGGAAGGCAAGTGACTGAAAGGGCAGGGAAACAGGAACTGTCCCCACGGATGTCCTCCCCAGAGAGGCTGGGAACACGCTCTGCTGTGGGAAATGGGGAGCTGAGGTCAGCCAGAGTGCACTGCAGGTATGAGCATCTCTAAGGACTGGGAGCACAGGGATAGTGGTCTGTTCTGCCATTCCGAATGCTGCCCCATCTCGGGCCACCTTCACACCTTGTATGATCCACTGCCTTGTTCTGTGGTGTGGAAATGAAGGCAGGGAGATAAAGGCAAAGAGTGGGTGGTGACAACGCTCCAGAGAGCCCTGAGCCAACCACTTAGTGAGGCAGGCCTTGGTGTTAGAAGAGCTCAGCAGATGGGATAAAGAAGCAAGGAACAAGCTCCCTATGGAAGCTGGAGGGCCACAAACCTTGTGGATGGGGAGGGAACATAGGATGTTTCCGGTCATGCCCACTTGTTCAGATCCTTCAGAAGCTTGGTCCCTTCCAGCATCTTGTGCCTGAAAATGTTAAGAGATTGTCTTATCGAAACTTTTTAGACAAACACATGAAGATCTTCTCAAGAGGTTGGGAAATATTATTAGCTCCTCTTTTACTGGCAGGCCTTGAGCAATTAATTATTACCAGAACTATTATCAGGCGTGTGTCACGCCATTCCTTGGATCCACTTTACATAGTTCAGATTGGTTGTAAGCAACATGTTCCCTGATTGGCCTGGTACCTCACAAGTGACAGCAATTAGTCCATCTCTCTGAGGAGGATCTTGACAGTGGCAGAAAGGACATAACCTAGAATATATACATAGAGAAAATTGAGTCCAGGGACCACCTAAGTATGCAGCTTGCTTGTATTCTCATCTCTTCTCAGGTGTGTCTTCCAGCTGATGTGCCATCTCCATGTCAGGAGGCAGGTTCTAGGTAGGGGCCAGGAAAGGTGACAGGTAAGAGGGAATGTGGGGACCCCGGAAAGGCATTTTCATAGAGTCATAGAATCATTAATGCTGGAAAAGACCACTGAGATCATCTAGTCCAACCATTTTTTATACAATGGCTCTGTAATGCATGTTCTACACCTTGCTTATGAGATTGTCTCAGTACACCTATTCAGAAATAACACCAGTTTTAGGATGAGAACTTAGAATTTCTAAGGAAAGCACCATTGTAAAGGTCTGTAAAGCTCCGTCTGGTTTTAAATGAAGTCGTGCTGAGCTGTGAAATCACGCATCTAAGATTCCTCTTCTCTTCTTAGCCATGTTTGTGCTGCTGCTGTGGTACTCTTACCTGTGACAAGTGATAGCTTATCTCTTTTGTCTTGCAGGCTTTTGTAAGCTTAGTTCAGATCTTATTATTAACTGTGCTGTTATTAAAGGGGAAGTCGTGCAGGTCAGCTGGTATACATGACAAACGTTTGCTGGATGAGGAATACAAATTCAGCACAAAATACAGACTATACTCTTGCCTTTTCAACTAAAATGACAGTGTTTCCGTAGGTAAAATTGATCTTGCTAGAGTCATCTTCACGTCAGCTTGACTCCCATCTATTTAACCATTAAAAAAGTAGCATAAAAACGGTATTTGGGACAGATATTACTGCATTATCGCACCTTTCCTGTGTTTGCTTTGCGTTAGGTTTGCGTGTGCAGAGAAAGTCTAAGAAATGAGGAAAGAGAAAGGGCAGGGTGCAGGTACAGCCTAACAGGCACCTTTTGCCTTCTCCTCGCTCGTTCATCGCATCCCTCGGTCTCCCCTGGCGCCTTACAGTGCCTGAGTGAGAACACAGTGCCCGCTAGTGGCTGCAGCAGCCCGAGAGGCTGCCTGGCAAAGGATGCTGGCTATTTTTGCTTTGCTGATGCCACTCCACCAATTGTACCGGGACGAGGTGGGTGGCTCCTATTGCTCCTGCCCTCAGATACAATCAGCGTCTCTGGAAAAGGTCAGCGCTAAACTGTGTGGAAAAAAAGAGGTCCTTGCTGGGAGTGCCACGGGTCATACACACCCTGTTTTTCATGTTTAGCATCAATGTCCAGATGAAACGCCCTAAATAAGGCATGGCGTTTAATCTTACAGTTGCTACAGCGGGAGAACAAATTGGTTGAAATAGGGTTACAGGGAGCACACAGCTCTAAATCCACAGCACGTTCAGAGCCATTCCTGGTTCCTGAAGTGAAAGAACAAAGAAAACACTATCTCAAAGCTTCCTCGAGCGCAGCCCTCCTTGCAGGACAAGCAGTGCAGTGCGGAGATGCCTCTGCTGCTTGGTGTGAGCTACCCCCAGGGTGGGAAGTGGCGTGGCATCAGTGTGCCTCACATTGCCCCTGCTAATTAGCCCCACTACAGAGAGAAGGTAATTAGCTGTAGTGGAACACACTGCTGACACAGCACACCTGCTTCCAGATCTCAGCTGCTATCTGTCCAGCTCAGCATTGCACTGGGTGGCGTAGGAAACCTGGGATGTCCAGGCTGAGTTTTCAGGGTTGATGGCAAGGTACTTTTTATTTACTGAGATTATTTCTCTGAGACAAGTGCCAAGAAATCAGAAAACTGTAGGGCCAAAGACCTCAGAAAGCCTCCCCGATGGTTTTTCTGCTTATGAGATAAGATCATCCTTAACAGATGTTTGTTTACCTCTTCATAAAAACCTCCTGTGATTCTACAGCCTCCCCAAGCAGTGTGCTGCAGTGCTTTGCTATTCTTACCGTTGCAAAGTGTTTTTCTAATGTTTAGCTATATCATCTTTATTGCAAATTAAGCTGATTATTTCTTCTTCTGTTTCTGATGAATGTGGAGGACAACTGCTCCGTTTCTCCACCCATTATAACAAATGTTTATGTGCTGGAAGACTGTTATCATGCTTCCCCTCCTGTTGTTCTTTTCCTAGAGAAAATGAACCCAGTTCTTTTACCCATTCCTTATAAGTCTTTTTTTTTTCTTTTTTTTACATCTCTTATCATTTTGTTGTGTTTTTTTTTTTTTTTTAAACTCCAATTTGTTTACATCTTCTATAAAATGTAGTGCTTGGAACTGGACACACTGTACCTGCTGAGAGCTCGGCGGTATTGAATAATTGCTTCCTTTGTCTTATAAACAAAACTCCCCTTATATTTGCGATTTGGTTTTTTTTCTGTGGGAATCTTGCTTACAGCCTCATATTTAGTCCTACTCCAGCTCTTTTTAGGCTGCACTGCTGTTAAAATGGTTACCAATTCTGAGTTATATCTTGATACATTACCTCTCCAGAAGGTAGGCCAGCTCTGCAGTGCCTTGTGTTCATGTCAAATTCTGACACCCCAGCCACCCAGCTTCATGGAGATGGCAACCCCCCAGCCCACCTGCCATCCTTTCAGTTTTGTCCTTTGTTCTGTTGTCCAAATCTTTCATGGAAATGCTGAGCAGCCCTGAAGCCCAAACTTCAGGGACATGGTCCTGCCAGCTGGAAGAGTGAAGCTCTCGTAATTACCCTTGATTATGGTACTTGTGCACCTCTGCGTAGTCACTTCATCTGCTTGCTTCTCTGGGAGTTTGTGGTCTAGATATTTCCAAAATGCTCACTAAAATCAGTGTACTTAATATTTACCGTTTCCTTCCCATCTACCAGGCCTATGAATCAAAGAAGGAAATCAGCCTGGTTTGACGGTATTTGTTCTTCAAAATTCCCTGCTGACTGTTTCTTATCACGTTATCGTCCTTTAGCTACTTATGAATTGATTGTTTCATAAATGGCTCCAGTATCTTTCTAGGTATCACAGTTAAGCTGACTGGACTGTAACTCCTTAGTTCCTCTTATAACAGTAATTTTCAGAACAGAACTGCAGTTAAGTTAGAGAGATATTGAAAGACATTCCACTTTTGCTCTGCTTATCTTTATTCATTGTCTAGTTTTGTTCCATCCCTTAAATTAAAAACACATTTCCCTTAAGTATTTATCTTCCACTTGAGTTTCAGCATAATCCAACACTGCCTTCACCTCTTCTCCTGTTACTTGCATACTTCTCAAATTTCCCTGCTTCTTCATGCTTTATATTTTTCTCCCTCTCTTTTCTTTCTGTTTTGTCTGTAATTTCCCAGCAAAATGCATTCCCCAGTTTTCTGAGGGCTCTGAAGAGAAGGTGAAATTTGGGCAAGTCTTGGAAAAATCTCAGAAAAATAGGGAACTGACATTTAGCAGCCTTACAGGGGCATGGCGAGTTCTGCCCCAAGATTAGTCCGGCGCTACCTACATTTAAACAATTTCTGATTTCAGTAGGTGGTAAACAGAAGATGAGAGCTGGTGAGACTCTCACTCCTAGTGATCAGATTGAAAAATGGCTTTGGCTCAAGGATGGACAAAGAAGCATGTTACTAGAAAGCAAGTATCCGATAAGTTGGGCAGTATCTAGCAAATAAGAGTTGTGTAGAGCGTCCATCTTCTTGCAGGGAAGCTTAATATGTTTAGCGTTCAGCTTCAGCCATAAGTGAAAGGTTTGTGTGTTCAGCAGAAGAACAGGAAACATGTGCCACTTTCTAGCTAAGCAGATCAGGAGAAGATAACTTTGTTTGAGGGAGAGGTATCATTATCTAGGGTTGTGCACTATATAATTGCACAATCTGCTATCATGCATGAAAAGAGCTGTTCAATAGCATGGCCCTGCCTTGTCCTGACATCATGTCTGTGTTGGAAATCCATTTGGAATGAAAAATCCCACATTCCCCAAGTGATCTCGTAGTTTGTGAGCAAATGGCTGAGTTGCAGTGGAGACTTTACAGTCTCAGTGGTGCTAGGAGTTGCGAGCTTGGTGACCAACATTAAAACAGCTCAATGATAAGAAAGCATAGGATCACAGAATGATTTGGGTTGGAAGGAACCTCAAAGCCCACCCAGCCCCAACCCCCTGCCATGGGCAGGACTGCCTCCCACCAGCTCAGGCTGCCCAGGGCCTCATCCAACCTGGCACTGAACACCTCCAGGGATGGGGCATCCGCAGCTTCTCTGGGCAGCCTGTGCCAGTGCCTCACCGCTCTCTGAATAAATAATTTCCTCTTAATATCTAACCAAAATCTCCAGTTTAGATACAAGGATGACATGCATGACTGTGTAAAATGCTTTGTACAAGTCCAGATAGATTACATTAGTTGCTCTTCCTATACCTGCTAACACTGTAGCCCTATTGTAGAAGACCACCAAACTTGTCAGGCACTACTTGTACTTAGTGAAGCCATGTGGGCTGTCACCTGTCACCTCTCTGTCCTCCATTTACCTTAGCATAGTTTCCAGGAGGATATGCTCCACGATCTTGCCAGGCAGAGATATGAGACTGACTGGCCTCTAGCTACCTGTGTATTCCATTTTTTCCCTTTTTAAAAAATGACATTATACTTTCCCTTTTCCAGTGGGAACTTTGCCAGACTGACATGACCTCTCAGATAAGATAGATAGTGGCTCAGCAACTTTGTCTGCCAGTTCTCTCAGGACCTGTGGATTCATCTCATCTGGTCTCTTGGACTTGTGTAACTTCAAGTTCCTTAGATGGTCTCAAATCTGTTCTGCTCCTATAATGGTCAGTTCTTCATTTTCCCAGTCCCTTGCCTTTGCCTTCTGTGACATGGAAAGTGTGGTGAGGGCACTTGCTGATGAAGATTGAGGCAAAAAGTTGATGAATACCTCAGCCTTCTCTGTATCTCAGATAACCAGGTCTCCTGTTTCCTTCTGGAGAAGGCCCACATTTTCTAGTCTTCCTTTTTATCACTGATGTACTTACAGAAGCCCTTCTGTTGTCTTTGATGTCCTGGCAAGATTTAATCCCATCAGAGCTTTAGTTTTCCCAACCTGATCTCTGGCTGCTCAGAGAATTTCTCCATATTCCTTCCAGGCTACCTGTCCTTGCTTCCACCCTTTGTAGGCTTCCTTTTTGTATTTGGGCCCTTTTTTACCCTCAGGGCTTTATCTCATGGAACACTATCAAGCAGATCCCTGAAGAAGCCAAAGTCTGCTCTCCTGAAGTCCAAGGTAGTGAGCTTGCTGTGCACTGTCCTCAATGAAAGAAACTTCTTTCTGAAGAAAGAAGTCTTAAAAGTGCAGGAGATCTCCATGGTTCTTTTCAAGGCAAGAAGAATTCCTAGTAACAGTATTACTTGCATTAGCCATGACTTATCTCTTGCACTAGTATTTGGAGGTGTATGTTCTCAGCAATCCTACAGACTGCTTAATAAAAGCATAAAAAAAAAATGGGCCAGGTATGCAGGTTGGAAGTGTTTACCATTATTGGTTGGACACTGTCACTGTTGCAGATCTTGTGCAGACTCACCCAGATGTTCCATACTCTCTGAGTCCAGTCTTCTTTGTAGACCTTTGCTATAATGGTCTTTACCCCTTTCTTTCACAGACGCTACTTTAGTGTTACAAAAGCAGTCCTGATTTCCCTGATGGCACTTCCCTGATGGCACTTCCCTGATGGCTGAGAGAATCAAGTGCTCTTCTTGTTCTCTCATGCTCTATCCTTTCCTCTCCATCACCATCTCAACCACTTCCTTGTGGAGTACCAATACAACAAGAATTCCTCATTTGCCATCATTAATTAGACTACTTTCTGTACTTGTGCATGGGGAGGAGGCCCTACTTAGCTGGAGAACCTGGTCCAGAGCTCAGCATTGCCTTTTTTCAGGAAACCACTTGAAGGCATCATGTGTTTTTTCCCAAACCACCAATGTCCAGCAAGCTCACAGTTCCCATATTAAAGGTTCTGCGCCGTAATGACAGCAAAAAATACACTCTCATAATTCGGAAAGAACTTACATGTATCCAAAGATGAGTGACTTGAATATCACTGCACTGGAGCAAGCTGCCCAGAGAGGTGGTGGAGTATCCTTCTCTGGAGATAATTGCAACCCATCTGGATGCTTTTCTATACTTCTGTATCCCTACTTACTGTAGGGAACTGCTTTAGCAGGGGGTTGGACTCAATGATCTCTAGAGATTCTTCCCAACGCCTACAGTTCTGTGATTCTGTGATTTCTGCATCAGCTACATCTTGCAAACTATTCTGCAACTTGCCAGAAAGTGTTTGATATTTGGAATGTGTTTGCAAATGGAGTATAGGAGGTTAATGGGGAATGTATCTGACAGTAGCTGGATGTAATTTAAAGATGGACTGTAGCCATGTAGTTACATACCAGATTTGGGTTTTGGCTCATTTTATTAGAGATAGGGCCCAGGAAAGGGATATACACATTCAGCCAGAGCTGTTTTTCAAAAGGACAGTTTTAGTCTGAAAAGAGACAGGCAGTTTAACATCTGAACTATTTGGTCGCTGTGATACAGCAGTTTGCAGGCACGCTTTAAAGATGTTAGCCACAGGTTCTATTAGTTAGTCCTCTGTTTTTAACTGCTCCTCAAAGAGAGGATGAGGGTGGCAGTGATGACCAGTCACTCGCATACCTATCCTAGTTTATCTCAGCAGTGTATAGCAAAACAAAGCAAGAAAGGAATTCCGTACTCTTCCTTACCATCTTTATTCCTCTTGTTGAACAAACTGAGCCTGTTCTTAATCACCGCATGTTCTTGGGCCCCGTTTCATCTCCTCTGTGTGTCCTCTTGCCAGGAAGACTCTTCCAACGCTTTATATAGCACAGGCTGAAAAATGTCATGCGCCAGATCTCTACTACTTCTCTATTAAGGGAGTGATTTATTAAGGTGTTCAGAATATGACCTTCATTCCAACTTTATGCATAGAGATTGATTTTCTTTTTTCTCTGTAAAGTGGTCCCTCTTGCAAAATTTTCTTATTTTTCATCCCTCATTTATCCTCTAGCTCACTGAAATCCAGTCTGAGAAGCATTCTTTCTGCCTCAAGTTGCGCTTTGGATAGAGGTACTGTGCAACTCATTTTAAAGCTGTTTGGGATGACTACTTTTGAAGTAAGGCTCTGCATTTCCTTGGGCACAAATGCCCAGAAATGCTGAAGAAAGACCTCAAACGATTGGTTTGAAGATACAAAATTTTGTGGCCCTCAAATTACAATATCTCTTTCAAATGACACTCTTCTAGAAACAGAGAATCTCCCAGAGCTGTTCTGGGGAATTAATTTCAGTGATGGTTTTGTGCAAAGAAGGAGGAGAGCCATTTGCTGATTTGTCACTTTATAAGCCTGGTACTTGTATCATTGCTTAGCATATCTTGCTTCCCATAAACATCTTTTTCTTCGGGGTTGGGCACCAAGAGCAATTCATACAGAAAAACTACCAAAATAGCTCCTCAGAATAAAGCGATATACTTTGCCTCACAATCAAAACTTAGTGCAGTTAGTTGTATTGTGGGTGTATTACTGAGCATGAGATTTTCCTCTTCTGTGGGCTCTCCAGCATTTTTGCAGATGGCTATGCCTGAGGTAACATTCCTGTTTGCTGGGCTGCTGGAATTCGGCTACACTCCTTAACAAAACAGTTTGTTTTGGACATTTTTGATGTATGTACAAAATGCATTTAGAGGATAAACTAAGCAGAACAAAGACACTGGAAGGCTAGGTCATAAAACAAGTCTTTCTCAGCTTTGCTTAATACTGAGTGATGATCTAGTTTTCCCATACTGCTTCTTTTTCCTGCTGAAAGATGTCAAAGACCAGACCAAAGTAAGAATGTCAAATACAGATGTGATGCTCCAGTGACCACCAGTGCTGGAAATCAGCAGCGAGACTCGATTGTTGGAGCTGGGTGTAAGTAGCAAATTAATTTAATTAGTTCTGCCACCATCAGAGATGTGGATGATCCCTTTTCACCTCTCAAACCACGACACCTAAAGACTAGCAAGTGGAGGCACACAGAGCTGTGCTGAAGGACAGCAGATCAGCAGAGATGCTCCAGTCCCCGCTTAACCATGCAAACTCCCCTTTATGTATGTATTAGGTTTTCACTGCCCGTTGCCTGCCCTTCTCCCCCCTCTGCTTTTTCATGTTCAGTGGATTCTCCTCTCTGTGTCTCTGCCTCTTTTTCTCTATTTTTTTCTCTCTATTGTTCCCCACGTCACCAACTGTCACTCACTTCATAAAGCCGTCTGGCTCAGAGCTTAAATATTGCACGGCAACTAAAACCCGCCATCAGAGCCAATTCAGTCATATCTGTTCAGTCGTGCGACAAGATTGGGACTTTTAGGGTAGGGAAGGAGAGAGACAAAAGTTCACTCTTCACTGCAGAGTGCCAAGAGAGGAGGGGGACACAATTCTTCGGTGGAACCTTTCCCAGTGGCAAGTTACTTGCTCAAAGTCCTTAATCTTTAGAGTCTTTCTTGCTGGTAGCGTGCTAAGATTGCAGCATCTGGAACTGCTGGGTGGGGGTTTGCAGTAAGCCCATGCAAGTTAGGGACATAATTAGTCTGTCAACTCTGAGTGAGCTTAAGCAGTCTTCTCTTTTCCTCATGACAGGCAATTTAAGGGAAGAGGGGAATGCCTAAATTTATTGCTTTCCTCTTTTTTTTTTTTGTTGTCTTAATTCGACTGGAAGAGCTGTGATTGAAAAAGTGGAGTTTGAATTGGCTGTACTACTCTTCTCCAGTCCACCCAAAATTGTTCCTTGCAGCTGAAGAACCCAGTGAGCAACCCTGGGCCACCTCTCTTGGAGAAAATAGAGTGGTCGTGACAGAGTTCCGAAAAATGTGACTAGTTCAGAAGTGATCGTAGAAAGAGTTTTGTCAGAGGTAGAAAGCTGCAAGCGAAGCATCTGGTGGAGTTAGGAAACATGTTTCTCTTTTACAGTGAGTTTTCTGTGTGATAAGGTTTATCACGTCTAGAATGACACTCTTCCACGCTGCAATGGAAATGATGAACTGATGGCTGTGGATATCAGTGTGACTCACAAAGAAAGAAAGGGATGTAGTAAACTGCGGTGTCTGGGGGGCAGTGGAGCTAATATTGTATATAGTCATATTTTCTACAGAGTTGCACATGATTGGTTAATGTCTGGTATATTCCGTTCTGTGAATTTGCAGAAAGAGAATGTTTAAATCAGTTTAGATGATGTATGTAAACAGCATAATCTTCTGCTAGACTTGTTAATGTAAGTGCTGACATTAACACACTGCTTTACACAACTTTAATGACTGACAAAGTAGCAATTTTCTTCGGTGATTAAATTATATGTCTGCCACTTCTGCATGCAAGGAGTTTGTGCAAACTGAAGGGCTGCGTTCTGCTCTTTATTTTCTAACATAGATGTCTGGGCTTAACAATTTACAGTGTTTGAAGATAAGAATAATGAGTCCAACTTGTTTTAGAAAAATCACATCACAAGGATTTTTGGTAGAAAATTTGTAAAATCCCCCAGACTCGGAACTCTCAATATTTTGTGTGTTCATCTATGTGTGAATATGTACACACGGTATTTGAAACAGACTGGTATGCATTGGTGTGTCATAACATATGGCATTACAAATATATCCCAGTGCTATCTGAAGGAAGGAGGGAAGTTGAGATACTCAGATTTCCATGCTGATGACTGTACGTCCTCCCTGCAACTGTGTATGTGCGTCCGCATCTAGAAAACTATAGCTGGAGGTAGCATCTAAGAGGTGAACTTTTAGATCCCCGTGAACAACCATTTTATGAATAATGTTACCTGTTTCTCTTGATATTGTCCACAAGTTAATTTTTCTGGATCACTGTAATATTTCACATTCCTTAGAGTCTTCATACTGCTGTAGTATGTTAAATCAGCCAGTCCCAAACAGATTTCCTCTTCTCTCGTTTTCCTGTACCTGACATTATACATTGGGAAGTTTTGGATATGCAGGATGAAGTCCTGGCCAGGAATAATCTCTTATAATGCAAAAATATTGAGAGATGTAATGTTTGACCTGCGATACTTGAAAATTAACTACTTTATTAGCTTTCCAATGGGATATCTACAGCTGGCTTACAGCTTTGTGTTAGCCTGAGATAGCAGCACTGATGTTTCACAGAGAGAAACTAGTGTCTGAGGTCCCAGTAACAGACCTTCATGTTTCTCTCCAGGTTGGTTCCAATGTCAGTGAGGCAGCTGACTTCAGAATTGGATACAATAACTCCTATAACACAAAATAATTTTATTGTATAGAAGAACTAGTATATATGGTAGCTGTTAATCTTACAAAGTATTACTAACATAGTAATGGTGTTACTATTGCTGGTATTACCTAACATGGTGATTCCTAACGTAGACTTACTATATGCAACTATAGAAAGCCCATGTTTTTATACATGCAAGATGGGCACCAATTCAAGATCTGTTTGACCCCTGCATAGTTCTGCTGAAGAAGTTTCACTCATTCTAACCACTGCAGCTCTGCATGATGACAAATCTGTTCTACTATAGTGCTGGCAAGTGTTTGTACGTGTATAAAATCTAAGCAGGCACACACAACAGAGCTTACAAGAGACCACAGAAGACTACTATCTGGAAAAGGAGTTAAATACACTCCTTGGCTCAAAAGTAATTGCTCATTTAGAGCCAGGGAAGAATGATTTTGGCAAGCAGTTTGCTCTGGCTTTCCAGCCCATCTCTTGCTAATAAATCATTGCAATCAGAGCGAAGAAGCAAGCAATCTTCTTTCTGTTCTCAAAGCATATTAGAGAAATACTAGTTGAAAGTAACAACAAGCATCAGTGGGAAAACGTGAAATCTTTTAAATTTAGCATAATTTGTGGTTATTCTCTTTCTTTTTTCTTTCCTTAGACAGTAAGAAATGGGTGACTGGAGTTTCTTGGGGAACATTTTAGAGCAGGTGAACGAGCAGTCCACTGTCATCGGGAGAGTTTGGCTCACAGTGCTCTTCATTTTCCGCATCCTGATCCTCGGAACAGCTGCTGAACTAGTATGGGGAGATGAACAGTCAGACTTTGTGTGCAACACCCAGCAACCTGGTTGTGAGAATGTCTGCTATGATGAGGCCTTCCCCATCTCCCACATCCGGCTCTGGGTCCTACAGATCATTTTTGTATCCACGCCTTCGCTAGTGTACTTTGGGCATGCGGTGCACCACGTCCGCATGGAGGAAAAGAGGAAAGAGAAGGAGGAAGCTGAGAGGCGTCAGCAAGCTGAGGTGGATGAAGAGAAGCTGCCCCTAGCTCCAAATCAAAACAAGGGCAACAACCCAGATGGGACCAAGAAGTTTCGCCTGGAGGGGACCCTCCTGAGAACCTACATCTTCCACATCATTTTCAAAACTCTCTTTGAAGTGGGATTCATAGTTGGCCAGTATTTCTTGTATGGCTTCCGCATTCTCCCCCTTTATCGCTGTGGGCGGTGGCCCTGTCCCAACCTAGTGGACTGTTTTGTCTCCAGGCCTACAGAGAAGACCATCTTTATTATGTTCATGCTTGTGGTGGCTTCTGTGTCCCTCTTCCTCAACCTGGTGGAGATCAGTCACTTGATCCTGAAAAGAATCCGGAGGGCTCTGAGAAGACCAGCAGAGGAGCAAATGGGGGAGGTGCCAGAGAAGCCCCTCCATGCTATTGCAGTGCCCTCCATCCCAAAAGCCAAAGGCTACAAGCTGCTAGAAGAAGAAAAGCCAGTGTCCCACTACTTCCCTCTCACGGAAGTAGGGGTTGAACCCAGTCCCCTTCCATCGGCCTTCAACGAGTTTGAGGAGAAGATTGGGATGGGGCCATTGGAAGATCTCTCCAGGGCATTTGATGAGAGGTTACCATCGTATGTACAAGCAAAGGAACCAGAAGAAGAGAAGGTAAGAGCAGAGGAGGAAGAGGAACAAGAAGAGGAGCAGCCAGCACCTCAGGAAGAGCCAGGGGTGAAGAAGGAAGAGGAGGAGGTGGTGAGCGATGAAGTAGAAGGGCCTTCAGCACCTGCTGAACTTGCCACTGATGTGAGATCCCTCAGCAGGCTAAGTAAAGCCAGCAGCCGGGCCAGGTCAGACGATTTGACTGTATGAGGATGCAGGATATGAGGAGCATATGAAAAGGAAAAGAAGAAAAAGAAAAGGAGAGAGAATGAATCAGAAGAATTTTAAGCAAAGTGCTAAAATGATCATTTGAATATTATTTCATCTTGAGATTCTCAACTGGAAAGGTACTATTGTGGTAACTGTGCCTTATTTGCCCTATGTCCATTTGAAAAGGAACATTCTCCGTTTCCACATGCCAGCTCATTTCTTACAGTAATATCTACATTGTCCACATAACTGATGTGTTTTAAAACCTAATGTGGCAGTGAAACCCAAATGTCACCACTGTGAATGTACTTACTGGAAGCTTTGTGTTCCACATTTCTTTAGGAACGTGGGGAAGATCTGTCTCATAAGCCGTCTAAGGGGAAGGCTAATAAACAACCGTATCTAGTATTTCCTTTTCTGTTCTCACCTATGGCATGCTGAGCAGATCTCCCCTTCACCGTTGGCATGGATTTGCAATTATTTAATTCACAAACTGAATTCTGTGTTTAGCATTGCCACACTAAAACAGTAAGCGCTATTTCCCCTCCTTATTGAGAAAGCAAAGACCAAAAATAACTATGATTTCTTTGTGAATGTAAATTTGAGTTAGGTAAAAATATTTTCCCTTTGTCAAAAATATTTTTGCTCTTTGAGTGACATTGACAGTGGGCAAGGTTAACTCTAGCTCTCTTCTAGGACTTAGCAGATGCTCACAGATGGATTATTTGTTCCCAAGAGAGTTATCCAGCTCCAAGCTGAGCACTTCAGAGCACTGGGAAGAAAAAAATCAAGTGATATTTTTTACTTATAATCCTGTGACTTAAAGATCTGAAACTCAATTTAGCAAAGCAAGTGTGGAAGGGTTTCTGTGAAAGAAGGAACAGCTACAGTTCCCAGAGCATGAAACCAAATACAAGCCTTCACAGCATGATCCTGACATGTGCTCAGTTCCTGGAGCCCCAAGACTTACAGGCACTCAGCAAATCTCAGGTACAGCACCCTGAAGGCACCTGTGAATCTAAACCACAGGTAACTATGTGACTCTGAAACAAAACTGGTTGTTCAAGTTTGGAAAGTCTGATATGATAATTCTGACATCCTTTGTTTTTAATTTGACAGACGGGAGCCATCCAGTGGCCTACTTCGCTATTAAATGCCAAAGTCTCAAATAAAACAAGGCCTTTCAAAAGATCTTTTAGAGTAGGAGAGAAAGGTAGCATCTTATGTCTTTTAGATCTTTTGTGCCAACAGGTCTGTGCAGAACTCTCAGAGCCTCAGTAAATCTTTTTAGTTACAAAAGGCAGAAAACGTGCTTGGTTAAATGTCTGTGGATTTCTACCTTCAGGACTGCAGCAGCGCCTTTGGGCTGGGACAGTGCAGCTATGCATTTAAAGCTTCAGGTTAATGGTTATGTCCCCTCTAAAACAGCCTCATGTCAGAAAAGTGCAGGTATGCACTCTCATCTGCTCTGCTCTGCAAACTTCAGACCCTGCCAGTTCAGCGGATTCTTTCTGCTGGGCTGCAGCCCGTTCCATTGTTCCCAGGGCAGGCTCTAATCCAGATCAGGAAAAAAAGCAGTCTTTGGCATAATGCATATAACTCATCCTGCCATTAGCTAGAAAAGACCCCCTGCCATCTCCCATTGTAGCAGGGCTGACCCAAAGCCCATTGAAGTTAGCTGGGTGTCTGAGATAGATACCCTAGGCTTGGGCTCATACCCTCAGTCCTGTCGTCCTACACCCCAGCCCAGGCAACCACAGGAACACTCAGCTCTGTCACTGATAAACCTGCTTGGTGGAGTTCACGTGCCTTGTTTTGCAGCCTCCGTGGTCTGGCACAAAGTTGGCTGGACTTCACTGATGCGTGAAGTAAGCTGTACATATGTATAAAGTTTGTAGGGTGTGTTGGGATTCTTCAGCACCACAGCGGTGCCACGTATTTTTTTTTACACTATTAATCCTTTTGCTCCTCTTGGGCCTGTGTATTTTCCCACGGTTTGCAGCCTGTTGACATAATCTTTGCTCCCTTGACAAAGGCTGTTAGGTTTTTAAGAAACAATTCCTTGTGAAGGAAAACTGGAAGGTACCTCCTCAGTTTTGAGAAAGAATATGACAGAGCAAGATATGTGAAGGAAAATGGGGAGGGAGAATTTGGAGGCTACCATCTACCCATTCTCTCAGTACAGAAACAAGAGAAGAGTTAGCACCAATGAAAGGCAGGTGGCAAAAGAAAAACGAGGAAAGAAGTCCTCAGCAGGGAAAGATTCCATTGTGCCCAATACTCTATTAAAATCCAAGAAAGAACAAAGATTTAGATGAATAACAAAACCAGCACATTTATACTATATGGGATGTATTACTTTTTTCCTTCACAGAGAAGATATAATAGTTTTAATAGTTTGAAACATAGCAGAGTTCACTCGTACTGGAAAAACCCTTCCCTGCAGGTGAAAAAAAATATCTGTAACTGTTCAGTGTGAGGTATCTTCCACCTTATTGAGAGCATCTGACTCTTCCACATACCAATGTACTGGACTAGATGAACCACCTCCCATCCTTGTTTACTACTACTTGACAAGTCCTTTTATAAAGCATTTTGATGACCATCCCCGTTCTTGACCTCTGACATGCACACCTTCATTAGATCATTGGACTACTTAAAGATGACTGCTCATTAATTAGAGGTACGTGGTTCATAAGATGGATGTCAGAATGTCAGACAATCCAGTCTTCAACTGTAAGATGTTGAGTACATCATTCTTTTTCACTGGAGTGCCTCAGTAGAGTACAGTACATGCAACATCCTGAACAGACGCTGTGTTGTTCTTTCACTGCTGCTGCAGGAAAGCTCATTTCTTCCTCCAGGTCATGACAGTGCAATGAATTAAGTTAATGTTTTCCTCCTGCATCCTGTCAACTGCTTGTTGATATTTTTTTCAAGCCGGTTTTCAAGTACCCTGCCAAGCTGCTAAAGCCTCCAAGTATGAGCCACGGCATCAAGGCAGTGCTTTGCAGCTAACTGGGCAGGGAACCAACAGTCAGGTTGTATGGTATTCAGCCTCATCTCTGCAGTGAAGCCACTGTTGGGACTGTCAGCGAGTCATTCTTTCCTCTTGTACAATTGGGAATCATTTTCTACCTCACGAAGATGATGTGAGGCTCAATATATTTTGTTAGTAATAGGATGGGAGGTCCTGGGAAGGAAGGCCCTACAGATGAGCAAAGGATTATTTCTGGATGCGATAGCCTTTAAATGTGTTTTATTCCTCCCTCAGTGAGACAAATTTAACCATTTATTCAGGAAATTCCTAGTGAAGTTGCATAACAGCCTCAGAGCTGTGGATTTGGTGTATTTTAAAAAAAAAAAGTAAAACATATATATAAATAAATGCAAAGAACAAGGAAAATTGTCTTGGGAAGTGGACACTGGACAATTAGAGCCATGCTTGGATCATTTAAGGGTGTGTAGTATTCCCTTGGCTCCCTGTGCAAATAAATCATTAACTGATCACATGGCTCTCTGCAAGGAGCTTAGGATTCAAGTGTCAAATTCACCAAAGGAGGTTAAAATAGAAGAGAAAGGTAGTGTCTTAGCTGATATTAGCATGTGGGAGTTGGTGTTCTCTAGTGCCTAGAGCAGTGGACCTAGGATAATGATCTTAGATTTCAGTTCTGCTACTGACTTGCTGTGATAATCACTTTACCTCTCGGTACCTGTTTTTTTCCACCTGTAAAATGGGTGTAAGAATTTCCACCTACCTCACAGGGATGTTGTGAGGCTTCCTTAATTCTGTTTGTAAAGTAAGTAGGAATGATCTGATGAAAAGCACTGCTGAAATGCATTGTATCCTTGTTATTTCATGCCAGAACACCGAACTTGGTTAACATATGACTCCTTGACCAAAAGGGCAGTAGTGTGAAAATCTGAACACTGCATTGCACTGACACCATTAACGCAGATGTGGGTTTGCCACAAATGGCAAAGACTTTATTGACTCCTCACCCCTTTCTCCCATCTTAGCCTTGGTTTGGCCATTTGAAGCCGTGGTGACAGTGGGGTTACATGGACCACTCTTGTCCATCCCAGCATCTGTTCTGTGGTAACATTTATGCTTAAATAAGCTAGTTCTTGGAGGGGGGTGCAGGTTGTTGGAGCTCTTTTAAAGGCAAAGCAATTGGCTTTGCAAGTCATCTGGGGGAGGGCTGTATAATGCACAATATTGCTGGGCTTCTGTTTTAAATCCCTCGATGCAAACGCCAAGTAAATCTTTCAGAATTTCTGTGGAAAATAACTCTATGGGAGAGTTGACAATTGCTTATGGTACACAGAAAAACAAAACAAAAAATGACCATGTAGATATAAAGACATAAATTTTCATGCTACACTGATTATTTCCAGTAAGTGAGACAGATCCAACAGTCTCTTCATGATGAAAAACAGTGATGTATAGATTCCTTCTCCTGTGGGACAGGAGAGATTTGAGGGGACCTCTGCTCTCCAGGTCAGTGTGAACATGGAATCTACTTGCTAAGGGAAGAAAGTCCAGCCTCTCCTGCCACTCAGTAACTCACTGACTCTGCATTTGTTCATTTAAAGAGCAGCCGTGGTACTCAATGAAAAAAAGTGGCAGCTTGCTGTTTTGTATAGAAAATGGCTTTTCAAGTTGACAACTGAGAGTAATCCCAGCCTAGGCATAGTTTTGTTTAGTAGACAAGAGCATCCATGAGAACTAGACTAAAGCCTTCCTATAAGCCTAAGGCTGTTGTGATAAAATGGCATATGGTGCCAGATTTCCTGAGGGCCAGGGCTGGAGAAACATATCAAAATCAGGGGAGTTGTCCAAGTATTGGAATTTATTTCTTTTTCTCCCAAAAAGAATGGTACTACCATTTCTTAGTCTCTGCATGTGATTGATAGACTTTTTAACATGGCTCAGGGAAGGAATTTTGGCAACACCGCTTCTGATTATATAGCTGAGTAGCAACCATGGCAAATAAATGCATATTAATTTGCCAAGACATAGCCTGGCACACAATTCTTTCCTTGTGACTAGCTTGGAATACAACTATTTCAGTAGAAGAGGCAAGACTTGTGTCCCTGTCAACAGTTCAAATTTTCCCAAGAGCAGTTTGGCATACAGACATTTTGAAGTCTAGAGAGGAGAGAGCTAAAGCGACAGGGAGCCCTCACAGCTGTCTTCAGCTAAGTGGTGGGGAGTTATAGGGAAGAAGGAGCCAGACTGTCTACAGAGGTGCACAGCAAAGGACCAGAGGCAGTGATCACAAGGAGCAGTAAGGAAAATTTTGACTAAAAAATTCTGACAAGGTAAAAATAGTTCAGACAGAGAGTGATTCAGCAGTGAAAGAAGTGCCCAGAGTCACGGTAGGCGCTCCATCCTTGGAGTCTGAAGCCTGACTGGGAAAAGCTTTGAGCACCTTGGCCTGACTTTGAAATTGGCCTTGCCTTGAGCATGAGGTTAGACGAGCCAGTCCATTTCGGCCTCAACCACGTATCCAATGGGAAGCTGAAAGCTCAGTGAAGTCACTGTGTGGTGAAACAGCTGATGTGGGGCATTTTCTGCCTCTCTGGGGTGCTCTGTTAGAGCTTACTTAGATTGTCTTAGCTGGCAACACCAACTAACCAGGCACTATAACCAAGCCTTATGCATAAAACACTATCAACAAATGTTTGGTAGCTAGAAAAACTGCTTGGGGCCAGAAATGTGTTGTGTAACTGGTTTGGAAAGAACACTATAAATTAAAATTTATGAGTAAGCTTGTCAGCTGAGAATATCACAGAAATAAAAGGGGCTTAGGTATTTCCAGCTCCCTCTCAGTCTCAGCTGTGACTTTAAATCCATCTGAAAATGTAGAGGACTGCACTTTAAAGTTCTGTCAACAACAGCAAAAAAAAAAAAACCACCCAAAAAACTGCACTTTAAAGCTTGCTGATCCGGGATGAAGCAGAAGTGAATAGAAATGGTGATTACAGAGCTTCTGACAACATTTCAAAAAAAACCCCAAAAAACAAAAAAAACCCCAAAGGCTGTTGGCCTTTGCCTTGCTGGATCCAGCCTAGCACAGTAAAAGCAAAACAAACCATTTATTTTTTCTAGGAGTTAAGGCTAGAGTGCTTAGAGAAATCATGGAGTAGCCTACCAAAAAATTGATACATCAGTGCAGAAAGAATTTATAGAGAAACATTAAACAGAAAAGTTGGCTCCTATTGAATTTCTCTGATGTTCAGTGGAGAGCTGGATGGAAAGATGACCAGAACAATGAAATATAGTTTCATTGGTTTCAATGATCAACAAATGAGCACAGAAAAAAAAATTCTGGCCTACAGGCAGCTACTGAGTAGAGTTCCTGCAGGAGGGCAGCTTGGTGCTCCAACTAAGGGGCAGCTGCAGACAAAGAGGCCAACACTGAGAAGCCTGTGAGCCTGTAATCTGGGTGCCTCATGGCAAGGGTAAGGCAAGCCAATGTGAACAGCGAATTAAACCTTGCCTATTACCAAATCTGATATTGATGGGTTTTTAAGAAGGTCGACAACTTTAAAATAATTTAGCTTTTATGCACTGGATCTTGGATTTATCTGACAGAATCAAAAACCAGAGATATCATGTACTAAGTTTTTTTTTCATTTTCAAATCATTCAACCAAGCTGTATGAAAAACTACTGGGACAAAAATGCTCAGGCACATTTCTCAATACATACATGTTAGTCCAAAGAAAAGCCATAGACAACCCTGCAAAAGAGTTAATCTACCGTCAGTGAGAATCAAGACCCAGAACTCACCACAAATAAATTAAAAATAAATTCAGAAATTTGAATGATGTCGGATTGCTCCCAGCTTCAGAGCTCCTGCTTATGAAAAACTCTGGAGAGAAAAGAAATGTAAATGGATGGCCAACTGCCAGCTAAGCCTATTATTCACAAATATGCCCTGTAGCACCTTCTGGAAGCCTATGCTATCTCTAAATATATTCTACCCCAAAAAACTGTTTTAATTCAGCATGTTCCACCTTTCCACTTTACTTTAAAGGCTTTAATCTAGTTCTCACTATGAACTGAACATACAGTACCCACATTCACACTTTAATATGTGCAAGAATAGAAGATGGAGCTAAGCAGAAACCTGCAATGCACTGACCAGCCTCCTTTCCTCATGTGCTGCCTCCCTGCTCCAGCCACTATCGTCTACACTGTGTCTGGTGAAACCACCCACCTGTCACATCTGGGAAGCTGCCATGGGCCCTTCTCCCCAGACATGCACGCCAGTGTCTGCTTAAGGAGGAACAATATGGAATATTTTTCCATTTTCTTATTATACTTTTTGTCTTCCCTGAATGAGAAGCCTTGGGGTGGGGGTGGAGGGGTAGATCTGAGGTTTTCTGACAGGAATCATCTTCCCTGTGTGTTTCTTGCAAGAATCAGGGATCAGTAATTTATAGCTTTGCACAGGCATGTTTCAAGCCTATTTGTAAACACATGCAGTGAAAAAAGTTTAAAAAGCTATGACCAAACTCTGTCTTGTTTTCTTTCCCCTTGTTTTTTGAGAGCAGCCAAGTCGTCAGGGTTAAACAAGACCAGAATTTGGCTTTGAACAATTTAATCTTGACAGGATTCCCATCTAACTTCTGTCTCTGAAAATCAACCAAGCAACCAACCTACCTTGCCCCAAGAGCTACTGCTGCAGAACAGAGCAACCACAGGTATCCCAAACTCAGCAGGCTCATCACTTCAGGAAAGATCAGTTTCTAGCAGCAGGCACAGAAAGAATGAGCAGGGAGGGAAGCTCTGATCTCAGCTCGATGTTAATTGGCAGCAATACCAGAAGCTGTAAGAGAGGGCCTCAGATCAGAAACAGTAATTTGCTCCCTCAGTTCAATTGCCCATGAAAACGGAATGTTTTTTTGTCTTTGCAATGCTGTAGACAAGGAGACAGATTTCAAAACATGATGACTGACAGCAAGATAGAAAGCCAAACTATCAAAGAGACTGTGGGACTAATCCGATGACTCAACACAACTACACGTAGA
The DNA here is from genome assembly GCA_016647715.1 of Pavo muticus. NCBI lineage: Eukaryota > Metazoa > Chordata > Aves > Galliformes > Phasianidae > Pavo > Pavo muticus. The sequence goes on from JACDJE010000135.1 coordinate 1,831,153, forward strand.
ATCATTTTTCTAGTGAAATGAGTTGTAATGAATAAAGGATCCTGATTTTCACTCAGCAAGAGATTTGTGCTTTGTTGAAGTCCTGACTAGTTCTGCTTTATTCTCTCACTTCCCATGTGATTTATTATTCCAAATACAGTCAGTTTTGTGTGGCAAAGGTTAGGTGTATTTTTAATGGCGAAAAAAAGATACAGACACCACTAAGTTCAAATGAGGGCAGGACTGCGACACGAAGGATTGAGTCTCACACTGATAGTTATCAGGAAAGTCCCTGTTTGAACTTTCATTTCCCTTCTGGCCCCATTCCTCGACACACGACAGTTGCAAGGCCTGGAAGCTGCCCCTGGCTGGCCGCCTTTGCAGACGGCAGGAAGGGCCCAAGGTGCGAGATGGCGCCTGGCAGCCACGTAGGCCTTGCTTCCCTCCATGGTGCTGGCACACGTCCTGCCCTGCTCTTATGAAGGGGACATGGCAGTGTAAGAACAGCTAAACACCATGGCTTCAGCCAGTCACCACACTGCCAGTGGGTCCCTGCTCCTTGGCTCCCCAGTTGCTTGAGCCTCCTCCAGAGCTGCCTCCAGCTCGGCCTTTTTTCCACAGCCACTTCCCTAAAGCAGCCATTTTCACAGAATCACAGAATGGCCCAGGTTGGAAGGGACCTCAAGTACCATGAATCACCAGCCCCCCTGCCACAGGCAGGGTCACCAACCTCCACATTTAATACTAGACCAGGCTGCCCAGGGCCCCTTCCAACCAGGCCTTGAACACCTCCAGAGATGGGGCATCCACAACCTCTCTGGGCAGCCTGTTCCAGCACCTTACCACTCTCATAGTAAAGAACTTCCCCCTGACATCCAACCTAAATCTTCCCTCCCTCAACTTAAAACCATTTCCCCTTGTCCTGCCATTATCTACCCTTTCAAAAAGTTGACTCTCCTCCTGTTTATAGGCTCCCTTTAGGTACTGAAAGGCTGCATGCAATGAGGTCACTCCGCAGCCTTCTTTTCTCCAGGCTGCACAAGCCCAGCTCCCTCAGCCTGTCTTCGTAGGAATGGTGCTCCAGCCCCATGATCATCTTTGTGGCTCTCCTCTGGACCATCTCCAACAGACATATTCAAACAGAACATTTCCATGGGACACTGAGGAAAAACGCGAGGAAAACCTGTTTGTTTTCATTATTTTTATTACCATTATTACAAACGTACCCAACCTACCCACTTTCCGAGACAGCACACTGAGCTGGCAACGGCACAGCGCGGGGCGTGGCGCACCCATAAGGGGCCGCCCTGTGCGCGGGAAGGGCGGCGCTCCTCGCCCCGGCCCCGCCACGGGGAGGGCGTTGCACCGGGCCCTGCGCCGGCGCACTGCAACCAGCAGCGTGAGCGCGGGCTGTCGTTCGCTGCGGCGCGGGGCCCGCCATGAGCTTCCTAATCGATTCCAGCATCATGGTCACTTCCCAGGTAGCCCGGTGTTGCGCGGTGCGGGCCCGGCCATGTAGGGAGTGAGGGAGAGGGAGGCGGGGTGGAATCAACCGCTCGGGCCTGCCGAGCTGCCCGCTCGCCGCGCCTCCGGAAGCGGCCGTTGGGGCTGAGGGGCGTGTGGGCGGGGCCTGAGGGCGCGCATGCGCAGCGCGAAGGCGCGGTGCCTCTGCGTCGGTCCCTCTGCATTTTGGCGGGGTTGCCAGGTCCGGGCAGAGGGAATGGCTTTGTGCCTGGATAGCTTTGCCTGCTGCTTGGAAAGAAATAAATAGAAATAAAACCAACCAACCTGCAGTTCAGGAGTATTAGGCAGTACGTTTTTTATTGCTTAAGGCTGTATTGCCTCTTTGATCTGCTTTGTTGTGTGTCACCATGACCCTTGGCCTTGCCTAGTTGTCATATCAGAATATTATGCACAGCAAAAAAAATCAATGAATAAGGCTGTAGGGAATGGGATTTTCTAGCAACACTGCCAAATTTCTATAAACTTAGGTCATGTTGTTGGAACCACCAGGAAGGCTCATCTCATGGTTCTCTAGGTGACACTGTCTTGGTCTTTGTTGTTTCTCAAGTAGGCTAAAAATTTGTGGCCTCTGTGCTGTTGTGCTATTGGGCTGCTTGCTTGCTTATTGGCCTGCAAAATTTGTCATGGCTTGCTTTAAGGAATCTCAGAAAGGCACCTCTATTTTATCTGAAATGCTTCCTTCTGTGCTGACATGTGTGATTCAGAACTTCCTTCACCTTTTCCTTCCTCTGCTGCCTAGAGAGTCATCTTTCAACCACCCTGCTTTTTACTCCAGCTTAATTCACCCAGGAGCCTATTAAACCTTGTTTCATGTCATCCTGTCTTTATCATTCCAAGCTGGGTGGTGGTCTTAACATATTTGAGATCGTCTTATTGTTTTGTGGGAGGAAGCACTCCATCTTTCTCCATTAACTAACAGTAATTGGTCTTGTCATTGTGTTGTCTCTGACCTTCCTCTCCACCTTGCTGCCCCACTCCCTCCTCAGTAAGCATCCAAATACCCTTTCTCTCTGCTCCTCTCCTTGCAGAGGTGGTCCAACTGTTTGTTTCTGCTAAAAGTGAAAGGTTGTGCCCCCTCTTCCCTTCCACTTGGCTGCACAGTCATATTTTCATTTGTGCTTTCTGCAATATTTGGTTTTCTGCCATATAAATGAGTTTGTCTGGGTCACAGAGGAATCTGATCAGCTTCAGAGCTGATTTAAAATCAGTCCTCTGTAATGAGGAGGGATGAGCTGAGGAAATAGCACCTTTCCCCTCTCAACAGCAGCTGGTTATCTTATACAGTGTTTCATATACGACTGCAGTTCCTCTGACAATTTTCAGGATAGATTTCAGCTGTTTCTTAAAGGTAAAATCTCCTCCTGCTTGGTATAGATTTGACTTTTGTTTCTAATATGCCTTTTCACTGTCAGTGGTTTGGGTGCAGCTTTGATACTGTTAATAGTTCCCCTAGAACAAAAGCTTTCCCATCATTTGCTTTGATTTCTAAGATCTAACTTCTCTAATTGCTTTTCTTTCATTTGTGATGGCAGCATTGCATCTTCCAGCCATCTTCAAAAGTATGAAGTCGGATGTTTAAATTGCTGCATGTAATTGTCAAATGCTCAAACTCATGCTCACCTGAGGCTTCTTAGAGTGTGAACATAAGATAGTGTCTTTCTGTGCTTTTGTATAATCCCTAATACAAAGGAAATCTAACCTTCATATATATTTTCCTCTGTTATTATTGTCCCTGAATATCTCCTCATCTCTTTCTTTTACTTCATTTATTTATTTCCTTTGAAAAGTCTGTCTGCCTTCTCCTCCTTCCCCACTGTTAATGGAATCATACTTTGACTTATAGCCTGGCCTGTAAATAGAAGGCTTATGGAATATCTTACCTTTCTCTTATATTTTTGCTATCAACTACTTTAAAGTCTGAGGTCCTCCTCAAAACAGCAGTTTTGCCACCTGCTGTCAATCATTACGCCTCATTCCTATGCCAGTTTTGCATTCAAGGCAAATGAATTTGACCTTCCTCACCCAGCTTTCCACGTATTCCTTGTTTGTAAATCATGTTCTGTTACCTGTGCTGCTGCTGAAATCCACTGACTTCTAATGCACAATGAAATCACCCACAGATGGCTTGTGTTGGAAGAGACTGTAACCCTGGGGTTAAGGATGGACTGCTGGGAGGCACCACTTGTGATTGGCCTCCACGTGGACATAGAGTCTGTCTTGGAGTTATCTCTAGATCTGTCTGTGTCCGTTTCAGGGGGACAGCAGGCCCACAGGCCCACCGGCCTGGGGGGGGGGGGACCAAGAGGGAAAGGAATAAGGAAAAAGGAAGAAAGTTAATTTACTAGTTATAATAGTAGAAATACAAGTTAGTTGGGATTGAAGCTAATAAACCAAATAAATGAGAGAATGTCCAAAACCAAAGGCCTTACTGTAAAGCTGAAGGTGAGACGGCTAGGGAGCATGCACTGCTGAGACGAGCAGTAAAAGAGATGGCAGTCTCGTGACTTGTGAGCAGTTTTATCTTTCCCTCTGAATGGAAAATGGAAATGAACGGTCTTCTGAGGTGTGTAGTTCTTCTGAGAACCAGGTATCTGGAAAATCAGCAGTCCACGGAACTGGAGCATTAACTCTTTAACTGCCAGTGCTCTACATGATGTTATGATGTGGAATACCAATAACAAAAATTATAAAACCATGACAGAGGCATTAACAACCACCCTCTGGCTACAACTATCCAGCCAAGTCTTTATCCACTGAATAGTGCAGCCTTCAAATCTGTATCTCTCCAATTTAGAGGTAAAGATGTGGTATGGGACCATGTCAAAGGCTTTTCACAAGTCCAGAGAGACGACATCGGTTGCCCTGCACTGTTGCTGTCACTCCATTATAAAAGGCCACCGCATTGGTCAGGCATGATCTGCCCTTGGTGAAGCCGTGCTGGCTGTCTTGTATCACCTCCACATCTCACGTGTGCCTTAACATCTCTCCCAGGAGGATCTGCTCCGTGATCTTCCCAGGCACAGAGGTGATGTTCGACAGCCTGTAGTTCCCTGGGTATTCCTTTCTTGAAAATGGGAGTGATGTTTCCGTTTTTGCAGCAAGTGGGGACTTTGCCTGGCAGCCATGATTTTTCAAATATGACGGAGAGTGGCTTTACAAGCACATCAGCCACTTCCTTCAGACCCCTGGGATGCATGGCATCCAGCCCCATATTGTACATTTTCAGCTTCGTGAGGCATTCTCAGACTTGCTCTGCTCTAACCGGGGGGGGGGGATTTTGCTCACTTGACTGCTGCCTAGAGGTTCAGGTAAATTGTTGTTTTTGTCTGTTACTGTGTCTACTGTAAAAAAAGGGTAAGCTTTAATTAGAAGAATGAAAGAAGAAGCAACAGTGTAAAAGATTCTGGCCGACCAGAAACTGAGATATTCTGAGAAGTTGGGAATACAGCAAAAAGCTCTCTTTGCTCAATCTTCTGTAAGATTCTAGGCTTCTCTGTCTGTTACCCTTGAATATTTAAAATGTTATTCTCTCCATGATACTTTGACAAGTTTAGTATCTTGGGTATGTTGGCCTTGTTCTGTTGCTTCCATTTCTTTCACCTACAGCCAACAGTGAAGCAGCTTCATATTTTGCAAGTTACTGGACACAAATACTAGATACTTAATCTCTTTTGCAGGTGCTCTTCTTTGGATTTGGATGGCTGTTCTTCATGCGCAAGCTCTTCAAGGATTATGAGGTAAGAAGGGGACTTTCATCACAACTCTTTATCTTAAAATTACTCTCAGTTATTGCATGTTCTTAGAACTGTGTCTGACCTTTTTCCACTCTTTAAGCTCTTTTATCCTATTTTTAGCTTTCGTACACATACTTTCTTTTTCATTTCCTCTGTACTTTTATTTAAAAGACTTGTAGGTATCTGGGGAAATGGCTTCTTCTGGGACCACTAAATCTCTGTACTGGCAACCATTTAAAAAAAATCAGTTGGAGGAGGAGTAGGGATAACAGAAGCCTTTTTCCTTGAGTAAGCTTGACTTATGTAATGGCAGAATTTTGGAGACAAAATCAAATCCAGCTTTAAATTTGGTGAGGCGTGAATTGTTTGTGAGGATTGGTTGGGATAAAGGTTGGGACATTCCCTTATCCCAAGAAGACTATAAGAAAGTGTAGTCTAGGTAAGAGATGGCTTAAGTGCAAGCCAAATTCAACCCCCCAAAGTTTTTTCTTAAATTATTCTTAAATCTAAGATTAAGATGAGGCATGGAACATTGTTAGCAATTGCCTATCATTAATCAAGTTGCCATCGGGTATTACATCCCTTCTTTGTAGGACTTCTCTCTCAAATAGGATCGATTCAGTCAGTATAATACAGGCTGTTCTTTCTTCCCTTTTGGATTAAATGCAGGGTGCCTTGTAGGAGGAGTTGTGTACAGTTGTACCATGTGTTTTGTTCTGTTGTTTTTCACCTGAGGGGTATCAGGATGCCACTGTACAAACAGACATACCTGATAACCTCTGGCTTATTTTCTGCATTGTAGGTGCGACAGTATGTTGTCCAAGTCATCTTCTCTGTGACTTTTGCCTTCTCTTGTACTATGTTTGAACTCATCATCTTTGAGATTTTGGGAGTGCTGAACAGCAGGTGAGTTTGGGAGCTGACTGAAGGGCTAGTGTGCAGAAGCTATAGATTAGACTTGTATTGGGGCAATTATGTGAGAAAATGTTTAATAGCTCAACAGAGGAGTTTGAGCAGCAGGATTTATGTGACAAAACATGAGACTAGAAGCCTTAAGTTTCTGATTCTCCCACAATTGCTATTAGTGTGGCCTAAAAACAAAGCTTTAGTCTTTGAGTTTTGTCATTTGTGACATAAAAGAGCAGTTTTATGGGTGAGCTGTGAAGCTTCAGATCATGCTGAAGAGCTCTTTTCAGATGTCGAGAACTATGAAAACTATAAGCCCTTGTTTTCCAGTACTGGTCAAAGCAGTGAATAAGATGTGAAGCTAATTGTGAAGTGAAAACTGTACTTCTGTAGTAGAACAGTATTTGTGAATCAAAGGCACATTCTCCCTTGACATAGGGTGAGGGCTTCTACATAAAGAAGATGTAAAAAGGTGGTTACTTCAGAAAGCAGCAGGAAAGGGAAGATAGAGCAGTAACAATGGAAAGGTTATAGGTTTCCTATTTGTTGTCTTTCATCATATGTGTCTAAGAGTGCAATCAAAGGAATTGAAAGGCAAGAAGTTCAAAACGGATATAAGATACTGGTAGTTTAGACTCTATGTTATTAATCTGTAGAACTTGCAGTCAGAGAGATCACTGAGGAGAATGCTTTTATAAGCTTTAATAAAGGACTGGAAATCTTTATAGATGAAAATGTCTGCCTCTGAATTAGCTAGGAAAAAGTGACAAGGATCCTCAGGAGTTCTTTCCCAAGACATAAGCGGGATATGGGTCACTATTGGGAATAAGGCACATGTTTTTCTTAGAAAGCTGAATGGAAGGCCAGTTCAACCAAGATGAATCTCTTCTGAATTTGCCTGATCTCTTCTGTCAGAGGAGTGTTGATTGCTTTGTAGTGTCTTGCATGTGAGAAAATCACTTTTAATTGAATTACGTTGAGTTATGAACATAAAATATTTTTTTATCTTTTCAATTTGTATTAGCCCTCCCTTGACTCAGCCATTCATTACAAAATTAATTATTATGATAGCATCATAGAATCACAGGATGGCTTAGGTTAGAAGGGACCTTAAAGCCCACCCAGTTCCTACCCCCTGCCGTGGGCAGAGCTTCGCCCCACCAGCTCAGGCTGCCCAGGGCCCATCAAACCCGGCCTTGAACACCTCCAGGTGTGGAGCATCCACAGCTTCTCTGGGCAGCTGTGCCACTGCCTCACCACCTGTTGAGTAAAAAATATCTTCTGAACATCTAACCTAAATCTCCCCTCTTTTTGTTTAAAGCCACCTCCCTTGCCCTGTCACTATTAGACCATGTAAAAAGTCTGTCCCCCTCCTGCTTGTAAGCTCCCTTCAAATACTGGAAGGACACAGTGATGTCTCCATGGAGCTTTTTCTTCTCCAAGCTAAACAAGCCCAATTCCCTCAACCTTTCATAAGACAGGTGCTCCAGCCCTCTGATTATCTTTGTGGCCCTCTTCTGGATCCACTCCAACAGATCTGCATCTTTCCTGTACTAGGAGCCCCAGGCTTGGACCCAGTACTCCAGATGGGGTCTCTCAAGGGCAGAGTAGACAACAGCAGTCACCTCCTTTCCCTTGCCGGCTACCTCTCTTTTCATGCAGCCCAGAATACAGTTGGCCTTCCAGGCTGCAGCTTTTTGTCCACCAGGACCCCCAAGTCCTTCTCTGCAGGGCTGCTCCCAGCGAGTTCTTCTCCTAGTTTGTACTCATACCTGGGATTGTCTCAAACCAAGTGCAATGCCTTGCATTTGGCCTTGTTAAACCTCATTAGATTTTTGCGTGACCCCTTCTCAAGTGTGTCCAGGTCCCTCTAGATGGTGTCCCTTCCTTTTGTTGTGTCAACTGCACCATTCAGCTTGGTGTTGTACCCTCACCAAGTCTGCAGACACTTGATCTCACCGTCTATATCAGTGATAAAGTTGTTGAAGAGCAATGGTCTCAAGACAGACCTCTGGGGGACAGCACTTGTGATTGGCTTCCACCTGGACATAGAGCTGTTGGCAACAACCCTCTGGCCAAATCTTTATCCACTAAATAGTCCAGTCTTCAAATCTGTATTTATTCAATTTAGAGATAAAGGTGTGGTATGGTACCATGTCAAAGGCTGTTCACAAGTCCAAAGAGACAACATCAGTTGCCCTTCCTTTGTTCTCTGACGCTTTCACTCCATCATAGAAGGTCACCGCATTGGTCAGGCATGATCTGCCCTTGGTGAAGCTGTGCTGGCTGTCAGATCACCTCCACATCTTACATATGCCTTGAAATATCTTCCAGGAGGATCTGCTCCATGGTCTTCCCAGGCACAGAGGTGAGGGTTGTTCCCTAGGTCTTCTTTCTCCCCTTCTTGAAAATGGGAGTGATGTTTCCCTTTTTGCAGTCAGTGGGGACTTTGCCTGACAGCCATGATTTTTCAAATATGATGGAGAGCAACTTTACAAGCACATCAGCCACTTCCTTCAGACCCCTGGGACGCATGGCATCCAGCCCCATATTACTTGTACTTCATTTTGATCTAATCTAACTGAATCGTGCTGCAACCAGCATTTGTCATATTAAAAATTAGAGCATTTGAGAAAATAGATTTTTTCTAGGTAGTTGTTAGTTTTGAAATACACTTCCATGGGCTGTACACGAAAAAAAACCCAGAATACATTGTATACTAGGCCAGTATTGTCCAATGTTTGATGTAACTGAAAGGATGGAATTGAGACATGATTGTCTTTTTGAAATCTGTTGTGATGTAGCATGCTTACCTGTATTTTGACTTTCTTTTAGCTCTCGATATTTTCACTGGAAGCTGAACCTGTGTGTCATTTTGCTCATCCTAGTCTTCATGGTACCCTTTTACATCGGTTACTTTGTTGTGAGCAATATCAGATTATGTGAGTACTTGGCTTATGGCATTGGGCCTACTAATATGAGACTACACATACAAATGAGAACTGACTTTGTTTTGAGAGGGAGATGTGTTGGTCACTCTCTCTGTATCTTCTTCCTTCCCCTGGCTTTGCCCTGGCTACATAGGTCCTGTCTGGGGCTTAATGCTTGAGCAATAACTGTTTATTGAAAAGTTAGGATGTGTTTCACCTCCCCCCCCCCGAAATGTAGCTTTTCTTTCTGGGTTTCAACAAAGATGGGTGCTTTGGAGTAATGTTACTGGAATTTGCTCCTTTAGAGTTTTAAGCTTTCAGCCAAGCCCTGGAAACCTTGGCCAGCCTGTATTGTTCTACTAAGGGGTGTGTATGGGAACTGTTGAATCACGGCCTGAACCTCTGATTGACCACCTGAGGCAAGCGCTGAGTCAGCCGTGGGAGCACAGGTGAAGGCAATTCACCTGTGCCCCCGGAAGGGGGGGAGCCAGGCTCCACCTCTCCTAGACCCCATTTAAGGGCTGACTTCCACTGAGGAAGGGTCTCTTCCTGGAGATCGCTCCTTGTGGAGTTCCTTTGTGAGCCTACAACACAGGTGAGCACCTTTTCTATATATTTGACTATTCTTACCAGCCTAACTTCTCTGTATACCTGTTAACCTTACAACCTGTTAACCTTACAGGGTGAAAGAAACAAGGCAGAAAAATTCAATAAATTACCCTTGCTCTTTTTGCTTACTACTGTTTGGTTGAGGCCTCTTCCATGTACTAATGCACGTCTACCCTTGAGTTATCAATATTCATCACTCTTATGCGTTAAGCTTAGATACGTGGGTTGGGAGTATAGTGTAATGCCAAAACGCATAGCTTTGGCATTAAGGTGAAGTTTCCAAGTGTCATTTTCAGGATCACATAAGAAAGATGTGACTGAGTACTTCCCTATTCACAGTGCTGCCCTTAGGGAAAAGCCAAACTGCTGTATTGTTGGGTTAGCTCTTGCAAAAGGCGATGTCTCAAGTAGTGAGTTTGGTAGTAAGTGAAGGGGTGCGTACTGCTAGCTCCAGCTCTGTCAGAATACACCTGTTTTGGCCATCTGTGCTTTAAGCAGCCTTTGGGCTATTGTAGTGATTTTGTAAGACTGAAAATGCCTTAAAGGAAGAACTTCAGTATGATTTTTTTTTTCTTTCCATTAGTGCACAGGCAGAAACTGCTTTTTGCATGTGTTCTGTGGCTGACATTTATGTATTTCTTCTGGAAGCTGGGGGATCCATTTCCCATCCTCAGCCCAAAACATGGTGAGTTTCCTATTCTTGTTTATTTCTTCCCTCCTAAAAGCAGTCTTTGCTCTCTTACCTTTATCTTGGAGCTTTTATTGCGTTATGTTTATTCCACATTTGAGACTATAGAAAGTATTACTTGTAACTCAGTCTGCTTTCAAACATGGAATCTGAAGGTTGCCAGCCAGCCAGAAATGGTTGGATGTACCCAGGTTATTTGCTTTAGTTTTCTTCCAATAGCACAAGAAGACTTCAAGGAAGTGAATGAGTCCTAACTGAACTGAAGGTATGCAGGAATAGCAGATGTTTTTTGAGGACTTTCCACAAAATATGTGATGTTTTGCAATTACAAGCTGATCACAAGTTTTATTCACTCAAGACTAATGTACTGTAAGAATAGATTCATAGAGCCATAGAATAGACTGGGTTGAAAAGGACCACAATGATCATCCAGTTTCAACCCCCCTGCTATGTGCAGGGTCGCCAACCACTAGACCAGGCTGCCCAGAAACCAACCAATCCTTAATCTGATTTTTATCAGTCACATTTTTTGGTTTGGTTTTTTTTTTTTTGGTGACTAAAATCAAATCAACTTAGCGTAGGTGGCTGTCCAGTTGACAAAACATGGCAGGGTTCCCAAACTCAGATCTATTTAAGCTGTAGCCTGTAACATGCCAGGCAGGGCGTATTAACTTTGGTGCAGCGTTGCACTCCACCTGAGTCCAGAGGCAGTACAATTGCACAGTACTAGCATGTAAGTTGGAACAGAATTAGCTTGGGTATCTCTGCTCTGCACTCATAGAAGCAAGAGCATTTATAGCTTGAAGTTACTATGTAGACTTAGTTGTTATGCGGCAGACATTGTCAGCATGGGTGTAACTGTTCTGAATCCTTTAGGCACCTAAGTATGTCTTACGACACTTTAGGTAGGATTAGTTGTCACCTGGGTTTCCTGTATAACTTATCCTGCCATTATCCCCTGCACTGGAGAATTGTTTGTGTTTTTCTCAACAGGAGAGATTTGCTCAGTTTCCTTCCAATTGGTGAATGTATCTGTCTGGATAGATAACCATCAACTTAATCTTTCTGTTCTCTGGGAGGCTACTTTATTCTGGACTTAGAAGATAAAAATCAAAGGATACCAATTGCAGGGTCTGCTCACCCTTCCTTGTGAAGGGTGAGTAGAATCACCCTTGTGATTCTAAAACTTTCCTAAGAGAAAGTGTGTATCTGTGCTTTATAATTGTGTCATTTGCCCATGAAATACAGTAGCTTGTAAATAGCACAGATCACTACACAGTGTTTCATTGCCAAGAAAGAAGTGAATCCACTTACATCCACTTGAGTTAG
>JACDJE010000134.1:0-37833 GCA_016647715.1 Pavo muticus
GCTGTGCTGGTTTCTTGCCAGGTCAGGTGTGTGGTGCATGCTTCAGTGCTGCTGCTGCTGCTGTGCTTCCTCCCTGCCTGCTCTGCTCCTGCTCCAGCTGCCCGTGCAGCTAAGAGCCCTGCCCTTGTGGCTGAGGACAGGATGCACAGCACGCTCTGGTTACATCCCCAGCCAAAGGGATCGGGAGGAATTCTTATGATGTGATGGGAGAAGCACCAGGCTCAGGACCTGAAACCAAAGGGTCTGGCAGAAGAGGGGAATGGGTTCGCCTTGGAGAAGCCTGCAGTAGTTTTCAGTCTTCTCAGTGAGATTTTGTTTTGTGTGAGCAGGGATTTGGGAAGGCAGCCTAGGAGGCTGAACTCAAAAGGAAAAAATGGCCAGAGGACTTCAAAGGATCCCCAGTGGCTTTGGTACCGTTTTATACCTTTCCCGTGGTAGCTTCTGGGGATGCCATGTGCACATTCTGATGGAACAGCTCTCTTCTTCCCTGCTGGGGGGGTTATTCCTGGCCCCAGGGCCTGATGCTGTTTTTTAGGTGGGGAAGTGCTGATGCCAGCACTGGGGCTCCATCACAGAGCATCCCTGCTCACTCCCAGCCTGGCTCTGCTACTCTTGGGGCACATAGCAAGCACTGCCTGCCCTGCATTGGCCCCGTGCTGCCCAGCACTCACTGGTCCGAGCATCAGCTCGTTCCTCCAGCTGCAAACAGGAGATTTGTGTTACCCATTATCCAGCATGCCGGGACCAGGGATTAATTTTCCCTGCTTAACACTAATGCTCCAGCTACACTGACCCCCAGGGACTGTCCTCTGCTGCCCTCCTCCTCCCAGCATGCACCCGTGTGTCCGCTGGAAGGGAAAGTGTCAGCCAGCAGTGGGCTGCACCAAGTGCTGGAGCAGGGCCAGGCACGGCCTCACTGCACGGAGCAGTTCCTGGCACTGCTCCTCGTGGCTGTGACCAGAGTCCTGGGCTCAGACTGAGCCATGCCAGCTGCTCGGGGTGGAATTGCTGCCCCTCATGCAGGGCACTACTTCCAACAGCTCCTGAGATCTGAGAAAGGAAGGATCCTTCTCCTCTAAGAGTAATTCTACTGCTTTGGTACCATCTCTCTGCACCCTCAGAGTGACCTGACTGCTGCCAGAAGTGCACAGTGGTTGCATTTGTGTCTTGTTCCTTTTTTTTCTGAAGGTTATCCTGCACCTCTGAAGTACACATCCCTGTAGGGAGGACCCAGCAGTGCCCCATACCATGCACAGCAGAACCCAGAGCTCACAGGGAGCTCTAGATCCCAATAGAGCCTGCAGTGAGGAGAGGCTGGTGGGGGGACAGTTGAAGAGCTGTGTACTCCATCCCGTGGCTGATCCCCACAGGCCTGCACCCCCCTCCTGATACCACGGTTTCCCTACTGGAGGCAGAGGGAGAGCTACCCCCATCCCCTCCACTTTAGGATTTCTCATCCCCTCTGCCAACTGCGCAGAGACTCAGACTCCAGCTACCCTCCTAGATGGCCCTCCCTCTCCGCATGCAAATACCCCCCCCCCAAATAAAGGGGCGTGGCGCCAGCAGGCCCCTCCCCCCTATATGAGGTTCGCTGCGGCGGGGATTGCCGCAGCCGCAGCTCCGCACCGAGCCCTGCCGCACCGAGCAACCGGGACAGCCCGGGCCCGCAGCCGAAGCATGGTGAGTGCGGGCCGGGCACCGCGCACTGGGCACGGCGGCGGGGAGGGAGCCCAGACACCCGCCCCGGTCCCGGAGGGGGGAGGCACGGCGGAGCCGCTGCGACGCACTCCTTCCCCACCGTGACCTTGGGCAGCCCCACCGGCCCTGCCCGGGGGCTACGTGCCCCTGCCGGCCCCTCCCACCCGGTAGCCCGGGGCACCCCTGTGTCCCCCAGCCGCCGCCGCAGCGGGTTGCAGAGCTGGGGTGACCCCTCCGGTGCCGTCCGGTGACCGACGGCCGCGGACGGACGGGAACAGCTGCCGGCGAGGGGGGAAGCACGGGCCGGGCACCGGGGGCGCGGGCGGGGGGCGCGGCGGAGGTCCCCCCCGCTGCAACGGGCCGCCCCGCCGGGGTTGCCGGATTAGGGCGGGGGATTCGCTCCGGTCCGACAGATCCCGGCTGCTCCCGCAGGGTGCGGGCAGCGGCGGTGCGGGCCGGGGCCGATGGCCAAAGCGGGTCGGGCCCGGGGCTATATTTAGCGGCACGGTGCCCTTCGTCTCGCCGGGATGAGCCTTTCGCTGTCCCTCCCGGCAGCTGCAATCCTGGTGCTGCTTTTCCCGCGTCACCTGCGGAAACGGCCCGGGGCTATATTTAGCGGCACGGTGCCCTTCGTCTCGCCGGGATGAGCCTTTCGCTGTCCCTCCCGGCAGCTGCAATCCTGGCGCACCCCCAGCCCTGCCCGCAGCGATGCTGCGCTGAAGCACCGTCCCCGGCAGGTTTTGCAGCGCGGGGCTGGCCCCTAGCCCTCAGCGATGTCCAATCTGATCCTGCCTCCCCTTCCCCAGCGCGAGTGCATCTCCGTCCACGTCGGCCAGGCCGGCGTCCAGATGGGCAACACCTGNCGGCAGCATGCCAAGCAGAGGGAGAAGGAGCGCCTGGCCGCCCTGGGGCCCGAGGGGGCTGCTGACACCACCTTCGAGTACCAGGTAGGGATGCGGGATGCTGCGTCTGCACCGCTGCGAGTGCAGGGGGGGCCCTGTGGCTGAGGACTGGGGCTCTGCTCGCTGTCCCCAGGAGCTGTGCCGCCAGCACATGGCCACCAAGTCGCTCTTTGGCCGTGCCGAGGCCCCTGCAGCACCAGCAGAGACGTCGCGAGTGAGCAGCGTCTCGTCGCAGTTCAGCGATGCCCCGCAGCCCAGCCCCAGCTCACACAGCAGCACGCCGTCCTGGTGCGAGGAGCCTGTCCAGTCCAACATGGACATCTCCACTGGGCACATGATCCTGGTGAGCCCCCCTGGCGGGATGTGGCCCCCAAGGCTCCCCCCGGTGCCGGGCTGACCCCTCTCTCTGCATCCCAGGCGTACATGGAGGACCACCTCCGCAATAGGGACCGGCTGGCCAAGGAGTGGCAGGCTCTCTGTGCCTACCAGGCTGAGCCCAGCATCTGCTCTGTCGCCCAAAGCGAAGCCAATCTGAAGAAGAACCGCAACCCGGACTATGTGCCCTGTGAGCGTCCTAGGGCTGTGGTGTGGGGCACGGGGATGTTGGAGGTGCGGTATGGAGTGCTGCCCCCAGTGCTCACTGCCTCCCCTGCGCTCCTCTTCCCCAGATGACCACGTGAGGATCAAGCTGAAAGCCGAGAGCAACCCGTCCCGCAGCGACTTCATCAATGCCAGCCCAATCGTGAGTGATTACTGGGGACCCCCCTGCTCCAGGGGCAGCAGGAGCTCCCTTTCAACTCCACTGCCTCCAGAGCATCCCCTGCTCCTCCTGCTGTCACACACCCCCTGGCCCAATGACACGCAGCGTGACACCCCCTTCCCCCCTCCAGATCGAGCACGACCCGCGGATGCCGGCTTACATCGCCACGCAGGGGCCGCTGTCCCACACCATTGCTGACTTCTGGCAGGTGAGTGTCACCCAGCTGTGCCAGCATCTGGGGACAGGGGCATGCCCCGTGCAGCTCGGGAGCTCCTACATCCCGGTGACGCTCGCTGCGGTCCAGATGGGTCACAGCAGCTCGGCCACCGCGCCTGGGCTGACACCCAGCAGTGACAGCGGTGGTGTTTGGCTTGCAGATGGTGTGGGAGCACGGCTGCACCGTCATCGTCATGCTGAGCCCGCTGGCTGAGGACAGCGTCAAGCAGTGCGACCGCTACTGGCCGGACGAAGGCTCCTCGCTGTACCACATTTACGAGGCGAGTGCGGGCTGGCAGCCGGGGGCACCACGAGCATCGCCCCGCTCCAGCATGTGGGGCAGGGCTGCGCAGGGTCCGCTGCTCGGTGCTGACATCCGTGGACCGTCCTTTCTCCGGGCAGGTGAACCTGGTGTCGGAGCACATCTGGTGCGAGGATTTCCTGGTGCGCAGCTTCTACCTAAAGAACGTGCAGTCGCAGGAGACCCGCACCCTGACGCAGTTCCACTTCCTCAGCTGGCCGGCCGAGGGCATCCCCGCCACCACCCGACCCCTCCTCGACTTCCGCAGGTGGGTGCCAGCCCCGGGAGGGGGTACAGCGGGCTCTGAGCGGGGTGGGCACTACTCGACTTGGGGAGTGGGAGCCGGCGGTGGCCCTGGTGGCGGGCCTCCTATCCGCCGCGCTCCTGCGCTCTGTCTGTCTCTGTCCCTGTCTCGCAGCTGCCGGCGTCATTTTTGTGATTTGCAGCTAGTAATCTGGCTCCAGTTGCATAGTCACAAAAGTGATCGTTGGCAGCCGTGCCTGCCGCACGGAGCGTGCCGGGAGCCCAGCCGGGGCCGGACCGCAGCCATCCCCGCCAGCGCCGCTCCCCCGGGGTGTCCCGCTCCCGGCCCACGCTGGGAGGCGGCAGGAGCCCCGCACCGGACCCCGGTGCCCCCTCCCAGCGCAGCCCGACCCAAGCAGGCGCTGACCCGGTGCCTCTTGTCCTTGCAGGAAGGTGAACAAGTGCTACCGGGGCCGCTCCTGCCCTATCATTGTGCACTGCAGGTACCGCAGCGGGGGGGGGGGCGTGGATTGAGGCTGTGAGGCAAGGGCCAGGCCGGCACCCCCCGCCGCACTTCTTTGCGTCTTCCAGTGACGGCGCAGGCAGGACCGGGACCTACATCCTCGTCGACATGGTCCTGAACCGCATGGCCAAAGGTACGGCGTGCACCACGCGCGCTGGGAACGCGGCGGTGGGCTCAGCCCTCACCTTCCTCGTGCCCCCGCCCTAGGTGTGAAGGAGATCGACATCGCTGCGACGCTGGAGCACATCCGCGACCAGCGGCCCGGCATGGTGCAGACCAAGGTACCCCCGGCCCCGCCGTGCCGGCTGGCCCTGCTGCCCCCGCCCCGAGCAGGGGCTGCCCCAGCCTCACCCCGCTCCGTTCCCCCAGGACCAGTTTGAGTTCGCTCTGACAGCCGTGGCTGAGGAGGTGAACGCCATCCTGAAGGCTCTGCCGCAGTGATGGCAAGGACCCCCCCCTTCCCTCTCGTCTCCCTGCCATCCCCCTGCCCTCTGGCTTCGAGCGCGCTCCTGGCCCTGTAAATGCTGTCTGTGCTGCTGGCTCTGTTTTTTCCCCCCCCTCTCCTTGGGCTGCAGGGCTCAGCCCTCTGCATGCCCCGTGGTGTGCAGCCCCTTCGCCCCACTGCAGCAGTGGGATCACAGGCTCCTGTCCGCTGCGGCGGAGGTGAAGGGCAGTGATGCTGGGAGCGTGGCCGTGGGAACCCCCCCGGCTGCTCTCCTGCCCCTGTCCCTGTGCCCCATGCGGGGGGCAGGAGTGGGTGGGGGTCCTGGCCCTGCCCTGTCCCCTCCGTGTCGCCCCCACCTCGTCACTCGAGCAGAAGAGAAATTTCTAGAGAAATATAATTTTGTATCTTGATGTGAATAAAGTTCTCGTGTCACGTTTGTGCAGCTGCAGCCAGGCCTGGCCTCTCTCTGTGTCCAGGGGAAGGGGGACGTGGTGGTGACAGCATCCCATGGAGCTCATGGCCTTAGGGGGAGCAGAAGGAGTGCAGCAGAGCCCAGGCCTGACCCCAGGCAGGGGGATCCCACACCTATTTTTGGGGCCCCCATCCCAGAGACACCCCACATGCAGCAGGTCCTGCAAACAGGTTTATTGACTGCTGTAGGCAGATGGGGTTTGGAGGGGCTGCGGGTGGGGGGGATGGAGGCAGAGGCTGGCACTGTTACTTTTGCCCTGGCTGGCTGCCCCTCGCTGCCTGCCACAGCCCCTTCTGCCCCTGAACCTCACCTTGGAGGAGCAAGCCCTGCCCCCCCCAGCAGCCAGCTCGGGCTAAGCTACACCAATCCCTCCTCCAGCCCCCTCTCGCCACCCCCTCCCCAGCACCCTGTGGTGCACGGGGCATGCTCAAGGTCCACCCTCCTAATCCTACGAGTCTTGCTTGGCCACACGCGCTATCCATCCTCACCCCCCCACCCCCACTATATCCCATGGAGCTGGAGGGTACTGGGGGAAGGAGGTGGCAGGGGGTGGCCGTGCAGGGACAAAGCGGAGTCCTCTGTGCCTCCGTGGGCGAGCAGGCGTGCACGGTCCCCGGGCGCAGCAGCCTCAGAACACACCTGGGGAGACAAGCGGAGGGGGACACACAACATGACTGGTGAAACCTGGTGCTGGGAGCGTGTGGCAGCCAGCTGGGATGGAGGGAAGAGGAAGGTCCTGGGAGGAAAGCCAAGGCACTGTACAGCTGAGCTGCACCCATCTTCTGCATGGGAAGGGGGTGACAGCCACGGGAAACAAGGGGGACGGTGCCCCCAGCCAAGGAAGGGGCCCCTGTGGGGTGTGCAAGGAGTGGGAGACAGCAGGCAGGGTTCTGCAGCAGGAGGGACAGAGGAGGTAAAGGCAGGAGCAAAGGCATCCACCAGACACAAGGCACCAAGCAATGTCCGCGCACCTCTCCTTGCAAGGAGGAGCCTCCCCCAGCCCCCCAAGTCTGAGGCAGCAGTGAGAGCACTGATCACAACCTCTGCATGGATGCGGAGAAGGCAGAGAGAGGGGAACTCCCCTGCCCACGTCCCACAAATCCTGGGCACAGAGCTGCCCATCCTACAGAGCCCCACCAAGGGCCTTTCTTTCAGCAACCAAGCTAATCTTGGCCGCCCCCCAGCACCAGGGCTCGCCCCAGCCACCCTCCACCCTTGGAGGAGCAGGGAGGCAGGGCAGGACTGACCCCCCCGTTCCATTGCTATAGGAGACAGCTAAGCCATGGGCAGCCACCCATGGGTCCTTGCTGCAGCCCTGGCACCTCATTCTCTTCACAATGCCCTACACAGGGCCCTTCCCCTGGGGGGGCACAGCCCCTTAACCCCATGCTCACAGCAGGCGGCAGTGCCACTGCTTCGCCTTAGAGGCAGGTTTATGCCCTGGTGTTGTGGGGCTGCCAGCCCTGGGGAGCTCCCGCTCTGGCCCCCCCCGAGGCCCATGGGCTGCGCTGGTGGCACGAGGGCCAGGGCTGCCCCCTGGAGCCGGGGGGGCGCTGGGGCCATGCCCACCTGCTTGGTGGTGCCCCGCGGCCTCCATCTCAGAGAGGCTGTAGGCCATGGCCAGCTGCAAGTCCTCGTCCTCATCCTCACTGTCCGTGTAGAGGCAGATGGGTGAGGAGGTCGGGGGCCGCTGTGAGGCAGGTGGTGGGGGCGAGGGAGGGCGTGGGCTGGGGAAGGCTTGCTGCTCCCGCCGGCTCAGCTCCAGCCCCAGCGCCATGTCGTCGGGGACACCTGCAGGGAGAATGGGGTTAATGGCAAGAGATCCCGGCCCCCCCAGCTTCAGTGCCCCTCCTGCTCAGTGCAGCACAGCACAGAGTTGGGTGCCCACCAGGACTTGGGGCTGGGCTGGGAGAGCGATGGGTCTGTGTGTCTGTTCCACAAAGCTTGCACAGGGCCCGTGTGTCCAACCCCAAAACCAAGCCCTGAAGTAGCCCCCACGGCTCCCACCAAGGAGATCCCCAAAGGATAGGGTGCTGGAGGAGGCATGGCTCAGTGGCACCGCTTCTCACCATCGATGTGGATCGACTTCAGCTCCCCGTCCTCCTCCACTTCCACTCGCTCCCGGCCGTTCTCAATAATCCTGCAGGCAGACAGATGGGTGGGCAGAAAAACAGGCAGACGGTCAGCCAACAGCCAGGCACTGTGGCGGCAGCAGCCCATGCCAACAAGGAGGTCCTCACCGCTTTGTGGTGATACGTCGACCATTAACGAAGGTGGTAGAGGTGGAGACGGAGCGGAATCCCAGCCCTGCGTCAGCCCCTGAGCTGAAGGACGAGGTGAAGAAATCTGGAGGAGGAAACAATAAAGTAGCACCTGGGGAGCACGGGCACGTGGGGTGGGAGGGTGTCAGGGATGAGCCCAGGGCTCTGAGCCACGCTGGGCCGTGGGTGCTAAGCACAGGCACTCCATATTCCCTACCTGAGGATCCAGGGAAGGTGGAGAAGAAGTGTCCCCCTCCGTGGTGCCGGGGGCCAGCTCCCCGCAGCTCAGAGAAGGGCAGCATCTCATCTGGAAGGCAGGCAGCCCCCATCAGCATCCACCCCAGGGCAGGCTGATGGTGCCCCATAACCGGCCCCCAGCCCCCTCCCACCCCACACGCACCAAAGAAGTCAGCGAAGGGATCTCGCCCGCCGAAGAACTCCCGGAAAACATCGTGAGCGCTGCGGAAGGTGAAGGTGAATTCGGGAGCCCCGGCATCGGCTCTGGAGCCCCCTGGCCCTGCTGGAGGGAAGAGACATGGGGTTGAGCGGGGGCGGGAGCTCTAGTGAGTGCAGCCCCACAGCTGGGTCTCCACACAAAGCCGTACTCAGAGCCGCACTGACCCCCCATACCCCATAGCCCCCGTCTGCCCGCTCACCTGCCCCCATGAGGCCCTCTTTGCCATAGCGGTCGTAGACATCGCGCTTCTGCTCTGGAAGAAGAAGAGAGGGTGTCAGGGTCAGCAGCCCCAAGGGCGGGGGGGGCCCATGACACAGCACCGTGGCCTCTTACTGTCCGACAGCACTTCATAGGCCTCAGCAATTTCCTTGAACTTCTGCTCGGCATATTCCTTGTTGTCCGGGTTTTTGTCTGGGTGCCATTTCAGCGCTGCCTTCCTGTACCTGTGCAGAGGGACATTCAGCAACGGGCACACTGTGGCCAGCCAAGCCTCGCTGAGAACTCACAGCTCTGGCCATGGCGACAGCAGCTCTGAGCTCGCTTCTCCCACCCCAAAATCCAACCAGCCATCACTGCCACAGCACCGATGCCCACACGCACAGCATTGCCTCGCATGCAGCCTGGCAGCTCTGGCCATCAAACGGGCAAGGGAGCTCCTTTCCCTGCCTCTGCAGCTCATTTCTGCTCCTGCCCTCTGGCTTACAGACCTTCCCTTAGATGCACCCCAGCCCTGTTCAGCCCACGAGGCAGGACTAGTAGATCCATGGCACGCACTGGCCCGGGCAGCACTCCCGCCACCAGGGACTAACAGATCCAGGGGCCGTGCCGGGCTGTGCTGGCCGCAGCGCACCTGGCACCCGGCCATGGCCGTGTCGGGGTCACGCCTGGGCTCTGCGAGCCGTGCCACCACCCAGCGCGCAGCCGCACAGCTGCACACCCGCTTCCCTCCCGCTCCCTGCTCGAGCCGGGTCAGGGCTCCGGGTCGTAGCGCAGCACCCGAAGCCGGTCCGGCTCGACATCCTCAGCCACCCCCGCACCCTCCGAGGCACGGCCGCCGGGCACTGACTTACGCCTTCTTGATGTCGTCGGCGGTGGCGTTGCGGCTCACACCCAGCGCTTCGTAGTAGTCCACCATGACGCGCGGCCGTCCCGCGGGGTCGCTGGGAGAGGAACGGCGATGTCAGGCGGCACGGGGTGCGAAGCAGCGCCGCGATGGGCCCACCCCTCCACCCGCGGCCCCCTTCGGCCCCGGGCACGGCGGGGCTCAGACCTCCCCAGCACCCGCAGACCGGCGGGCAGCATCCCGCTGCCGGCTCCGCGGGCGCTCCGCGTTACCTCTGCGCTCGCCCGTGTCCCGCCGGTGCCGCCCGTCCCGCAGCGCAGCCCTCCCGAGCCGCAGCCGCTCCGCTCCGTCCGCGCCGCGCCCCGCGAGTGCCGCAGCCCCGCGATAAGGCGCTTAGCGCCCGCTCGGCCTTAGCGGATTAGCGGCTCGGGGCCGGCGCTGCCGTCACGCACCGCGGCCCCGACCCGCGGCCCGGGCCGCATCCGGTGACGGCACCGGAGNGGCGGAGGGCTAAGGGGTCAGGCGAGGGGTGCACCGGGGGGGTTATAGAGGGGGAACACAAAGGGGTTAATGGAGCGGGAGGACATCGGGACTATGCAGGTGGGGCGAGGGGACGCCGCGGGAAGGGAGGGGACGCAGCATGCCGGGCAGCGGTCTCAGAGCGGCGCGCTGCGCTTCGGGGCGAGGCCCGGCCGTGGGTCGGTACCTGAGGCGCTGCCCGGCTCCGCCGTCCGGGAGCTGAGGCCCGGGCTCAGAGCTACGCGCCGGACCCGGGCCCGGCCCGGCCCCTGCCCGGCCCGCGGGCTCCGAGCTCCGGGTCGGGCACCGGGACCTGCCAGCGCCGCGTCCCCCAGCCCGGGCCGCCGTGGGGCCTGGAGGCGGGTTCCGCGGGGTGACGGGCGCCGGCCGCGGCCAATCGCGGCGCCTCTACGCTGTGACGTCACGAGCCGAGCCCTCTCGGGGCCGGGACGCGGTGAGCGCGGCGAGGACGGGGCCGGGCTGCGGTGCGCGGTGCGCCGGCCCGTGGCTCCGCGCCCAGTCAGCTGCGCTGCCAGGCCCTGCTGGAAAGGCCGCGATGCGGAGCGGCGACGGCAGCGGGGACAGCTGGGGTGACTCAGCGCTTTGCTGTCCCCGCGGGGGGGGGGACGGGACGCGGACTCCGGGCGCCGCTCATCCTGCGGCCGGGGGACGGCCCGTGCACCGCGCGGCCGTGGGCACCAGGGGGAGCCCCGGGCCAGGGCAGGGAAACCCTCCCACGGTGACGGGTGTTTTCAGCTCGGCCGCCCCGCGCCTCGGGAGGTCCGCGTGAATTGGCGCTGCGGCGCACCGCGGCCGCTGCAGAGCGGTGCCCGACGCCGGGCCGGTCCCAGCTCCGCGCAGACCCAGCAGCGGGGGCTGGAGGGGACTGTTAACGAGCGGGGATGTTTTAGAACTGCCCGACGGAAAGGACGCTTTGTAGCAACAAATTGCTACAAGTTCATTTGGGAATGTGGAGGAGGGGGCAGCTCCGCAAAGCGCTGAGCCCAGGTGCCTTAGGGGTCCACGGCCCCCGGCACCCCAGCTGGCGACACCCCGCATCTCCCTCCTCGTTAACTGCTTCCTTCTGAAATCCACCAGCGCTTGGCCAGCCGCCAGCACCGCCTTTCCGCTTTTAACAATGCTGCAGCAATCCCCCGTGACTCCAGGCTGGTTCCTCTGTCCGACAAACTGCTGGCACTACGCGCAGCCCCCTTACGTCTCTCCAAACCCCCTCCACGTGCACGTCGCCCTTGCCAAGCCATCGGGGGAGCAGATGAACGTGCAGGGCTGTGCTGCTGGGGATGGGGAAGTCAGCTTTGACTCTTGCCCCATCGCTGCTGCCCCACGCCGGCACACTCCTCAGCATTGCATCAGAACTGACCGCAGCCCTGTTGCAACCCCCGACCACTTGTAGCACAGGAAGGCCTGCAGGCCCGGGGATGGGCACTCAGCCGCGGTCCAGAGCCCCCCAGGAGCTCTAGCATCACCTGCCCATGCAGAACTGAGTGCCACCAGTACCAGGAGTATGGGCGCAGCTCGGCTGCCGGCTGCCTGGGGGCACCTGCCTCACCCCAGAGCCCCGACATGAAGTCATCGCCATCAGCCAGACGCGGTCTGTTCACTGCCGTGAGTGTGCAGCCGAGGCGTGACTGAAGAAGGGAGGTGACACCCAGCCGGCCTCCGAGCCAGGGCGGCTGCTCACCGAGGGCCGGTCCCGACTCGCCCCTGGTAGCCCGGCACGTCGGGGATGAGCACAGCTTCGTCCCTGAGAGCGCCTCCCTGCCCGGTGAGTCAGGGCTTAGGGCTGCAGCGAGGTCTGGAATTACCCTCATTGTTCAGCACGCAGCAGGCATTTCACAATTCTCTTCATTTCGTCTGAACCAGCAATTACACGGCTTCAGCTCGGCTCCAGCGCAGAGAGCCCACGGAGCCGGGGCACAGCCACTGCCAGGGCGCTGCTACAGGAGGAGGACGGAGAGCGCAGCGTTTTGCTCCCTGCGTCCCCACGGTGCACAGGGCTCTGCCACCCGTGCTGTCTCCAACCTGTTGTGCTCTTTCTTCCATCAACAGTTTGGTTTTTCACCGCAGCTCTCTGGCAGAATGGTGTACAAACAGACCCAGGCGCCTCCTGGAGAAGCTGCACATCCTTTCACACCTCGAGGCGCCAGCAGCTTGTCGTACAAATCCTGCAATGCCGGGGGCACCGCTCGCTGCCCGGCTCTGCCGCTCGTGCTCCAACCTGCGCTGCAGACCGCTCATGCTATAAATGCCCCAGAACTGATCGGCACAAGGCAGCATGGAGCCAGGAGACTCCCAGCACCAACCCCTTGGCACCTGGGGGGTATTTCAGCCAGCACCTCCGCAAAGATTTTCATGGGGAAAGTGGACCCCACCACTCAGTTTCACACAAATCAGCTTACAGAGCTCAATTTTTGATGCCTCAGTGCTCCCAGCCTGCCTCCTGCTCACGGACTGCGTGCATCAGCACGGGCTGTGCTATCTGCAGATCTCTGAGGTCACCCAAAGGACGTTTATAGCACGGGGCATGTAGGCATTTCTGGAGTCACACAGCCGCCACGGCACCCTGTGGTTCAGCAGCACACCCAACCCGGGGGTGTGCTGCACTGTAGAAGCAGCGGCTTTTCCCACCAGCTCGGTGAGCCCCACCTTGCTCATTTAGTCCAGGCAACTCAGCAGGGCTCCGGGTGTGCTGATAGACTCTGGCACAGCCTTCACAGCAGCACCACTGCCTTCAGAGAAGGTGACGCTGGCCAGGTGACTCAGGGACAAAGAAGGGCCGTTGTGAGAAGGTCATTTATGTTCAGCTTTCAGCGCGAGCTGAAAGATGACAGCACCTTTCAAAGAAAACTCATTAGGTCAGAGGCTGGGGCAGGGCTCCGCATCACAGTGGGTGCCGCAGGGTGTTTTAGGATGGACCAAGCATCGGTGAAGTCACAGCAAAGAGCCAATGAGCCCCCTTCGAGGCAAAACTTCATCTGAACAAACGCACGCAAAATATATGCGGGTCTATGCAAATTTATGCAGATTGAATAGGCGGGGCAGCCCGCCCCAGACCGGGGGTGCCACCCCCGGTATAAGGCAGCAGCGGGGCCGGGCCGGCCGAGCGGAGCTGCGGCGGTTCGGGCAGAGGAGGTGTACGACAGCGGCAGCATGGTAAGTGCCCGGCCGGACCCCCCCTCCGGGCCCCCGGACAGCCCGGTAGGGGCCCCCCGGGGCGGGTGGGACCACCGCGGTGTCTGTGCAGCCCGGGTCCCACACGCGGTGCGCTCCCCTGTCCGTGCCAGGCTGCAGCCTTTCCCAGGCTGCTGTGCTTGCTGTGCCCCAAGCAGGGGGGCATCGGCGCGGGGAGAGCGGCGTTAAGGCTGATCCCATCCCTGCTCCTCCTTCTGCACCCTTTAGCAGCCACAGCGCCCGCAGGAGCATCTTACTTCTCGTGGCCGTCCCGAAGCACTGACAGCAGCAGCGGTGCTGGCTGCGTGCTTCTGCTGCAGAGTTTCCTAGCGCTCACCGCTGGCTTTCGTGTTACAAAAGCTGATGGAGCTGATTGGGGAGGGGAGGGAGGGGGAGGATGAGAGAGTGTCATTTTGCTCCTTGTTCCTCAGCTTTGGGAAGGATGGTGAGAGCCAGGAGTCCATCTCTCTGGGGCTGCCAAGGGCTTGTTTCTCTATCCCTGTCCCCTCTGAGTAGCGCTGAGAGCACCGTGGGTGCTCCCCTCGTGTGACTGTCAGTGCTGCACCCAGTGCACAAAATGGCCCCACTGCCTTCCTGCCCGCTGACTCACAGCGGGGCACGGAGCGCTGGAAATCCGGTTGGGTTTGGATGCTCTGCCCGATGACACATCCCAGTCTTGGCAACAGCAGGACCAAGACAGAGTTATTTTGGTGCTTGTCAGAAGGGCTGCAGCCTGTGGGGTGTCTCACCTGGAGGGAGGGAGGCTGCAGGACAGATCTCAGCTCGTTGCTGGGGGACTCTCTTGCATCATCAGCCTTTGGTTCAGCTGCAGCGTGCAGCGAATGCCTCCCACTCCAGAGCTAATTTAGGGAAGTGGAGCCTCCGAGCATGGCAACCATTCACTGCTGCAAACTAGCCCCTTGCCAGGCTCTTGCTCTCAGTGCCGTCACATCCACAGCTCCCAGGGCACAGGCAATGCTCTGCCATCACAGCCCTGCTCTGGAAGTAGCAGATGGACAGAGGCCATGCCAGCTGCTGCGGGGCTCAGCCTTCCAACTGCGTGTGTTCGTAAAACGAAGGAGGTGCTCCCTGGGTGCTCCCAGGGCTGTTGGCTGTGGCAAAGCAGGGAATGTGCTGCATCTGTGGTCCCCACCGAGCTCTGATCCTGCCTCCCCTTCCCCAGCGCGAGTGCATCTCCGTCCACGTCGGCCAGGCCGGCGTCCAGATGGGCAACACCTGNTGCTCTGCTCCTGCTCCTGCTCCAGCTTGCTCCCCACTCAGGTAAGAGCCCGCGGGACTGCAGTGCTCATCCCACACTGCTCACCAGTCCAGGCAGGGTGGGTACTGCCTCCTCCTGTGGATAACCCTGCATCCTGCTTGGATTCCTGAGAAGCAGATTCAGCCTGAGCAGGGAAAAACTGTGGCTGGTGAAACATCTCCATGTGTGCAGCCAGAGGGGTAGGTGGGCTAGTCAGGAAGATGAGTGCTTGGAGCGTTGGGGAAAGCCCAGGGCATGTTAGAGCTCTGCAGTGCAGTGGGTGCACATTGTGAAGGCATCTGGTGTGGCATGAATCCCTGTGGCTGTTTTACTACTGTGTTGTGGTGAGAGGATTAAAGGAGGGGAATGCTCCCTATGAAACCACTTGGCTGCCTCTCTTTCTTTCCCTGCTGCGGGCAGCCCAACTGCTGTGCGTCTGCTACACCCCTCCGGCTGCTGGTGCTCGCAGTGCCATCCAAAGACTGTCTTAGCCCCCCTGCAGCAGGGCTGCTGCCCCTTTGCACCCAGGTGCTGGGCTCTGCCTGTGCCTTGCGCAGTGCATGCTGCGTGAGCCCCTTTCCTGCACTGCACTGCCCCCAAGGGCCTGCACAGCAGCACTGCACAGCAGGGCTCAGCTGTAACCACAGACGGATTTGTCACGCTGGGGCCAGAGATAACTTTCTCTGCTTAACGCTAATGCTGCAGCTGCATGGAGCCGTGGAGCTGTCCTCCCCTGCCATTTCCCTTCAGCAATGCCTGGCTGTGCCTGGCTGCTTGGCCCTGGCCGCATGCCCCGCTCACCCCATTTCCAGCAGGACAGAGGACACCATGCACACCTCCGCAAGAACACCTTTATTTTAAACACAAGGCAACGTGGGTGCCAGGGCAGTGGGTGCTGAGCCCCGCCTGCCCCTGCCTCGCTCCAGCAGCACAAGGCTGGGCCCAGCCACAGCCATACCCCAGGGCAGGAGAGACCTGCCGCCCTGTGGGCCCGGAGCGGGCAGCGAGGCCTTGCCCTCAGCAGCAGGGCACACGTGCCAGTCCTGCAGCCTAGTGCTGGGCCATGCCAGCCCAGCAGCCATGCAGACCCCAGGGGTCGTGCAGGCCCCAGCGGCAGCGTTCAGGGTACAAACCACCGCACCACACACCCCTAAACAACAAAGTCTGACTCCAAAACACCTCCAGCATGGAGCAGCTCTCCCCGGGGAGCAGAAATCCCCTCAGGAGCAGCCCTGGGGGGAAGCAGGCCTGGGGCAGCCTGGCACAGCCTAGGCCAATGATGGGCAACACTTAGATACTTGTGGTGACCTGGCTGGCCGGCGTAGCCTGCAGCCCCTCCAGCTGCTGTAGGATGTCCTCAATGCTGGGCCGGTCCTGGGGGTTCACTGTCATCATGGAGGAGAGCAGGTGGTGCAAGGCGGCCGAGTACCTGTAGGGAGCGAGGGGTTGGCATGGCCCTGCCATGGGGAGCAGGGCCCACCCAGCTCCAGAGCCTCACCTGGAAGTTGTGGGGATTGAGATGGGGTTCTGCACCGCTAGGGCCACGCTGTCACCCTTCTGGAAGATGGCGTCGTAGGGGCCCTCCCCGAACATCATGCAGTACAGCACGCAGCCTAGGGACTGCAGTGAGGCCATCAGAGTGGCCCCTCACCCCACAGTGGGGGGGGGGGCAGGGGCTGTGTCCTCACCCAAATATCTGTGCGCTCATCGATGACGCACTGGCTGGGCACCGTGAAGAGCTCGGGGGCACGGTAGGAGATGGTGCAACGCTGGGCAGCCCAGTCCTGTGGAGAGGCAGAGGGGACACAGGGCTGGGGGCAGCGGGCCGATACCCCCCCCCCCAGCAGGACGGGCACCCACCTGCACAGCCATGGCCTCCCGAGAGTTGGTGACTTCCATGCGGGCCCGGTTCATGGAGCCCAGGTCCATTAGAATAGGCTGGTCGTCCTCATCCAGCAGCACGTTGGTGGGCTTGAGGTCCCTGCAGTGGGAGGGGGACATCACCACACGCCCACCAAAACCCTGCTGCCCCCACCCCTGGCCAGGGCCCCCACCTGTGCGCGTAGCCCTTGCTGTGGATGGCCTGCAGCCCACTGCAGATGCCATGGAGGATGAGAAGGATGCGCTGCTCTGGCATGAAGGTTCCTTTCTCCCGCAGTGCTTCCACCTCGCTCCATAGAGTCCCCCCCTGGCAAAGACACACAGCGGGTGGTCACCGCAACCCTGTGTGGCATGGGGCTGGGGGCCACCTCCTCACCTTCACATAGGGCAGGAGCAGCCAGGCCTCGTGCTTGGCACCCTTCTCCACCAGGCAGTGGGCCTCCAGGCGCAGAATGTTGGGGTGTTGGAAGAGGTTGTGCATCTCCACCTCGCGCAGGGCGGCCTGCCGGTCCTCCTTGTCGTGGCACAGGATGCGCTTAAGCGCGTAGAAGCGCCCGTCCCGCAGCCCCTCCACCAGGTCCACGTAGCTGAAGCCCCTGCGGGGAGCAGAGCGCCGTGTGGGGATGGCAGCCGTGACCAAACAGCCCCTCCATACACGAGCATCTCTCCCAAATTCCTGAGTATCCATTCCCTCCGTGCCCCGACCAGCCCTTATGCCCAACGTCCCCCGTGCCCCCGGCATCCCCCCCGTGCCCCGGTATCCCCAGCCCCCTGCCCCACGTCCCGCCGCACCCCTCGGCCAGGCGCTGCAGCAGGAGGTACCGCGCACCCCCCAGGCTGACGGTGCCGCGGGAGCAGACGCACAGCGCCTGCCCCATCGTCCGCGCGCGTCATCGCCCGCCGCCGCGCGTCACCGCCGCGTCACCCGCCGGTACCAAGGGGGCGGGGCTTCTCCAAAGTGGGCGTGGCCTGTGTGTAGTGGGCGTGGTCTGAGGGAAGTGGGCGTGACCTGCCGCGAGGGGCGGAATGCGGCGCCGCGGGGCGGTGCCGTTCGGACCCGTGCCCTCATTGTGAGCGCCGCGGAGCTTTCGGCGGGATGTGGGTTTCTTCGCTCGTTCTGCACCGTCCACCCGGGCCCTGAGCCGCGGTCATGGGGCTGCCGGCATTCGGGCTGCTGCTGGCGGCCGCGCTGCTGTGTACGGAGGTGGGTGCGGGTGGGCGGCAGGTTGGGGTCCCGTCCCCCTCGCCCCACACGGACCTGCGCTGGGGCCGGGGAGGGGCTGCCGCCTCCACGTCTGCCCCCGTCCCGCAGGCCGCCGCCTCGGCGCGCTCCTTCCAGATCGATTTCGAGCGGGACTGCTTCCGCAAGGACGGGGCCCCGTTCCGCTACGTGTCGGGCAGCGTGCACTACGCCCGCGTCCCGCGGCCCGCCTGGCGAGACCGCCTGCTGCGGCTCTACATGGCCGGGCTGAACGCCGTGCAGGTGTAAGTGAGGCCGGGGCTGTCCCACCCCTCACCTGCCCGGGGCCGTGCGCGGAGCTCTGGCACCCCGCAGCCTGGACTGTCTCTGGTTGCCATCCCCTACTTCCCCAGTTACGTCCCCTGGAACTACCACGAGCCGCAGCCGGGAGTGTATGAGTTCACCGGGGATCGGGACGTGGAAGCCTTCCTGGACCTGGCGGCAGAGCTGGGGCTGCTGGTGATCCTGCGCCCGGGGCCCTACATCTGTGCTGAGTGGGAGATGGTGAGCCCCGGTCCCGCACCGGAGCTGCCAGGTGGCCCAGCTGGCCCCGTGCTCACTGATGATGCTCTCCACGTTCCTGCAGGGCGGGCTGCCTGCCTGGCTGCTGTGGAAAGCAGACATCATCCTGCGCTCCTCTGATCCTGGTGAGCTCAGCACGTGGCCGCAGCCCTGGTGTCCCTTCAGGCTGGTGCCAGCCCTAGCACGCTGCTCAGCCCAGCCCCAAGCATGGCTTTTTCCATTTGCTTCTCCCTCTTCTGGGAGCCTGTAGTTCCTCCTCTGTACCCCCCATCCCCCTCATCGCAGGGCCAGTGGCTGCGGGTTGGGGCTGAGCTGCCCCTGTCTCCAGCCTACCTGGCAGCTGTGGACGCCTGGCTCCATGTCCTGCTGCCTAAGATCAAGCCACGGCTCTACCAGCACGGGGGGAACATCATCAGTGTGCAGGTGGGTGCTGTGAGACCTATCACCAGGTGCCTGTCAGGACCTGGCTGTATCCCACCTGGTGCCTGATTTGCAGGTGGAGAATGAATACGGGAGCTACTATGCCTGTGACCTCAGCTACCTGCAGCACCTGCTGGGCACCTTCCGGGCACTGCTGGGCCCTGAGGTGCTGCTCTTCACCACCGATGGTGCACAGATGGAGGAGCTGCGCTGTGGCACCCTGCAGGGGCTCTATGCCACCATTGACTTTGGACCAGGTGCCACCAATGGGGAGGAGCAGATGAGATGGGGGCAGGGGTCCTGGCCCTCTCCTGCTCCAGCCTCACTTCTTTTCCCCTTGTAGACTCTAATGTGACAGAGGCATTTGGTGCCCAGCGCCACATCGAACCAAGGGGACCGCTGGTGAGGCACCATGTGAGAGGGTGGCCTGGGGGGTGTCACCCCAGCTCCAGGCAGGTGACAGCCCCTGACTTCCCAGGTGAACTCTGAATACTACACGGGCTGGCTGGACTACTGGGGGGGGCCGCATGCCAGCACCAGTGCCACACTGGTGGCCCAGGGACTCACCAGTATGCTGCAGCTGGGAGCCAATGTCAACATGTAAGTAGCCAACTTGGGGCACGGCCTGGCCACCAGACCCCTCCGCTATTGGTTTTAGAGATGGGCAGGGGGCAGCAGGGTGGTCCAGGTCCATGTGGGTGCTGACTGCTCTCTGGGCTGTTACACAGGTACATGTTCCATGGGGGCACCAACTTTGCCTACTGGAGCGGTGAGTGGGGGACTGGCGGGGGCATACAGCAGGACTCTGTGCCCCCTTGGCATCAGGGAGCTTTTTCCGGGCTGCTCCCCTGTCCTAGGGGGAGGTTGGGTGCTGCATCCCCGGCTTGTATTCCAGAGGGCTCCTTTAATCCCTGAGTAGTCCTGGGTCATGCTCCCAACCATTGCATTGCCTCCAGCATAGAGCTGTGTCCAGGTGCTAGGCTCTCCCTGCAGCTCCTGTCACTTCCTTGGCCAGGAGCTGACTTCAAGGACCAGTACAAACCAGTGACCACCAGTTACGACTATGATGCACCACTCTCAGAAGCTGGAGACCCCACGGAGAAGCTGTTTGCCATCCGCACAGTCATCAGCAAGGTGCTGAGCCTGACAGGAGGAGGGGCAGTGCTGGATTCTGCTGCTTGTCCTGTCCTGGGAAGAGGGAGCAGAGAGGGGCTGGGCAGGGCCATTTCTGCGCTCATTCTAGGGGAAGCCTTAGCCCTGTGGGGCACCTGACAGTCTGCTGTTCAGTTCCAGCCCCTGCCAGTGGGCCCGATGCCACCCCCCACCCCCAAGTATGCCTACGGCTGGGTGGCTCTGCACAAGGTGAATGCCCGCCTCAAGGTGTGTGCTGTCCTGTCTGGCCTTGCCTGGCTGCCCAGCTCCCATCCCTGTTTTTGCAGTATGCTGATCTCCTGGACGTCTTGGATGTACTGTCCCCCTCTGGGCCCATCCAGAGCCAGTTCCCACTCATCTTTGAGGCCGTAAAGCAGGTGGGTGCCCTGAGGGTTACTGGAGGAGACATTCTAGGGTAGAAGAATGGGACTCATCACGAGCCCTACTTCCCTTCCTGTGCTGCCTGGCAGGCCCACGGCTTCATGCTGTACCGCACACAGCTGCCCCGTGACATCCTGACCCCAGCCACACTGAGCGCTCCTCCCCGTAGCGTCTGTGATCGTGGCTACGTGATGCTGCAGAAGGTGAGAGTGCAAGGGTGCCTGCCTCTTGGGAGAGATGTGCTGTGACAGGGGCTTGGGGCAGCATGCTGGCTGAGAGCCTCATTGAAGCCCTGAGGGCACTCTGCTGGCCTATTTGTCCCCTCTGGTGTAGAGAAGGCAGTGGGATGCTAAGCTAGCAGGCTGCTAGTAGTGCTTATGGTGGTGAGACCAGAGCATGGACTGGGATGCAGTGGGGCAGCACTGACCCTGTGGCTGCAGGAGTACCAGGGAACACTGGAGCGGGACAGTCAGACAGAGCTGCGTGTGAAAGGCAAGGCGGGGGACACGCTGGATGTGCTCCTGGAGAACATGGGCAGGATCAGCTTCGGGGCAAACTTCAGTGACTTCAAGGTAAGGAGAGAGGACCTCAGGGCTGCTCCATGCGAATGGGGTGGGCGCACGTGGCCAAACACCCTCTCCTGCCCTCAGCCACGGTGAGAACATCTGCTACCTGGTTAATCCCACACCATCCCCTCCTCCTTCCCCCCACACCCACTGGCATAGCCCTGGGCAGGTGGCAAACCCTCTGGGATAAAGCAGTGAGATTGGCATCCCCGTTTCCTGCTGCTGTGGCAGCCAAGGTCATGCTGCCTGTCTGATGGGATCCCGTCCCACATCCACCGCTAGGGGGGAGATACGTGCTAGGGAAGCCAAGCAGGGCTGCAT
Source organism: Pavo muticus (assembly GCA_016647715.1). Taxonomy (NCBI): domain Eukaryota; kingdom Metazoa; phylum Chordata; class Aves; order Galliformes; family Phasianidae; genus Pavo; species Pavo muticus. The sequence goes on from JACDJE010000134.1 coordinate 20,794, forward strand.
GCAGCATCTTTCTGCCTAGGACAGACCCTGCTTCCCCATTTTTTTCTTCTGCTCCACTTCAGGGCTTGCTGGGGAACCTCTCTTTGGACTCCAGACCACTCAGCAAGTGGCTCATCTACCCCTTGGCCATAGATGCTGCCATCCAGCAGGGCTGGCCCCACGCTGCCCTGCCTAAATCAAGCTGCAGGGGCAGAGCAGGGCCAGCCTTCTACACGGGGACCTTTGAGACCCCTGGCATTGCCTGGGACACCTTTGTGAAATTCCCAGGTTGGAGCAAGGTAAGCCTGCACAGAGTTAGGAGAGGGGAATGAGGGTGGAGAGCATGGCTCAGACTCATCTCCATCTCCCAGGGCCAGCTGTGGATAAACGGCTTCAACCTGGGCCGGTACTGGCCCCACCAAGGACCCCAGCAAACCCTCTTTGTGCCTGGCTCGATATTGCGTGTTGGCTGCCCCAACAACATCACGGTGCTGGAGCTGGAGGGGGCACCCCCCAACCCCTTCCTGCTCTTCCTTGACCAACCCCTTTTCAACAGAACCCTCAGCCATAGCCCCCTGGACAAAGAATAAACACAGGGCTGCCAGGCACTGTCACTGCCTCTCACTGCGCCTGCAGGGGATTGCAGGGGGCTGGTGAAGCGCTGTGGGTCTGGTTGGTACTTAGGAGAAAGGCGCAGCCCAGCAGAGGCAGCCAAAGTTGGCTGCTTTGGAACCAGGCAGGGTCCGTACTAGAAAAGGAGCCCAGACTCAGCTTGTTTTGCATTAATACTAGAACTCATCCCAAGTAGTTTCATGCTTATACACCTAGGGGGTTGAAGGCACCTCTTTATTGACAATGCAGGCAGAGGAGGTAGTTGTTAACATGATATGGCTGAGACTCAGTGGCTTCCAGGAGAGGAAATGGCAAGATACAGGTGAGAAGGTACCTGCAGGCATGTGGGCTCAAGGCTGCAGGGTTTGTACAGATCAGGATATGTACTACCACCCCAAGCAGCAGCCTGCAAGGTACCCATCAGAAAAACAGGCAGTAGGACTTCCTAGCTGGAACCAGACTACAGAGCAGTCTTGGTCTTTTGCACTAATACATGCAGGCCTTGCTTGTTACTACCTTGAGTCACACTCATGCTGCAGCTGCCCAGTCTTGTGAAAACTGCTGCAGAGAGTGATGTGACCAGCTCAGTCCCTCTTACCAGCACTGCTCTACAGGCTCTCCGTTGCTGCACAGCCAGTGCTCAGCCATGTCTCCACCATGTGGGTCCCTGGCAGCCCCCAGCCTTATGTGTGGCTGGCCTGGGCCCGGCGGTGGGTTTGCAGGCAGGCTGTGGAGCAGAAGGAGAAATTGAGGTAATGGAATGGGATCCGGCCCAGCAGGGACTCTCCACAGTACCAGCAGCGGCTGCAGGGAAAGAGCAGAAGTGGCCTTGAGTGAAGGGGATGCTTTCAAGAGCACTGGAGAAGAGAGAACAGGTACATACAGTGGCTGAGTAGTGGCTGTGACACGAGGGAACAGGTCCTGCAGGACCAATGTGCTCACACTAGCACAGGGCTAACCTAGCAGCCTCACCAGGGCATATCCCCTGGAGCTGATGGTGCATGGGAGTACCATGAGGTACCTCAAGGCAGGCTGGACATGGGACTTTGGCTACATCTGTGGTTGTTAAGCATCTCCCAGACCATCATGTGCAGAGCTAGCTGCCCACAAACTCGTGGGGTGGCACAGGGAAGTGACACTGCAGCTGGGGTCAGAAAGAGTCACAGAAGAGGCTGAAGGCTTGGCTTGCCACAGATCTGGCTGCAAGTGGATAAAGCTGTCTCAACAAAATGTTTCAAGGGAATGGATAAACAGACACTGCTGGGAGTAGAAGGGACAGGAATAGCTTTAGACTGGAAATGAGGACTGGAACAAGGGCAGGGAACAGCTGTGCTGACGCAAGGAGTTTATCTGCAACGATGACTGCCGTATTATGCTAACAGTGAGGGACAATCTCTGGTTGAAGGGAACACTCCTGGCCAGCATTGGCAGCATTCTCACTCCCTCCATCAGCTCACAACAGCTGTGTTATGTGGGCTGTTACCTGATGTTGGAAAGAGCTGTGCTGCCATTCTTCATCTGTTCAGCCAGCCTCCACTCAGCAGCTAGGGCCCTCTGGGGAGCAGAAAGCTAGGTCAGCCCCCCAGGCTTGCTGAGCCAGAGCCCACTGCATCAGTACTGGCCCAGCCAGGCTGGTTCCTCTCCCCTGTGTGAAGCCTTACCTTCTCCCTATCAGACAGGGCTGCAAACAGCTGCTTCTCCTCCTCCTCCTTCTCCAAGCGCTGCCGTTCCTCCCGCTGTGCCTGCTCCCGCTGCTTCCGCTGGGCTTTCTGTGCCCGCTTTTTCTCCAGTTTTTTGGCTTCCATCTCCAGAGTCAGGGGGCCAGGTACCTGGGGCAGTATGGGCAGGGGGCAGTCAGCATCTCCCTCACAGTAAGGGGCAAAGGCATGAGGAGGCGAGAGCAGGATGCTGGGGTGTGGCTGAGGGCCACTTTGCTCGGGGTCCCCAGAAGGCAAGGGCAGAGGGCAGGCACCCACCTTGGCACGGCTGTAGTCGTACTTGTCTGGGTGGTCCACCATGAATTTGCGGAAGGCATTGCGTGTTGGTTTGTCAGCAGAGACGCAGTAAGGGGTCCTCTCCTGCCTGTCTCTGCAAGATGAGAAAGAGCAGCTCAGCCCTACGGTATCACTGCTTGTTTCCCACCGGGCTGTGAGCCCAGTGACCCCCTGAAGGTTTCCAATGGATATATAACAGACCAGGGTATTGAAGCCAAGGAGAGGAAGGTTGCGTACCCCCACACCACAATCCCCCAAATCCTCTCCTTGCATTTCAAAGGGTAATCTCACCCCAAACCTCTGAATTACCTAAAAATAAACCCAGCAATCCTGAACCACTGCAGCTTCCCCAGGACAAGGCTGGCATCAGCCTCACATAACTGCAAAGGGAGAGAGTTGCTGGACTCCCATAGCAGTGACTGGCAATTGCTGGATGCCCTGTGGCCATACCTGAGTGCAGGGTCAGCCCCTGCTTCCAGCAGCAGGCACACAGCCTCAGCCCTCCCTGCACGCGCAGCCACATGAAGCAGGGTGAAGCCATGCTCATCCACAGGCTGGTTGAGCAGAGAGTGGGGCAGTTCATCATCCCCATCCTTGCTGTCGCCCAGTGGGCCCCTGCTCTCTGGCACACCCAGGAGGTGCTGCAGTGTCCCCACATCCCCCGTCTTGCAGGCTGTGAACAGGGCATCACGGAGCTGGGTCTGAGGGTCTCCTGTGACAGAAGAACAGAAGGGGAAGTCTGATGCTACAGGGCCATTTGGCTCCCAGGGCAGAGCATTGCTCCGCCCTGTCCAGGAAACCAACACATTGCTGTTAAAGCGCTGTCCTGCTAGTGGGTATGTAGCAGAAATGCTAAGTCATGGCCTGAAACAGTGATTGAGCACCTGGTGGGAAGGCAGGGGCAACCCAGGGCAGCTCAGGTGCATGCAATGCATTGAGTGACCAGAAGGGGTGGAGCCAGGATCCATTCCTTTCCAGTCCTCATTTAAGGGTTGGCAGAGGAGACAAGGGAATCTCTTGCTGGAGATTCCTGCATACCTGAGGCCTTCCAAAGGTAAGCAGCTCTTTTCCTTCATTTCTGCATCTGTGGCTGCTGCATTTGGGCTCATTATCATTTGCTGCAGCCAAAGACTTTGCCACCCCACTACTGCAGTACTTTCCATCCTATTATAGCATTACATGGGTACCAGCACCTTCAGCATCTGTGACAGTGTACCGTGGCATTGTTGACAGCAGGCATGTCCTCTACTGAGATGACACCTATCCCAACCTCATGTACCAGCCTGGCTTAGCCAGCTGCTGTCTTACACAACAGGATCCAGGGTAATGGAACTGGTGTCCCTGGGTACTTTCCCTTCTCCCATTAGCTTATACTCTCCAATGAGCAGGCCAGTTGCTGGCCTGCTGTCATAGCAGAGATCTCTGCTGCTCTCTAATCTCATCTATCCAGGTGGAAATACTATGGTTCAGTTACTGTTCTGTATGCACTGCATGCCTAGAGGCATGTGGCTACTTTACAGCCACCTTGGCACTTAACTGCTCCAAGTACCTGCACAACAACTTGCTCTTTGCCCCACTGCAAAGTACCCAGCACACAGGGCAGGTGCTCACCTGGCCAGGCTCCCAACTCCACTCACCTGCAGTGTCCCAGGGAAGGGGCTCAGCCCCAGCTTTCCCCTGCAGCTCCGTAACCAGCTCCAGGCTGGGCTGCCCATCCTGGGTTCCACAGGATCCTGTCTCTTTGCCATGGAGCCCTGCAGTGGGAGCAGGTGGTGAGGAAGCCCAGCTAGCACCTCAGGCATGGCAGTCCCTCTCCCCATGCCTTCCCCCTCACCATTCTCCATCTTTTTACTCCTTTTCTTCCGCCTTTTGCGGTTTCGTTTGGGCATCACTTCAAACTCCCGGAGGTCCAAGGTCCCCAGTGTCACTTCCACAGTTTCCAGTTCCCCTGCTGGACTCTCTTCCTGCTCTTCTTCTCCCTCCTCCTCCTCTGGGGCTGACGAGGGTAAAAGGACAGTTGCTGAAACCCCACACAGAGCATGAATTATTTGGGGCTTTCAGATAAGCACACCTTCCCCTTCTACCCAGCAGGAAGCCGCTCTTTGCAGAGTCCCCACTGCAGTGTCCTGCCCTGTTGCAGGGCTGTAGATCTCATCCCCAGGTAACACCAGACCACCTCCCCACCTTGCTCTGAGCCACACCTCCCTCCGTGTTTGAATCCACCACCTGTGTCCGTCTGCAGGGAATCCGTCTCAGCTGCCCGCTGCTTCTTCTGCCAGACTTTCCGTGGGGAGCCAGCGATGTCCTCCAGTGGTGTGTCCTTCCCTAGACAGCACGGGCGTCATTGCCCAAGGACGGGGTGCACCTCATGCCCCCAGGGATGGAGAGCAGGAGAGCCACTAGATGTGCCCAGCACTCCAGGGTTACGTGAGGGACCACGCCACCTCACCTGCACTGACCACAGGTATTGGGGCACCAAGGCCAGGCCAACTCACCAAACACCTGCAGGCTGGACAGCACAGCATGGACTCGCAGCACCTCCCTCAGGGTGGCCCTGCGCGTGCTGATGGGGATGTGGCAGATACGGGGGTCTCCCCGGCTGAGGTGGGGGTTCCTGCTATCAAAAAGCAGTGCCCGGTTGTGACGAGGGGCTCGGAGAAAGATGCGCTGAGCTTCCTTCAGGTGCTGTGCCCAAGCTGCCAACAGGTCCTGAATATCCTGGGGAAGAAAGGAAGGCTCCATGGACTCCTGGGCACACTGTGTGGGCACCAGCAGCTCTGGAACAGGCAGATTCAAGACACAGCAGCCTCAATTGGGTTCTGATCCTGTTCTGGAGCTCACAGCCCACATACGAACTCCAACAGCAGCATGGCACCATCACACAGAGCTGGTTGCGACCACATTTCCCTACTGAAAGCCCAAGCCTGTGGTCCCTTGTCACCTTGAGCAGTGCAGCTTCGTTGTAACGCCGCAGGGAGGCTCCTGCTGATCTGGGTGCTGACCCTGGGGTCTGGGCATCCCGTAGGCTCTGGGCTGTGCCCCGCCGGGCTCGCACAGTGTAGCGGTGGAAGGTCTTGTGTTCCTGCACTTGGGGGCTAGAGAAGGGAACAGCCCATCCAGCAGCTGGCCATGCTGGTCCCTGCCCACAGAGACAACCTCAGCCTTGTGCCTTTGTACTCACCCACGGAACACAGCTCCTGCAAAGTGCCCGCCGCCCATCATCAGTACAACCCAGCATGTGCTTGCACTGAGGCTCTGCAGTGATGCTATCAGCTCCGCCGGCTCCTCACTGCCACCCTGAGACACAAACACTCCTGCTAGAATCTCTGGGATCACCCCACTACTCCTTGTAATCCCCAAGACAAAGGCCATTCCCCCTGCTGGCACATGCACAGTCCTAGTCACACTGCTGGGGGCATCTCAGCTGCGGCAAACCTGAGGCACCAGACTTCTCCCTTCCCCTCAAGGGGCCCCAGGGACTTTCAGGTAGATGCCTGCACCCCAGTGCCACCCCTCTTCTCTGGGGCCGCTTTCCCAACAAGCTGGACTGTGACTTGCCTTCCCAGTGCTCAGTATGCAGCGATAGGCAGAGATGAAATGCCCCCTTGCATTGCGGAGCAGCACCTTGTGGGAGCGGGGAGGCTGGGGGGTGGCAGGGCTGTTGCTGGCAGGGGGAGATGATTCTGACTCACTGCTTGCATCAGAGCTCTCTGAATCAGACCCTGAGATGCTGGAAATATCACCTGCAGGGAAGAGAAAATGGGGCAGTGGAGCAAGACAAAGATCAACAAACAGCCTACCCGAAACATTGCAGGTGGCTTCAGGGACCAGCCCACCTGATGTATTAAACAGATGAAAAAGAGTGTGAACATGTACAGGTACTTGGAGGCCTCACTCCCAGGCAGAACAGCAAAGTCACTAGAAGTCTCTGGACCCTGCTGAGGCAGCCCCATTCCTCACCTGCTCTGCTCTTCTCCTCAAATTCTTCCACCGGCAGCGCCCGGCGGCCTTGGAGTCGCTGCTTCAGGTTGAAGCGGTGCCAGTCAAGTCGGTAGTGCTCAGTCTGTGAAGGGAAGAAGAATGAGCCAGCAGGGTCCTGGCGCTCCACAGAAGCCACCCCTACCAAAGGCCCCATGGTGACAGACTCCAGCAGCCATACCAATTCTGGGGCTGCAGTGATCCTGAGCAGGAAATCACAGTACATCAAGGAGTTAGAGAGCCAGTTAACCATTAACCTAAACAGAACCAGGCCTGCACTGCGCCGTGCTGCACGTGCAGCTTGGCCTTCAGGCCTTTGTTGTGCTGCACAAATCCCATGGCTGCAGGATAAACTTAGCCAAGTCACTGGAAGAGAGCAGCCTACAGACAGCTGTCACTCAGTAGCAGCAATTACACCTCCTGCGTGGCCTTGCCTTTGTCCAGATCTGCATCAAGAAATTCTCACATGAACATCCTTTCAATTTTACAATAGGAAAGATGAATAGATTTGCTCTCTTTTAAGAAAACACTGTAAGAGCTTGAAGGACTACAATGGGAAAACCTTTGTAAGGACTAGATCCGTGCAGCCTGCTGCACCCTGACTGGAGGCCCATCACACCATGTGACTCAGGACTACCGGCATCTAAAGGGATGTAGGAACAGCTGCACTATCCTCTTTTTCTTGTAGTGTTGCCTCAAGTAAAAGATGTACCAAGTGATACTGTACAGAGTCTGAATGACTTTACCACGATCATGAGGAAACAGCACCTCCTGGTGCCAACAAGGTTATGCATCACCAAACATGCTGGGCTGACCTCAAACAGCACAGTCCTGTCTGATCTGCCTGGATCAGACGTGCCAGACTCCAAGAGAAGGCCCTATTGAAGCTGCCAGCAGCAGCTGTCACTGGGCAGCCTGGTGTGGGGCTGAACCCCCCAGCAGCACCCAGCAAGCCATGACAGCCTGCTCACCTGCTCCTCCCGGCTGCTGAACTCCTGGCCGCAGGTTAAGCAGCACATCCGCTCCGGCACCTCGGGGGCTGTGCCGGCCTTCTCCCCTCCGTGGGTGGCTGCAGGTTTCTCTGAAAGAAGATAGGACTGTGCAGCACCACAGAGAGCAGGACCTCCTGGATCTCCTCTCAGCCCCACGCAGCCTGGCCACACAAGCAGCACAAGGCAGGAGAGGCAGCCTTGGGGATCCTGTGGTGATGGCTATAGGACTAGGAGTGCCCACTCAGACGCTGCAGGGCAGCTCTGCTGCTCAGCACTCCCCGATCCCAGCTCGGCACGCAGCCCCCTCGCGCCGCAGAGAACAACGCACCGTGCCCTGCAGGCACTGGCTCGGCAGCCGAGGGATTCGCAGCGAACCCGCTGACGAGGGACAGCCCGTGCAGGAGAACGGGGTCTAGGGCAGCCTGGAAAACCGACGTGCTCTCGGGGGCCGGCATCGGCCCAGCTCACGCCCCCACTCCACCCCGGGCCGCAACCCCTACGTAGAACTCCCAGGGCCCCCAGGCAGCACCGGAAGTGCAGGTCGCAGCTAGAGCACGCACAGCCAAGACCACTTCCGGCGCTCCCCCTACGGGTCGCCGCGAGGCTCATCCCCCTGCCCGCCCTCCTGCTCTCCGATTGGCCCAGCGCGGACCCGCCCCGCGATTGCCATTGGGCGGTGCGGCCGCCAGTCGCGTGGTGGGGCGGGGCCGGGCCCGGGGCTGGGGCCGGCGGCGGCGGGGCCCGGCCATGGCCCACCTGGAGACACAGTACCAGCGGCTGGAGAGCTCCTCCACCGAGTCCCCGCCCGGCGGAGGCGACCTCCTTGTACACGTCCCGGAGGGCGCTAAGTGTGAGCCCGGGGCCTGGGCAGCGGCAGGCCGGGAGGGGGCGGCAGGCCGGGGTGCGGCCCGCAGGCGGCGGCGGAGCGGGCTGTGGGCTGTGGGCTGTGGGCTGTGGGCTGTGTGGAGCCGGGAGGGCCCCGTGCTCGGGTTATGTCTGGTTCTCACGCTGCCTCTCCTCCCTGCAGCTCCCTGGCACCACATAGAGAACTTAGACCTCTTCTTCTCTCGGATATCCTTTCACAGCCTGTGGGGGGGTTGGGGGGAACCGAGTAGGTAGTGAAGAGGTTTGGCTGAGGGCCTGAGGGTGTCAGTGAGACAGCAGCCTCGCTGTCCTGTGTCGGAGTCAAAGGAGTCTCCCAGTTGTTCTCCTTGACTGTAGCCTTCACGTCTATAATTTGCATCAGAAGAATGGCTTCACCTGCATGCTCATTGGAGAGATCTTCGAGCTCATGTAAGTGCGGAGTGCCTCTGTTTCGGGGCAGCGACTGGGGAACAGCTATGGGAGGCTGCCAAGCTCCTGCAGCTGAGTGGGCAGGAGGGTTCCTGTTACAGTCCTCCTGTCAACCCTTCATTAGAGTTTTCTGTGCCCCAGACCTTCAGTTCATTTTGTGGAACTGGTGCCCTTGAGCTTTCCCGCTGCCTGGCTGTGGAAATGTGTGACCCTGCATCTTCAAGATGTGTGACCCTGTGCTCCCTCCTGCTTCACATTTGGAGGAGGCAGAAGGCTTCCCTCATTATTTCTCTCTTTCTTCACAGGCAGTTCATCTTTGTGGTGGCATTTACCACCTTTCTTATTAGCTGCGTTGATTATGATATTCTTTTTGCCAACAAAGCGGTAAATCACAGCCAGCATCCCAGTGAGCCCATTAAAGTGACTCTACCAGATGCTTTCCTGCCTCCAAACGTCTGCAGTGCAAGGTAGGGGCAGCCAAGGCACTGCTCGTGCTTTCTCAGGTGCTGGTAGCTCTTCCCCAGGGCTCATCTCCCACTGCTACTGCCACCTTCTTTCTTGCAGAATCCAGGCAAACAGCTTCCTCATCTGCATCCTGGTGATAGCTGGGGTTTTCTGGATCCACAGACTTGTCAAATTTATCTACAACATTTGCTGCTATTGGGAGATTCACTCTTTCTACATCAATGCCCTCAGAATCCCCATGGTAAGTAGGTGGGCGAAGGGCTACGTGTGGTACGGGAAGTGGGAGGCATTTGCTGTACAGTGAGAAGCAGTTCACCTTCACTCCTCTCTGGAGCCAGCTTCTCCAAGAGACTTGTACTGAATGCTCAGTCCTCTGCTTCAGCTTTTGCCAGGCTATGTGACTGCATGGTTTTCCTTCAAGCTTCTTCTCCAGCAGCCAACTTGCTGCTTGTTACCCACTCTGCCCAGCCTGCCTCTCTCTGTGCTGGCACATGCATCTGCCATCTGCCGCTCCATATGTTTAGTCTTCTGTGGTGGCCTTTTCTGTGATGCTTTTCAACAGAGAAGGCATAAGTGAGGGTATTCTTGGACTTCCCTGGGAAGCAGACAGTATCAACTTCCTTGTTTGCAGATTGGAAAAATTAGGTGTGGAGCTGCTTAGTTGTTGAGGATCAAGCTGGTGATTGAGTGTGGCAAAACTGGGCTCTGAGGCTCGTGCATGCATCCTAGTCCAGAGTCCTTGCTCTGACGGACAGCACCAAAGGGTGTTTGTGTGTGTTTTGAGTAGAGACTGTATCTTGAGAAAGATGAGATGAGCCAAGAGGTTTGGTTTATCCCCCGCTTTTCCACAGGCTACCTCTGGGTCTCTGGTTATGTTCCCATCCCCTATTCCTGCCTCCCTGCTGACTCCAAACAGCAGGACTGTGAGCTCTGGGAGGGAGGACCCATATGAGACTGCACCTGTATTTGTGCCTGTAATGCAACTGGCATGTGAGTGGCTGGGAAACAGCCACCTATGCTATTTGAGGGGTAAAGGGCACTGGGGAATGGTTTGGGGCTTGCTGGGATGACTCATGCTGAAGCAGTGCAGGGAGAGGTGCCTGGTGCTGTGGTGTTGCTCGTGGCTCGTACACACCCCGAAGTGTGTGCTGGGTCCTGCTGTTGGAACAGGCTCAGCCCAGCCTCCATGCATAGAGCCTGCCCCTGACCTCACTGCTTTCCCTTCCAGTCCAATCTGCCCTACTACACCTGGCAGGAGGTACAGGCCCGCATCGTGCAGATCCAGAAAGAGCACCAGATCTGCATCCACAAGAAGGAACTGACAGAGCTGGACATCTACCACCGCATCCTCCGCTTCAAGAACTACATGGTGGCCATGGTGAACAAGTCACTGCTGCCCATCCGCTTCCGCCTGCCCCTGCTGGGAGACACTGTCTTCTACACACGTGGGCTCAAGTATAACTTTGAGCTCATCTTCTTCTGGGGGCCTGGCTCACTCTTTGAGAATGAGTGGAGCCTGAAGGCTGAATACAAGCGGGCTGGGAACCGCCTGGAGCTGGCTGAGAAGCTCAGCACTCGCATCCTTTGGATTGGCATCGCCAACTTCCTCCTCTGCCCCCTCATCCTCATCTGGCAGATCCTCTACGCCTTCTTCAGCTACACGGAGATCCTGAAGCGGGAACCGGGCAGCCTGGGTGCCCGCTGCTGGTCTCTGTACGGCCGCTGTTACCTCCGTCACTTCAACGAGCTAGACCATGAACTGCAGTCACGTCTCAGCAAAGGTTACAAGCCAGCTTCCAAGTATATGAACTGCTTCATCTCCCCTCTCCTCACTATCGTGGCCAAGAACGTGGCCTTCTTTGCTGGCTCCATCCTGGCAGTGCTCATCGCTCTCACCATCTACGATGAGGATGTGCTGGCGGTTGAACACGTCCTGACCACGGTCACCCTTCTCGGGGTGGGCATCACGGTGTGCAGGTGAGGAGGGTCCATGCTGGACAGGGCTGGATGCTGCTGGCAGTGTGGTGGGGGAGCAGTGAGGTTGATAGCCTTCATTTGAGTGTGTTCTTAGGTTACAAGTGGACATGAATCTGTGAGTGAAGGGCACGGCTGGGGCGAGTCAGGGCAGGGCAGGCAGGAGAGGGGGCCACTGGTGAACTTGGACACAGTGGCTATGGTGACGGCTTCAGTGTTGATATGAGGGAAGTTGCTGGAGCCGTACAACAACATCCCTGGGCTGGGCTGGCAGGAGGGTTTGGGTTGGAGTGAAGGCCACAGGTGAAGCTGTAATATTTGTCAGTCTCCCCGCCATCCCTGGATGAAATCTTCCAGGAATACTGTGACGTTTCTCTGTCTTGCCCTGCAGGTCTTTCATCCCCGACCAGCACCTGGTGTTTTGCCCTGAGCAGCTGCTGCGAGTCATCCTGGCACACATCCACTACATGCCTGACCACTGGCAGGGCAATGCCCACCGCTATGAGACGAGGGACGAGTTTGCCCAGCTCTTCCAGTACAAAGCGGTGAGCCTGGCTTGCAAGGGGCTGGGATGGAAACCCTCTCCCATCCCTGGACTGGCAGAGGAACAAGGTGGTTTTCTCAGAAGCACCCTGCCGCAGAAGGTGGCCTAGAGCTACGGGTTGGCTTTGGGGCTGGCAAGTTTCTTGACATCCTTACCTTTGTGCTGAGCTCATCATCTTGGTCCTCAGGTCTTCATCCTGGAGGAGCTTCTGAGTCCCATCATTACCCCCCTGATCCTCATCATCTGCCTGCGGCCCAAATCCTTGGACATCGTTGACTTTTTCCGCAACTTCACCGTGGAGGTGGTGGGGGTGGGTGACACCTGCTCCTTTGCCCAGATGGATGTGCGCCAGCATGGCCACCCAGCGGTAGGTCCCATGGGGGCTGTTTTCATACCAGGGCTCTCTCAGCAGAGAGGAATGGGGATATTTGGAAATCCAGGAAGTCTGACTGATGATAACTGATTTTAAAAGCTGGCCTGCTTTAGCCCAGGAGAGAGGCAGCCTAGGGGGGATGGGATGTATATTTCCTTTTACAAAGTCTACTGTGGAGAGAAAGAAAATGAGTCTGTTTCCTGTGCCTGGAAATTTATGTTACTCATCAGGAAAGAGTTTCTAGTGACAGGGCCATGAACTAGTAGGGGATGGACTCACTGTGGCGGGCAACTTCCACAAACAGCCATTTGTTGGCTACAGTTGCCTCCCACTGTGGGCAATGCAAAACAAAGCTTTCAGCTCTGTGACTGGCCTTCACCTCTCTAGTTCCCTTCCAGCAATGCATATTTAGGAATGGAGGAGGAAGGTAGGCTGCAAAGGCTGAACTAGTTATGGGGCTTTTGGTATAGTGCGTGCCAACTGCTTGGAGCTGTGGTCCATCATGCAGGTTGTTGTGTGCTTTGTCCAGTCTAGCTGGTGTGCAGGATTCCTGGCCTTGGCACGGGTGTAAAGCAGATCCCAGTCTTCAATCTCTCTCTGTGCTTTACAGTGGATGTCAGCAGGGAAGACGGAGGCCTCCATTTACCAGCAGGCTGAGGATGGCAAGACGGAGCTGTCCCTCATGCACTTTGCCATCACCAACCCCAAGTGGCAGCCACCCCGCGAGAGCACGGCCTTCATCGGCTTCCTGAAGGAACGGGTGCACCGGGACAGCAGCGTGGCACTGGCCCAGCAGGCTGTGCTCCCCGAAAACGCCCTCTTCAGCTCCATCCAGTCCCTGCAGTCAGAGTCAGAGGTGCCCAGGATGGGGGGAATGTGGGACGGTCCTGGAGTGTTCGCTGGGTGCTGGCGAAGTGTGATAATCAGGTCTTCAGGACAGACTTTGCCCTTACCTGGGCTGTGTCCAGGGGTGCAAATATGATGGATCAGCACTCACTGGGACTAATTCTGTCTTTTTAGGGAAGGGCAACTGGGTTTCCTGTGCCCTGTGAGGTGGGAAAGGGACTAAAGACAGCTGGGGTCCCTCAGTTTTGTCTCAGTGGTGGGGATCAGGCCTCCAAGTCTGCGCAGGGCAGTGATGCTCTCTCCCTTTTGTCTCTGCAGCCTCACAGCCTGATTGCCAATGTGATAGCGGGCTCCTCAGTGCTGGGATTCCACATGGGCCGTGATGGACAGGCCTCTCGTCATCTCTCCGAAGTAGCTTCCGCCCTGCGTTCCTTCTCCCCGCTCCAGTCTGCCCAGCAGCCCTCTGGTGGCTTTCAGACAGCAGGAAGGGATGGAGAGGGAACCCAGCCTCGTGGTTCCATGACAGCCTCTGGGTAAGGGCATGCGGGGTAAGGGCAGGCCTTCACTGCCTGACCCTAGAGCAGAGAGAGGCTAGGTGGTATTTGTGGCCACATAAACATCGCTCTTGTTTCCCATGGCAGTGCTGATGCGAGGACTGTGAGCTCAGGGAGCAGCGCCTGGGAGGGTCAGCTGCAGAGCATGATCCTGTCAGAGTATGCCTCCACTGAGATGAGTCTCCACGCACTCTACATGCATGAGGTGAGTTGAGCTAACCAGAAGGGACTTGGGCCCAGGGCAGGCAGGACTGGAGCGCCCTGCTTTGGGTGGCTTGGATTGACTGGAAGTGCCTTGCATTGGGGCATCTGTAGCTGACCCACCTGTGTGTTGGCTCTGCAGTTGCACAAGCAGCATGCCCAGCTGGAGCCCGAGCGGCACACCTGGCACCGGCGAGAGAGTGACGAGAGTGGTGAGAGCACCCATGAGGAGCTGGACGCTCAGCGAGGTGCTCCCGTCCCCCTCCCTCGCTCTGCCAGCTACCCCTTCTCGTCACGGCAGCCTGCCGAGGAGACAGCCACGCTGCAGACGGGCTTCCAGCGACGCTATGGCGGCATCACAGGTATGGGAGCCAGGGCAGAGGTCTGAGCCTTCTGGTCAGAGTCCCGTAACCCGTGTCCCGTAATAGCGGCACAAGCAACGTGCTTGTTCTCCACATCCCTGACAGCCCCCCAAGTAGCTAATCCTCCTCGCCTCTCCTGCAGACCCAGGCACAGTGCACAGAGCCCCATCACACTTCTCCCGCCTCCCACTGGGAGGCTGGGCTGAGGACGGGCAGTCAGCAAGACACCCAGAGCCTGTGCCAGAGGAGAGCTCAGAGGATGAGCTTCCACCGCAGATCCACAAGGTAGGGGAGGAGGCTGTGGCTGACAGGAGCAACACGTGCTCTGGATGCCAGGCTGCGGACCAGCTGCCAGCACCCCTTAGCTGCCACGTCTCCTCTCTGTCTTGCAGGTATAGCCCTGCAGACTGGGGATCTCGTGGGGGTTGCAGACTGGAAGCCACCTGGGCAGCAGGATGCGGTGTCAGCCCGATATCTCTCCTATCCCGAGGGGATAGGGTGGTCGTGGGCTCCATTTTGTTGCCATCAATTGCTGATGAGACGAAACTGCCAGGCCAGCAGCTTTGCGGTGGCGCCTTGTGTCCAGCCGTGTGTCAAGCCAACGCCACTCTGACTCTCGTGGGGTGAATGCGTGTGTGAGTACATACATGTGTCTGTGTTCACATCTGTGTCGTCCGTGTCGGAGGATCGCTGCAGAGCCGGTGACAGCTGACAGGACTGGCAGCGGGGAGCTGTGGATGGGCTCAGAGGTGGCAGCGACAGCTGCTGTTTGAAGGGATGTGACAAGGCACCAGCTCCAGATGTCCGCCCGGAGCTGGGACCTGCCTCCAAAATGAAAGCAGGGAGCTGGTGTCCTTCGGGGATGGCTGACAGCAGCGGGAGCTGTCGGAGCTGCCTTGCTCAGCCTGTAGCAGTGCTGGAACCACACCTGCAGCCCTGGGGAAGTGCCCTGCGCCGCATTCCACCTCGCGGAGAGGACCAATGTTGCACACCTCAGTCTGGAACGGGACAGCAGTGGGGCAGCCCCCCCCTCTCTGTGCACATGCGCGTGCTGCCGTGACACCCTGCAGCAGGATGATCCTCAGCCGCTGCTGTGTGCGTAGAGTTGGGAACAGCTCTGCTGCAGCTCCTCCCCAGCTCCCGTGACACCTGCCCTGTCCCAGGCATGCAGGAAAGGGTCCATGGAGTGGCAGTCCTGGGTCTCTGTCCCTCCCCGCTGGCAGCCTCCACGCTAGCCCTCTGCCTTGGGCTAGAGCAGCACTTCCTGCCCTGCACGGTGCTCAGGGGCTACAGGCTGCTCCCAGGCCCTCTTGCAGTGCCAAAGGGCTGGTGCAGCCTGATGTCTCCTGGAAGTGCACGCAGCCCGCTCAGAGCCCACAGTGAAGGCCTTGTGCTCTGTGCACTGATTCCCTTCCCCCAGGCATCATAAAGGCCTTTTTCCTATGCCCAGTCTGTGATGCATCAGGCCTGTTCTGTGATATCAGCCCTTTCCTCCTGCCCTAACAATGGCTTCAGTGTGTCCTGCCTCTCACCCAGGGGCTCCTGTCTCCTTTCCTTCCTTCCTGAAGCAATCTTTTTGCAAGGATTGCTGTGGAGACCATAAGCTGAGCAGCTGCCTCATGTCATGGGGGGGGGGGGAAAGAAGTGGTACCTTGAACCAAGAAGTGAGAGGCAAACCCCGCCCAACCCTGGCACGATGGAAGGGGGAATCAGGATCCTGGCTTTACAGCAAGGCCTTGGCCAGCCCTTCCTGGGATCATGCTGTTTTCCCTCACCTCTCTTCCAGTGGCAGCTTGTGAGGACCTGCATCTCGGCTACCCTTGCCCAACTTTGTTCCACCCACCTTGCTCCTGTTGCCTGCAGGAGGGACTCCTTGCTTTTTCTATGCCCTGCCCTCCCATTCCTGGAGCACAGGTGATCTTTCTCTCCCTGCCAGGCTATTGCCCCGTGCCCTTTGAGCCTGGGCCAGGCTCCTGCACTGCACTGCAGCAGCAGGGACAGGAGTGAGGAGGTGGCAGGCGGGGCTGGCTCTGCACCTCACACCCATGGGCCACCCAGCTGGTCGCAACTGCAGCCCTTCTAGCACCCTTTGTTTCCCTGCCTCCATGGGAACTGCGAGTGATGGTGATGTCCTTCCCCAGGCTGGGGAGCAAATAGGGGCAGCCCCGTGGACCCAACCTTGTGCCACCTGTCCCTCCAGGCACAGAGTGTACGTTCCCTGTCCGTGGGCAGTGCTTGGAGCCTGCAGCACGTGGTGAGGGGATGTCAGAGGTTGCACTCTGGAGGAAAGGAGAGCCCTTTCACTGGGCTAGTGGGAGGGAGAAGCCGGGCAGGAGTCCTTGCCGCATGTTGTGCTTGTGTCGTCGGTGTCCCCTGTGCATGGCGAGCCGCAATCTTCATCTCCCTCCTGGGTGTGTGGGCACGGGGCGCCCAGGGAGGGTTGTGCTGCAGCCCTGTGCCCTCACTGTACAGCTGTCTTGCCATCCAATAAAGATGGGGTGTGTCATCCGCCTGCCGTCTGAGTATCACCGCAGCGCGGGGGGCAGCAGCGTGGCAGCGAGGGTGCCAGGCCCACCGGTGCCTGCAACGTGCGAGTGGAAGGCGGCGAGGCGCCAAGCCGGCCAGGTTTATGCCTCATTCCTTTCGCTGGGTGCTCCCGGTGCCGCGGACGGGGGCCAAAGGGAGCTATAAATACCGTCAGCGCTCCGTCCTGCCCGACCTCTACAGCGCGGCTGGGCTATCGCGTGCCGCAGCCGCCGGGCTGTCCGTAGCGATAAGCTGCTTTGGGTCCGCTCCCCCACGGTATTGCCCCACCTGGGGGCACTTCGGGGCCGGGAGTGTGCGGGGCGGGGCGGGATCCGCAGGGCCGGGGG
>JACDJE010000134.1:46948-59555 GCA_016647715.1 Pavo muticus
CCCACCCCTCCCCCAAACGAAACCGATGAAAGTTAAAATTATTTACACTTTTAGCCATTTAAAAACCCAATAAAATAAGATTGCATATGTCCTACTGGGGATTTGGGTATTAGCAGCAGCTACAGCTAGCTCAGTACTCGGCGTGCAAAACGAAAGACAAACAGAAGACAGACCAAAATACCGCACCATTACTAGGAAGCGTTTGCAGGGGTTGGTGCTCCACTGTGGCATAAGGCTTGCAGGAGCCGGCTCCTCCCCAGCCGCGGGGCAGGGGCGTCTCCCGCTCAGCCAGCAGAGGCCGGGCTCTAGAAGGATGGAAAGGATTCGTTATTCCAAACACAGCACATTAACACTGACGCGTTTCCATCCCAGTCAACACAGACATCTAAAACCCGCTGCACGTTCGCCACGTGAGTTCTTCCTTCTTTCCAGTGACGATGGAGATCGAAGGGGTGCACGAAGAAGACCTAAGACATAGATACCGCTGTCATCGCTGCCTCCTCCTCCTCACCTCCTTGCTTTGGCAGCTCAGCAAGTGCGGGAGAGGGGGAAGCAGGAGCCGGAGTGGCAGGAGACTCTTGCCCTTCCTGCTCCTCCCCAAGGCCCAGCTCTACATCCATTTGCTCCAGCTCCCTCTGATCCAGTAGCTCAAAGTCATCGGCTTCCTCCTCGTCCTCCGGTGAAGCTGCCGCCTCCGCCTCCACCGCTTCGGTCCCTGACAGCTGTGCTTGGAAGCTCAGTTTCTCTTCGGGCTCTGTGGGGAGGAACTCGGAGAGGGAGGGTCCCTCGCTGGCCTCTGAGGACCGCAGCAGGGCGGAGAGGGTGTTCTGCACCGCGGTGGTGATGGCGGTGGTGACGATCTCCTCGCTCAGCGTGTCGATGCAGATGCCCAGGCCCGGCGCAGGGACAGTCTCTGGCTCCGCGCTGCCTCCTGCCACCTGCCCACTGCCGTTGAAGTGCGTATTTACAAAATGGAGAGGAGACGCTAAGCGAAGGATGGAGAGGTCAGAGTCCGCAGCCTCCTTCTCTGCTGAGTCCAGCTCACGGGCAGCGTGGGCAAGCTCAGGACCCAGAGGCACACCAAACGCGTCTTCATCGCTCTGTGGTCCCACATCTCTGGAATGATATTCTTCCACGGAGGGAAACTCTGCCAGGTCCTTGGAAAACGACTCCTCCGGCTCACTGTGCAGGCTCTGCTGATCCAGGTCTGGAAGGCACCAGCATTAACATCAACATTAAGGCGCGGGTTACCTTGCCTCGACCCAGAGTGCTGACATCTCCCATCCACTTTCTCCCAGCTGACACAGCAGGGCTCCCTTCTGGGTCTTCTCCCAGCTCTGGCAGCACAGGTAATTGCAGTTATTCCCTTCTCCCAGTGGCACTACTCACTTAGAGTGTTCCCTTTCCTATCCTGCTCTGTGCACTCTGTGCTCTGAGAAAACCAGCCTTCCTCTGCTCTCACTGCTCATAGCACTCCCTCTCTGCCTGTTCCTCCCCAGACACTCAAGCGACCACATCAGAGCAATTATCTTTACACTCCTCACCACTGACCGAGCTTGTGAGTTGGGGTGGAAATGCGAAGTCATGGCCTGGAACAGAGATTCCCCTGGTGTGAAGGCAGGGCCAACCCAGGGCAGCTCAGGTGCATGCAATGCATTGAGTGACCAGAAGGGGTGGAGCCAGGATCCATCCCTTCCCAGACCTCATTTAAGGGTTGGCAGTGGAGTTAAGGGCATCTCTTGCTGGAGGTCCCTGCCTATCTGAAGCCTCCCAAAGGTAAGCAGACTTTCTTTATTTCTGTGTCCATGGCTGCTGCACTGGGACTTGTTCTCATTTGTTATAGCCTAGGATCGTGCCACCCTGGTGTTACTGCTGTACTTTCCATCACATTACAGCATTACACGAGTCTGGCAGGGTGAGCTGTCTGACCTGTTCCAACCAGCATCGCACAGTGCTGTATGACCATACTATGCCATTATTTTTGTGGGTCTTCTCTACTCTTGTGTCCTCTACCATTCTGCAGGGACTCTGTGGATGGCCTTCCTTCCTTTCTGGAGTGACAAGGAAGCACTGGCTTGTGGGACAGTTATCAGAAGCCTATCTCCAGTCCTGACCAACTCTGTGCCACCCACAAAGCCAGGACATACTGTGTTGCCACTACTGCTTCCTTCTTTTAATGTTCTTCCCCCTGCAAATAGCTGAGTTCTCTCTGTGTCATCCCATTTAGAAGAGCAGTTGCTCTGGGTCAAAACACCCTGGGTAAGGGAGGCAGCAAAATGTCCCATTATGTACCTTCGGAAACATCTGTCAGCTGTGGGGTGGTAGCCCTTGAGACAGAAAAGCCCCCACTCTCCAGGATGGAAGCCTCTTCATCAGAGAGCTCAGAATCCGTGATTGACAGTGCCAGGGCAGTTTTCTTCACATCCACCTGCATAGGGTGAAAGCAGAGCGACAAGTTCCTGTATGTCTGACTACCAGTGAAGCATCTCCACACAAGCCAGAGCGTCCAGGCAGAAATCCTTCTCTGGAGAGAGTGTGCAGGGACAGTATGAAAGCAGAAGGGATGTGACAAAGTGCTTACTGCACTGCCAGTGAAGGACAGCCACAGCTCACTGGCTTTCCTGACTGCTGGAAGCTTTGCCTGCTCTCATTGAAGAACCTGAAAGAGCCAGTACAAGGTGAGATCAGCCTGCAGGAGTCTCACAAGACTTTAATCCTTCTTCTGGGAACATCAAGGAGCAAAACACCCCTTCCCTCTTGCTTTTGCACTAGGCACAAAAAAACCTTCTACATGTAACAGTAGCTCAAGTATCTGCACTGCTTTGGAAGTTAAAGCTTCCCACTTCGCCCCATGAGCCTAGCTCCACGCTCAGAGCTCCTTTAAAGGCAAAAACTTGGCCCATCTCTGTGGTGCATGCACAGAAGAGTCTCACCCTGTCTAACTGAGGGCAGGAGGTCAATGTAAGAGACACTAGCACTGCTCATCTTCCTTTCTTAGCTGTGAGCAGAATGGGAGCCTCCTGCACATAGTACCAGCAAAGCTCAAGAGACTTTTGTATCCTCTGAGCACACAGCGTAAGCATCAAAGCAATTCTGCAGGTCAGCTGGTGGCTGGGGCTTGACTCCCCACATCCTGCCTCACCAGCTCTGTGATGCTGAATTCTTAATAACCAGACTGGTTATTAAGCAGTCATCAAACAGATAATCATCAGATACGCCTCCTCCCTGGGATTCTGTAGTGACTTGTTGGTGTGCTGTTTACCAGTGTGGCTGTACTCATACCACCTTTAGTTCTCAAGATGCCACAGAGAGGAAGGACTGGCTCCTGTATAGGTTTGCTGTGCTCTTACCACTGGGGAGAAGCCTGACAGCTCAGCCTCGCTCTCACTCTCCGTCTCTGCTGTTGGCTCATCACCTGCTGCAGGCTCGCTCTTCACTTGTCGCTCTATGAGTAAAAAAAGATGGGTTTACTTGAGACTGAAGGAACTTTACTCTTCTATGCATCACTCATCCAACACTTCTACCTTGTAAAACCACACAGGTTTACCAGAATGCACGAGTTTCCACCAGAGACAACTACAACCTGTTGCTTTTGTTTGCTATACCCAGGACAAACCCAGTTACTCTCTCCCAAGCCCTCAAGTTTCAGTCTGTTTCTCCCTGCTCCGTCACAGACAAGCTCTTCCCTTGTGCCTTTGCTAAGGCTACACCCTGGAGTCAGGAGGAAGGTGAGCGCTTACTCTTCTTCTCATGCTTGTGGTGCAGTGTCTCTGCCTTCATACTGTAGTCCAGTTTCATCAGAACAGGCTCCAATCGTGTGTACATCCTCTGGATCAGCTCATGGTAGACCACCAGCGGCCAGAGAAGAATGCTGAGCACTGCAATGAACACAGGGTGAAAGGAGTGTAAGAGGAAGAACAGGCACCATCACTCTGTGTCAAGGGAAGTGCAGCTGAACTGAATGTGCTTTCCATTTGACAGCTCGAAGTCCTCACCCTTGGTTATTCTTACTCGTTCCAAAGCTGCTAAGTTAGTCAGGTTCTCCTAACCACTGTCTGTCCACGTTCAATACAGGTTTATGTTGAAATAAAACAGAAGCCCTACACCTCAGCTACTGTGTCCCAGCCCCAGCATGCAACAAAGGCCCTGAAAGGGGGCATTTAAGTAACAGAATGTAAACCAAAAATAACTGAAACTTTTAGAAAGGTAGCAGCACAGAGACATGCCAGCAGCAAAGCACCTGAACCACCTCCAGAACCAGCAGGGACTCAGGATGCAGTTAGAAAGCCTTATTTGCTAAACACGTGCTTTCTTTACTGACTCTCTCAAATAGATTTGTCCAGTGTAGGAACTGAGAAACTGCAGCTCTCTGATTCTCAGAGACCTCACCAGCACAGCCCCAAGGATAAAAGAGGGAAGCGATGTTTCAGCGCTGGCTCCCTCTCCTGACTTTGCAGTTGTACTGCATGCACACACTTAAAGCCAGAATTCCCAGAGCACACTGCTTGTATTGATTTATCATCTAGCAGATAACCCTGCAAAAATATATATTAAAAAAAAAACCAACAAAAAACCAAAACCACCACCAAAACCACACATGCTTCTACCAGCCTATCAACAGCACAGGTTAGGTTGTGTTTCAGCGTACGTCACGAGAGAGAGCTGCTTATACTCACAAATGATGTAGGAGATCATTATGCCTGGAACATAGTGTCCAACTACAGCCAGAATCAGGCAGCCTGAACAGACACTCATGCAGAACTGAAGGAAGAGAGGAACAAACAGAAGTGACAAGAGGCAGAGATACATTAACGCAAACAGTGCAGGCAACCCAGTTAGAGCAGAGAGAGAGATGTTCCTACCAAGTTCAGTACACGAGCCCTCCCCTCCTGCCCTTGCCAAAAGCAGTGTGTTCATTTTCTTGCTCAGCTTTGGCTGAGGACATTGAGATGCTGATGGTCACAACTCAGGTTGGTTGGGTTAAGCTGTAAGCATCAGAGGTTCAAGCACAGGAAGACCAAGGTAACTGAAGACCCCATTCATAAAACTGAATCAAAACTTCAGCAGATGGTTCTATCGGAACAAAATGGTGTTCCTTAAGCTAGGATGGGAGACTGCACGCTGCCATTTTACAGTACATCTCCTCTGCTAAGTTCAGCATTTTAAGAAAAGCTTGTAGTGCCCCGACAGAGACTGAAAGCTGTTAGAGTCACTAGATGATGTGCCACTGCTCTGCAACAAACCAACTGGCAAAAGCAGCAGAACCCACACTCCCACCAGGCCAGGCGCCTCCTCCTCTGGAGAAAGTGAAAGGACAGTGTGTAGCCCTGATGGTTTGTCCTGAGTTCTCCTGGGGGTGAGGGGAGGTAAGAACAAGCACCTGCAAGCCAGGGTGTGGGTTAAGAAGCTGACTATATCCAGCAAGAAGAGCTGTGTTTGTAACACAGGGGCCCTACAAAAGCTAGAGCCCTCTAAGGGTTTTGTTTCCAGTGGTTCCAGACACCTGCTGCCTACTGCTGGGACAGTGCTTTAACAGAACAGTAACCAGCAGTGACAAAAACCCACTCCTTTTGGCACGCTGGACCCCAGAAAGCCTGATATGACACTAGCAGCCAGTCTGTCCCATCTTTGTAGTGCTGAGGTAACTCCTGCCTACAAACCTTTCCTCAACAATGTCACAGGCATTAGAACATGGCTTTTGACACACACTCAGGAACACCGCTGCATTTAGACTTAGCTAGCTACAAACTGCAAGATAGATAGGATCAGCTTAAAGGGTTGAACAGAGCCTATGAATGGGGCAGAGCCTGCAGGCTCCCTATCTCACTCCTACTACCAATCTAAGAGCTTCCTTTGCACACTAAGCAATAAACTAAGTACAGCTAGCTATTCACAGAGGATAGTAAGTTCAGGTCCTGTTTACAAACTCTAGAAGCCAATCACTCATGAATTAAGCTTCCTGGGGCAGAGTCTGAAAGGAAGGAACAGCAAGTGTTAAGCAGGGATAGCAAATGTAAAAACATTGATTTGACATTCCTCCATCTCCTAAGGCCATTAGCAATGGAAAGAAAAGCCCCTGCAGGGAAGAGTAGGTATCTCCAGCTTACCTTGGCAGGATTTTGCCTCTTGTACTGTAGCAGTTCCTGCAGGTACAGCCTGAAGGTGACCCAGCTCTCTGCCAGACAGTGGCACAGCTCAGGGACACTGAGCAGGTGAGGCTGTGCCCCTGAAGTCACCCCCTCACTAGAGACAGACAAGAGTGAGAAGACAACCTTTGAGCACGGTCTGCTTGGTTTGGGGGTACAGGTGCACAGGGACGTGTAGGTCCCTACCAAAGGCTCAACAATTCTGACTGCATCTGCAACCGAACTCTGGAAGACACTTCATTTGTAGACTTTTTTTCTTTTAAGCAGGAAGAGAGCCAAGAGACAGCTGAGCCAAGCAGCAGCAGCAAACACACGTCACAGCATTCCCATGCCACAGGCCCAAGATGCAAAGCAGTTTGCCCAAAGCCACGCAGACAGAAGCGCTGGAGGTGGAACCAGTTAGGTGGCCCCCTTTGGCACCAAGTCGCAGGTCAGCAGGGCGCAGTGCTCAGACCTATGACCACAGCTGAGCATGGAATGCCAGCTACGCTGCCACAGCCAGCACATATGGCCTGCAAAAGTCACCCTCAGGGATTTCTTGCTCTCTTATTCTTAAAACAGTCCAGGACGTATCCAGGGAAGAAACCTGAGAGTTCCTAACATCAGAAGCACCTGAGCTTTATTGCTGCTCCAAGAACATTAACTTTCCCCAGTCTCAAACTGTGGCTCCCGAGCTGATAAACAGTGCACAAGAAACTGCTACCAAGGTTTCACAGCAGGAGCCATGCAGTCTGCTGACAACAACAAAGAGGGCAGGTGAGATCAGCACACTAAATGAAGGCATCCCCGCTCTCCTCTTGCACCAAGGAGCACGTTACTGAGCTTACCTGTCCCCTCCTGGCTCCTCTGATGGCTGAGCTGTAGAGAGAACAGAGAACAATCAGCCAAGTGAAAAATAAAACTTGACATTTTTGCCACTCAAATAGAGCACAGCTGGAAACGTATATCATCTTCAGCTAGGGATGCTCCCTGGGGACTTATCTGTGCTCTCAAGCAAGCAGGAATCACTGGCTTGGAGTTTGTATTGTGCAAGCTCCAGTGAAGGCTGAGGTCCAACGTGCCTGAACAGTACCATCCCCACGGGACGTGGAAGCAGCCCAAAGACAATCACAGCTGCCCAGCCCTTGTCACTCACACAGGACTGCCAGCACAGTTCCTGAGCTGGGCAAAGCTTCAGCTGCTCCCTTGGAACTCAATGTGGCACTAGCAGGTCTGAGCTGCATCTCCCTGAGACCAGACCACAGCTCCTGGCACGATGTTGTGTACAAATGCCAGAGATCTTGCTGCTGTCTCTGCCCTTTCCCATGGAATTAAGTACTAAATAGCAGTCTCATGCATAATTATCTAATTTTAGGGCTCTTTCAAGCCTCCTGACAGCCCTTTGTGCCAGCAAGGCATAGATATAACACTGCTAAGCCTGGATAAAAACAAGGCAAAGCTTCTGCCAATCCTCTCTGCACCCAACCCAGTGACAATCAAACAGGGACTCCACACAGTGCTGAAGGCAGGAGCAGTGCTTCAGTGGCAGAGGTCACACAGGTCTATGCTCTAGCCAACAACAAACTTTGTTCAGGCTGCCCAAGAGGTTCTGAAGATTGGTGAGATGTTGTCTCGCACCCCACACGTCACCCCATAAGCAGGACTGAAGTAATGGAACAGAGTTTATGTTCAGAGGCCAAGTCACTTGCTAGAAATGCGCTTAAATGAGCAAAAAGGGTTTTGAAGCCTCTCTGGAGTCATCAGCCAGATGCAAGGCCCAAGCGTGGCAGTGACTTCCCCACGGAAAGCAGCCTCGTCACCGCTCTCCCAAGGCAGGGGACGCTGGGCCAAGTATGTCAGACTCCTCCTACCACCGCAGGCACCACAGCAGTGCAGCGGAGCGGCAGGCCATCGGCAGAGGGGAGGAGGCAGTTCTTTGAGAGAGTGACCCAGATTTCCAGTAATCGGGCCTGACAAGAGGAGTCAACTGCTCTCAGCCTGGGCTGCCCACAGCCGATCGGAGCGGCTGCTGGGGCAGCAGGAAGTCAGACCGACCGCCTCGGCGTGAGAAAGGAGCGTTATGGATGCAGCTGTACCCCCGGGGGGCAGCCGCTTCTCCTTCACAACTGCTGCTGTTGTGTTTTGTTACTGTGTGCAGACATCTAAAGCTGCTTCATCACAGCTCGCAGAGATCCGGCTGTCTCTCAAAGCACCATCTTTTATCTGCAATGAAGCACCAAAGAAAATGTATTTGGCATCAGCCCCTCCGTGATTGCTGGCTGTACCAGCTACCAAACGAGGCACTGGGATGCTTGCCACACTCCACTGGACAGATGCACCAGCGGCACAGTGAGCGGGGTGGCACGGGAGCTCCAGCCCTCTCAGACTGGCTGTCTTTGTCCAAGCCATCAAGAACGTGCCAGCAGAGGGAGTGAAACAGTTCTCCTCAGCTGCTTCTGAAGGCTTCAGAGACTTTTGGGAGCTGCAGAACGCTTCAGCAGGCTGCAGTGAGTCCACGTGACTTAAGCTCTCTGGCAAAACAAGGGCTGTCTTTAAACCAACAGTATCTTGCTTCCTGTGGTAGGGCAGTCTGCCTGCTGCCCATCCCAACGCACCGGAGCCTTACACCAGCTGGAGGAACACTGCAGCCACACTAAATCCAGAGAGCATTGCTGATAGCACATGCTGGCTTAGGTAAGGCTTAACTCTAACCTGTGCTGCAATACCGCCTAGCCCCAGTACAATTAAGCCAGCGAGAACACCCAGCTGGCCTCACATCATCAATAACCAGCTGAAATCTTGCTGTCAGCATTTCACACCCGACGGTGGATTAATACGAACTGCCTGACATACAGCAGAATCTGCCGAGAGAGCAGACAGCCACACAAGAGTTTAGGTTACATGCTGGTACTGACAAATCATCGCTGATGGATTCCTTGGCTCTTACAGGTTTCCAACACTTCCCCAGGAGGCATTCCTCATCTGTGTATAAACTTCAGCTAGAAAGCAGGGGCCCTTTTTAAGGAATACCAGCAGCATTCAATTGCAACCATCCCGGAATGTGTTTAAAATCCATTTGGATGTGGTGCTCAGGGGCACGATGTGGCGGTGGGTTGTTAGAGTTAGGGTGGCATGCTTAGGCTGTGGTTGGACTCGATGATCCTGAAGGTCTTTTCCAACCTGAGCGAATCTATAGTTCTATGACTCCAACGCAGCTTATTGCTGGAGTTCTTCTACACTGAACTGTGACCAAAACACACTGCTAAACAACAATGCCACAAAAGGATGTTGTTACTCAACAGCTATTTCAGGAGAAAATCGAGGTGCTTCCCAAGTCCTTACACAACGTTTAAATGGAACCCCACATGGTGGCAGTTACATACAAAGAAAATCCCTGCACTCATGATAAAAATATGCTGTCCCATCTGACGGGGCCTGTAGTGGAAATGCTCCACAGCCTGAAGCAGTGATTGAGCACATGGTGGGAAGGCAGGGCCAACTTGGGGAGCTCAGGTGCATGCAATGCACCAAATGACCAGAAGGGGTGGATCCTGGCTCCACCCCTTCCCAGACCTCATTTAAGGGTTGGCAGTGGAGGTGAGGGGATCTCTCTGGAGATCCCTGCCTACTGGAAGACTTCTGGGGTAAGCAGTTATTCTTCCTCTGTTTCTGCGTCCAAGGCTGCTGCACTGGGACCTGTTCTCATTTGCTGCAGCCTAGGATTGTGCCACTCTGCTGTTATTGCTGTACTTTCCATTGCATTACAAGGCCTAAAAAGGTTGTGCATCTCAGTGCTATTAGTGCGTCCCTGATTGCAGTGTGAGTAACTGCAAAATATATGCTGAGGCTTTAGTATTCCTTCAGAAATGATGCTATGAGCAGTCACCTGAAACAGGGAGAACTGCAGCAAGCTGAGGTTTGCGTGTATATATGTGCTGATTCGTAAAGGTGTGGTACTGACCTACTTCCAAAAGCTCCTGGAAAGGCTTACAGGAAGCACCGAGGAGGAAAGCCACAAAGCTACAGCTCTGCTCCAGCAGGAAGCGAGAGCCACAGAAGAATCCCTAAGCATTCAGCAGTGCCAAGTCAACAGAAGGCCCCTGAGGAACACAGAACACTGCTCCTTCCTTGTAGAGGCTGAGGAAATGTGGTCCATATCAAAATCAGGGCCGTGACTTAACCAGGAATACCAGAAAGGTGGCACTGTTCCTGGTTTTCAGCAGCTGGGAAGCATCAGAGAGGAGCGGAACGCAGGGAGGAACAGCACTGAGGAGGAGCTCAGTGGGATGAGAGCTGACTGTACAGAATGGATGACACAGGATTAGCCAAACTCCTGGGCTGTGGGTGGTTTTTCTTTCCTATGCCTTGCTGTTCTGTATTACACAAATTGATTTCAGTATAGATTTCCCATTTCCTCTGTGACAGCACAACTTTTACGAGCCTGGTACTTTCTAGAGAGATTATACCCCCCCCCCNNCCCCCCCCCCCCCCCCATCTGCCTCAATAACACCATTCTGCATTGGACACCAAGCCTTGGTGCTTCTGGACGTGTTTCAAGTGAGATGTTTTGGGTTGGCTTTAAACTATTCCCTAAAAAAACAATGTGAATAAGCAGGAAATTAAATTGGCCAGTCTAGTTTGGCTGCCAAGCTACCTGAACCACACAAAGCAAACAGTTTTGAGACTACAGCTGAAACATATCTAATCTTATCAGGGCTTCTGTGAAAGCACCCTTTAAGTCAGTACCCTTACAGGTCAAATAAAGGGCACCTTACAAACATGTATATAGAAGGGCTTTCACTCAGAAACCCTCCTTACAGCAGGAGGGCCCCAAGCTGCCTTTGAAGCACAGCAGTGAATGCAGAAGGCAGGTCTAGGAGCAGTCGTTTAAAAATACCTTCTGGTGAAGGAGCCACTCAAAGCAGACAGCAGCCTTTGGTCCTGTCATCATTATGAGACTGTTCTCCTTGTTGCTTTTGTGTATGGTGTTGGCAAAGACCCTTCAATAAATGGGATAGCTTGCTGATTAGCTGCAGCCCAGCTGCTGCTCTGAACACAATACGTGAACTGTCCCTGCTGCCACAGCTCCACACCCTCTACCTGCTGCACAGAGAGGTGGCTCTTGTCTGCTCTGTCTATTCTAGGGCATAAGCCTATGCTATGTTTAACTGAAACCAATGCAATTCAAGCTCCCATTTCTTTCTGCCAGCTCAGATCTGAAATGATCCTTCTTGGTAAGACCTGAAAGAAAGAAACAATGCAGCATAAACACTGCATCATCCCTCTCCCCAGCTTCCCTGCTGAGCTGGCTTGGACACCCTTAGTCACTCTCCCCATGAACTCCTCACAGCATTCCTCAGCGCTGGGAGCAACTGTGTCAGTCCTCAAGGATGCTGCTTGCTGCAAAGGCTTGCTTGGGGGTACCTCCTGCTACCCGGACACAAGCAGGCAGGAGGAAGCAGCAGCGCCAAAGCCTGCAGTTACAGTTGGAACAGGGCTGACACAACCTCTGGCAAAGCCAGAGCTGTGGCCGCTGGAACTGTGCCACTAGCTCCAGCGCTACCCATCACATACCTGGGAAGTCAAACAGGAACCTGGGCTTCCATCTCTCCAGCAAGAGGATGCCAAGGAGAGACATGCTGAGGAGAAAGAGGGGTCTCAGGGAAGTGGAGGAAAACAACCTAGAAATCAAACGAGAAATCATTAGCTGGGGGAAGAGGCGCTAAGCTACCGCTCCGGATAGGCAGAGGTGGCTCAGCGCAGGGCAGAGCACACACGTCCGACTGCTACAGGCCAACACGGTGCGCTGCGGGCACCCGCCCCCGGCACGCTGTCAAATGGCGCCGGTGCCCGCGGGCAGACAGCTGCCTGCAATCGCCCCGCGCTGCCGAGCTCCTCCTCCAGTTGTAAAACGGGGCCGGCGCTCCGTGCGCCAGTGCGAGTCCCCGAGATCCTGCAGGTGGAGAACTGAAATACCAACGGCGCTTCCCCGCGGCTCAGAGGAATCGCACCATAAAACAGCGCCGGGGAAACGCGCTCCCCCTCCGCTACGGAGGGCCGCTCCCCGCCGTGCCGCGCGCCAACCGGCGGCGGGGCCCGGCAGGGCGCTCCCAGGGGCTGTGCCACAGCGGCGGGCCTGGGAACGGCCCCGCGCGATCGGCAAGGCCCGCAGTGCCCCGCAGCGACCCGCACGGCAAGGCCTTCGCCCCCTCTCACGGGACGGCAGCTCCGCAGCTCCGCACGTCATCCCCCCGCCCCCCGGCGATGCCCCCTCGCTCACCAGAGCGCCCCGCCGAGCGCGGCGGCGGTCACCAGACTGTGCAGCGGCCTCTCCCACACCAGCAACCGCTGCGCCGCCGCCAGCGCCGCCTCCCAGCCCCGCAGCCGCTGCCGCAGCGCCAACGCCAACCGCTCCGCCGCCGCGGCCGCCGCTTCCTCCTCCTCCTCCTCGGCCGCCGCCGCCGCCGCCTCCTCGGCGCGGG